>CANSNZ010001166.1:0-598575 GCA_947646795.1 Beta lomatogona
GTAGAAGTTGACAAACTCATAATCACACCTACGTATCCATCGCCTTCTTCAAGACGAACCGGATGTGTGCTCGCTAAAAACCACTCTTCTTTTCGTTTTTGTACTTCTGGGTGATTCTGTCGGCCGTGGTCTCCCCTTCTTCGTTCTCGACAATCTCGGGCTCCAAAAAGTCAATCACCAGGATTACGCAGATGTTCCTCTTAGAACCCCGTGGCCTCCGCAATACGGCAGATCACTACTTTGAACCCTCGTTCAACCAACTCTGTTAAGGATCGGGAAACAGATACAAAACGACACACACGCGGGGCTGTTAACACCATCACCAACGCATCAAAAAGAAATTAATAGCGATGTAAGTTTGTCACGCATCTAAACTCTCTTTCGCCTCCAATCGTCTCGCGTACGGCGCATTTACTGTGGGATAGGCGCTGTGCGGTTCTCAACAGCAAACTGCACGCTGAGTATTCCTCTATAGGCTAACTCCCGGATACGATTTTCCCCTCCCCGCAGTAGTTATTATTGTAAACAAGAATGCGTGAGACTCTACCATTTAACTGCCGATACAAAGCCCGGAAATCTTGTACAAGATTCTGTCGACGCCTGACCTTTCTCCAAACTATTCTCAACCTCCTTCACCCGATTTTCAACCCACTGTGCAAAATGAAAAGATGGTGTCCAAATACGCTGTGCTACTAAAAACCCAAGACTTCATGCAGAATAAGTATCTTCAACTCTACTATGCACGGTTCCCAAGATGAAGCCATGTCTGGGTCTGTCGCGAACAAACTTTGTGCCCAAGCCGGTTTTTTGAACGAGTGGATTATTTTAGGCCACTTTCTCGTAAAACATCTCTATATATTCTCAACCCCGCCTCATAACCCTCTGAGCTTCCGCCGCGTCGAAATTACCCGCTGATACCAAGTCGGCTCACGAATCTCGGACCCGCATCTGCAGAGCCGCTCTATGATGTTACTTCTCACTCTAGCCTCGCACATCTTTGCTGATATGCCATCTACATAACAAATGTGCAGAGTTAGGAAACACTTCCCGATCGCTTTCATAAGGCCCAAATCACTACCAGAATGAAAGGTAATCAGTGGACAAATATCTTACTCCAATAAGCAACCTAAACTTGTCCAACACTCAATTATAACTATCACCGCTTCGTTGGCCATCGAGCATACCCAACCATAAATTCTTGTTATAAGGCGCGCCATCCTAATGAGCTCTTAGAAAAGGCATGTTATATTTGTTGGCTTTATATACGTATCCATACCAACAACAAGCTGATATGCGGAGGATATTTGTCGAACGAGGGTGCACCATGTATGCCTTAGCCTATTGCATTTGTCTCTCGTCTCACGAACTAATGAAGGTACGCCGAGCAAGGTGAAGGAAGTGCTGCATCAACACGCCTCTACCATCCATTGCTTCCCTTCTATCCCCTTCCTCTGTGTTGTAAGTGTTCCCAGATTGGATGATCATCGGGAAATTTTCATTCACGCCTTTCATGATACTAGAAGTAAAAAGGCCTAACGTGCGACTTTATCATATCGCGAACAAAAACCTTAGCCGCCAGATTAAGGCCACACGGGGTCTGTCCCTCACGGCAATGAATGAACTCATGATCGCGCATGCCCCTAATCCCCTTGCTCATCACCCACTACTGATCCTAGATTTCTCAAATACTCAACTCAATCTCCCCGCCCACATCCACACGCTTTGTCTTTGTAGCTATACGTTCGTTTACACTAAGATCCCTACCTCCCGCGATATATGCGTCCCTAAGCACATTTCATATATACATACGACCACTAAGATCGTGTTTATGATTTGGAACATAATAACCATCACAAACTGATTTCATGCCCTCGTCTTAACTCCAATCTCGTAGTTCCTTTTTTCTCCCCTATAGTGTTTCATTATAAAACATGCGATCATAATCTATATCGCATCACCCCCAAAACCACAGCAATATAAACCTATATTTGTTTAACTTTTTTCCATTTAGACAAACATATGCTAATCAATAAATAACCACTATTATTTACTTATCTATCGTACTATCACAATCATTATTATTTATTTACCAATCGGAACTATTATTAATCATATCGTAATTTTCTCAAAACTTAATAACATCCATTCATAAATAAATTTTTGCAACGAACTAATTATAAAATTATTGTTTATTATAAAAAATACTTACAATAATATGGCTATATACTTCAATAAAATATCCCAACAAATATTAACTAAATATTCACATTTACAAAATTAATAGAATCGGATGTAGTAGTATTCGCTAATTACAAAATCAATACTAATTATCACTGAAAATCAAATATTAACTAAATGTTTTTTTTTTTTCAATACTAATACTAATTATTTGAATAAAATATCAACTAAATGTTTTTTTTTTCAATACTAATACTAATTATTTGAATAAAATATTAACTAATTTTTTTTTGCCATTGTAGTTAATCGGGCTTTAGGATAGTCTTTTCAATGGAGGCACCGGTTTTGATCCGTTGCCTCCATTGGGGTAATGGATTTTTCATCCGTTGCCCCGCACCTTAGTGGCGCAAAAAAATTTCGCGGCGTTAAAAAAAAAAAAATTCTAAAACCTACCACATTTCGCTCCCGGCGTTGAGGGTTCTTCCTGGACATTTCCTTGGTGCTCCAGTGGTTCGTCGGTGGCGGAGGTGGTGCTCCGTTGTTAGTACCCCGGTGGTTTTGGTCAATGTGCTAAGTTGGTTCGTCGGAGGTGGCTGTACGTGCGTGGTGTTCGGAAGGTGGTGGTAGTGTTAGTGCTTAATGGCAGAGTAGGATGAAGTTTGATGAGAGTCAGAGAGAGTAGAAGTGAGGTGAAAGGGGAGGGTATGGGGGTATTTAAAGAAAAAAAAATACTGGACGATCTCATGTAAATACGGACGTAAATAGCAATTCGCTAAATTATTCAAAATAACATAAATATTGATAAGAGATATGTGTTAAGATGTTAAGGCTTAAATTATTTTAATAAATTTGTCCATTTACATTCTCTAATCTTCTCCTTGAATTGCATACAAACCAAGCTATGTTGCAAGTAAAGAAAAAATAAACGAGGGAAGTAATAATTTAGCTATAGTTAGATGAACTGACAAACTAAGGACTAACTAATAAGAATTAAAAATTTACAAATCAAACTTAAGTAATAATTAGCTTTGTTTTCTTGGGGACCGCGCGCGGTAGCGCGTGGGCCAACAACTAGTATGAGCAAATGTGAGCAGCTTTTGAGTAACTTCTAAAGAAAAAGGAAAAAAAATAGTCTTGACAAACATCCTAAGCTCGTCTTGCTCATATTCGAAGGTTTTTTATGTTCTTCCTCGCAGATTTTTGATCAGCATATCCCGGCCTGGATCCCAATAACAGGGGTGTTCGTGTTCTGTTGACAGTAGGCAGCAGCTGTAGTCCGTGGAGATGGTGGGATGGTATAGTAACATTTATGAAAGAATGGATGCTGAAGGACTTGTGCTGCTGTTGGCCTCTTGAAAGGGTCCCAAGAACAAAGTGACCTAATAATGCTAATTGCATTATCACTTACTGAGGGCATGAGAGTTGACAGATGCACGCCAGGAAGGTATGGAAACTGGTAGTTCATGGCCCTAGCAAGCCTTTGACCATGGGGCCAAGAGTACTCTGTCGGCGTTCAGATCACACTGCATACCTTATACATCTCGTCTGCTCCATGTAGTCCAAAAAAGAGAGGCCGAAGAGTGAACAGTTCAGCCATTATCGCACCCACTGCCCACATATCAACAGCAGAAGTATAAGTAGGGGACTTTAGCATAACTTCAGGAGCCCTATACCAGCGTGTGGTGACATATTCTGTATAAGGTGGCCCTGAATCTCTTGCAGATCCGAAATCGGCTAGTTTGATAACATTGTTTGAGACTAGAAGATTCTCTAGTTTAAGATAAGATCGCGATGAAAATACCCACGCTGGTGCATGTAGGCAAGAGCTTGAAATACTTGAAAGCACCAATTTCTGACTTCATCCTCTGAAAACAACCTTCTTCCTCTTTTTGGATAAGTTGATACAAATTACACTCTATATTCGAACACGAAATACAGGATATCATGTTCTCTAATAACTTCTCTTAGCTTCACAGCATTAGGATGCCTACTCATCTTTATTAGTGACTTTACTTCTCTCAAATTTATGCACTCTTCCCAAGAATGATATTTTTTCTTCATCTTCTTTATAGCAAGAACTTCTCTCGTCTGTGTATTTATAGCACTCCAAACACTTCCAAAGGTTACCTCACCAACTTCCTTAATTGGCCTGTACTTCTCCATGGTTGAGTCAGGAAAAATAAAACTGATCGAGTCGTTGGCGAAGTGCACTTTGTTCAACAAATTTGACGAATCTCACACAAGAAATAAATGTCGTAAATGATATGTATATTTTTGGATTTTTTGATTTTAATAATGCAATCTTTTGACCATTCACAAATAATAGAGCAACCTTTGATTATTCCACAATAAGATAACGTTTATACCCTATTACCTATGGTAGGTCAAGTTGACCGATGACCGAAGAAATGGTAATTTTTTAATTAAAACCCATTAACATCCTTAATTCTAATTAATAATATTAAATAAACTTTTAATAAAAAAACCTAAACTAAACCCACCCCCTCCCCCCACCCTTGCCACCCCCTTCCCTCCCCTCTCCTCCCCGGTCACGCCACCCCCTCCCTCCCCTTCCCTGACCACGACAACCCCCTCCCTCCCCTTCCCCACCCTTCCCCAGCCACGACAACCCCCTCCCTCTCCTTCCCCGACCCTTCCCCAACCACGCCATCCCCCCTCCCCTCCCGGCTCACCCGACAACCCCGCCTTCTCTAGCCACCGCCACCTCCCATCCCTCCCCCTTCCCCAACCACGACAACCCCTCTCTCTTTCTCTCTCTCCTCGCCATCCTCGACCCACATAATAACAACCATCCCCTAACTCCACCCCCTCCATCCCCGACTCCATCCCCCCTCACCTCCGAGCTCCATCCCCACCTCCCGCCTTGAAAGATGTGGTTGCAGCGCCGCGCCAGGGGGGGTCTCTAGGGTTGGGTTGGTGGGTCAAGTAGAAGAAGGGAGGGGCAAAAGATGGGGTGGGGTGAGGGTGGCGGTGAGGAAAGAGGTGGCTCAGGTTCTTGAGGGGTGGTCAGGGGTGGGGGAGGAGAAGTGGCGTGGCAGGGTGGGGGAGGGAGAGAAGGGGTTGGGGGGTTTTATCCTTTTTTTTTATATAAAATTTGTTTATGGAACCAATTATCTC
The DNA here is from genome assembly GCA_947646795.1 of Beta lomatogona. Lineage (NCBI taxonomy): Eukaryota > Viridiplantae > Streptophyta > Magnoliopsida > Caryophyllales > Amaranthaceae > Beta > Beta lomatogona. The sequence continues at coordinate 5,317 of CANSNZ010001166.1, forward strand.
ATTTTACCTATTCTTGGGTTATAACCGGTTTTGACCTACCAAAGTTAATGGGGGTATAAAGGTTGTCTTATTGTGGAATAATCAAAAGGTTGCTCTATTGTTTGCGAATGGCCAAAAGGTTGCATTATTAAAATAAAAAAATCCTATATTTTTTTGAGGGAGTAGGTAAATGATATATATACACGAATAAGAAAGAAGTTGCCTGAAGATACAAGATCTACTTGGTTTCGGATATGCTTTTTCCTAATTCTAGGTAGATTAGGTTTATTATTATACTATGATGATATCTAATACTTCTCCGTTTCTTTTTAAATGCAACAATTGGACTTTCACGCGCAATCGAGATATTACTTTGACCATAAATCTATAATTATATATAGGTAAAAATTATAAAATTACATATTATGAAAGTAGGTCACGAGACAAATCTAACAAGATCCCACTTGACTATATTTTTCATTATGTAGAAATCACAAATCTTAGTCAAATTAGTAGGTGTGAATAGTGGAAAAGTTCATTGTTGCATTTAAAAAGTTAAAACGGAAGAAGTAATAATATCCCAAACATTTGCCTTCTATCCAAACTTTACGCATGTGCAAGCTTGACTATATCAAATCAACTATATCTTATACACCTTATTAATTTAAGCTAATTATGACTCATGTTAATTGTTTTATACAACCGCACTAATTTATATATGTACCATCTCATGTTAACTGCTAGATTTGGTTGAACTCATTGGATTAGAGTGAATACCATTAATTGATATCTATATTACAAAGTAAAGATAGTCCTAGTTATATTAGGAAACCAACAAAATGAGATATTTATTTACAAAATATATCCACATAATATCCTATTCTATCATTAACATTAAATTTGTAAGTGAATGTTCCAACAATGACTAAGTTTAAAAAAATTTATTCTCTAAGCGTTAAATTATAATTTTTCGAGAAGATAAACTCAAAACTTTGTAGGATGCAAAAGTTGCCGAGAAAGCATCTGCAAGATAGACAAATGCAAGAGGCAATACCAAAGCTGACTCTTTTCATATATTCATAATTGCAGCTGCATGTGTGAAATCAAGCTTCCAGATTTCAGTGAGATAAATAATCACCATCCATAAAACATGATATGCGAAAAAATCTGCCCACATTATTCTTGTGGACAATTTTATTACAATGGCTGCAATTTTATTGTAGCCATCCAAACTTGTATAATTTAAACCAGTTCTTTAACCACGCCATTTATTAAGTTAACTTAACAATAAAACTATGATTAATATTTGTACATTAGTAAATTTGTATATATTAATTGGCTTTATATTCCACAAATTGTTGTTAATGATGATAACAAATAATCAAGAGAAAGAATGCGGAATGATACTTTAAGAAGAAAATGACTAAGTGAATTTAATTTGTTTGCATTTTTTTATTGAAATCAGCATTGTCTCCATTTATCTATGTCGTTGAGGCTCAATTAAACTATGGGCAGGATTAGCCTATAAATATAAATGGCTAAGATTTCAATAGTCATAGTGGCTACAATTTTGTTGTAGCGTTTGAACAATCATCCTATTCCTGCACAACATCATAAAATTGCATTTGTTAGAGCCAAAATCATAATTAACATCTAGCAAATGTAACTTCCAAGTCAAGCCAAATGACTACTATATCTAACGTAGGAAGGTTAGTTCTGCGCGATTCGGCCGCCGAAATCCACCATCGAAAAAGCCTCAAATGAATTCTACTATTCGGGCTCCGGTGTCGAATTCTTAGTAAAAATACCTTTTCCGAGAGGGAAAACGGGCCAACGAGTCAAACTCACGGCTAAGCTGTGATCTACGGGCCTTTTAAGCCATTTGAGTTCGTTTAGGGCCGAAAACAACATTTTAATAATATCCGGATTTTATTTTTGCCTAATTTCGTATTAGGGTTTTGTTTAGACTATTTAAATGGTTTTAGCCATTATTAAGAGGCAACTTTTATTCTGATAATAATATTTGAGAGTTTAACTCTTTTCTAATGGATTCCGGGGTCTATACAGATTTATCGCTTGTAAATCATACTGTTTGTATTAGGAATTGCACTTGCTTGTCCTCCATTTGTTCCGACTGCGTCAATATCTATATAGTATATACGATAATACGTATACAAAGTTAGAGGGTGGGATTACCTGTTATTCGAGAAAAATGCTGTCAGCATGATTTTGATGTATTAACTCTTGGTTTCTGCTGAAAAATATGCATGCAACATCTTGAATAGTTATAAGTGATAAATCTTTAATAGCCCTGTAAACAACTAACACAAGTGACAAGCCTTTGTCTACAACAGGTTGTAGATATCAAATAAAGATAGAATCATACATACTCAATTAAGAAGAATATACATAAAATTTCAGGAGTTAGTCAGCTACATATATGAAAATAATGCAGAAAAATAGAATCATACCCCCGAATTACGGAGAGCATATATTTGTTAGATATGGTTGATGATGATGCACAAATAACGTCTCCCAGGGAAAAATGCAAGATGATGAAGGGCGAAGGCAGATGAGTTGAGGAGGGGTGATATATAGAGTTAATTTCTACTCTTACTAATTTAAATGAATTTTTTTTTTTATCTTTGTTTGGTTTTTGGTTATTGACAAAAGAGTAGGAGTGAATAGAAGAGACAACGTGAGAATTGAGAATTTATAGAGTGAATGAAGAGGGCTTATATTATTTCTTAATTGACTGACTTATCACAAATCTAAAAAGCTTATATAGCTGTGTTATACCTCCTCCATTTTTTTCTACTTGCAACATGGTTTCTTAGCAGCCAATTTAAGAAGGAGATTAGAGAAGGCAAACGAACAAATTATTCAAAATAACGTAAATACTGATAGCTAAGAGGAATGAGTTAAGATGTTAAGGCTTAATTTATTTTAAATAAAAAATGTCCATTTACATTTCGCTAATCCTCTCCTTGAATTGTATATAACCAAGCTATGTTGCAAGTAAAAGAAACGAAGGAAGTAATAGTTTAGCTATAATTAGATGAACTAACAAACTAAGGACTAACTAATAAGAATTAAAAATTACAAACCAAACTTAACTAATAATTAGCTTTGCTTTCTTGGGGGACCGCGTGCGGTCCAACAACTAGTCTAACAAATATAAGGTTATATAACTTAAATCACTTTACACATAATGCAAACATGACAAAATAAAGAATATTAAAGCCATTACAAATAATAACATAAATGCGGGGAAAAACAATGAACTTCAACTGGAGATCCAAAGGATTAATCACGAAAAAGAAAGCAACAAAGTGAGTCGGCGCAACTAGAAAGGGAGAAAATTGCAATTAAAAACAGGGAGATTAATTAGGATTTATTCAAGGTGCTTTCAAAGAAGGATTGTTTTGAATGAAAAAGAACACAACTTAAGAGAGAATTAGTTAAGGTTATAGTTCCAATGTAATTTTCAAATTTCACTTTAGTAAAATGGATGTTATTTAATGTAATTTCCTACTTTCTAATGTAATGTTATTTTAGTTCGTTAGTTCGTCTTAGACTCGGTTGTTGTATATATGAATTTATCAAATTAATGAATCTAAATGTTTCAAATGTTTCAATATGTGTATCAAATGATTCAAATCATGACATTATTAATGAGCAATGTGTTGATTTGACAAATCACTCCACATATCATTCCATTATTATTGCAATAATAAAGACATTGAAACCATAAGTTGATATGACAATTCACTCTCATATATCGGTTCATTATTACTCGCAATAATAAAACTATGTGATGATTTGACAATTCACTCCATATATCGGTACATTACTACTACAATAACAAAAACATTAAAATCATGTGATGGCTTGACAATTCACACCATATATCAGTATTATTACTGCAATAATAAAGACATTGAAACTATGTGATGACTTGACAATTCACTCTATATATCAGTCCATTATTACTGACAATTCACCTTCTTTTTATATACACCTTACAATGCTAACTACTCAACCATTCACACAAAACCATTCTACCCCTACAAAAACTGTTCCACCCCTACAAAACAAAAACATTGAAACCATGTCATAAGAATCAAATTACAATAACAATAACAATAACAATAACAATATTTCTTCTTCTAGTTCTTCCAATTCAGATATCCAAATTCTTACCCAAACAAATTTAAATAACTTGTAGATCATCAATGAGGTGAAAGAGAGAGGAAATATGAAAATATATAATGATTCAAAAATTTGGATCAATTTGGATCAACCACTATGTATGCTCTAAGTAAACTAATTAAAACCATCATCTTGTCATTATAATACGGAATACTGAATAGAATTAAATTGTTGTCTCTATTTTTCTCACTCCTAAGTCCCAACCGACTCAAAACCTCTGCTAAAAAAAAAAAAAAAACATGAAACTAGTCCCTTGTTCTTGTCGTCGATACTGTGCAACTTCGAAGTTTGGCAACACACCATCACCGGATACTCTCGTCGACATTCTATTCTTCTAAATTTCATCAAATCCCACATTCCCACCATTTTAACCCGGTAATTTCTTCCTTTTAATTTTTTTTTTTTGAAAATTCTATGAAAAATTATTGTTTTTATTTGTGGGTTACTACTATTTCTTACTATTGGCTTAAATTTGATGTGCTGAATATCATTATTAGTTCATCAGTTACTAATTTGATTAATTTTGACATGAATTCGGGATTATGCATAGCTATTGTAACAAAGGTCAATTGATTGTGGCTTTGTTTTAAAATTATTATTTTTTTAATTTTTATGTGGCATTTTTCACACATTGCTTTTTCTATTTGTATGCATGGCAAATTGTCAATAGGGTTTTAAAGTCATTGTTTTGTACTCATTTTTTATATTAAATATTCCATTTTCTCATTAGCATTTTCAAGTGAACAATTTTTTTTTTGAAGACATGTGAAAACATTCCACGATAAATTAATGGAGAATGACTAAATGAGAAAAGCAAGATTTCATGGTTTGGGTATTTTAAGGGAGATAGATCCACTTGTGCTATACGCGAGTTGCGGAATGATCTTTCTAAGAAGAAGAGGTAGATTGCAGAAAAATTAGGTTGAGATCATCGAACATAATAAGGCCTACCTAAAACTTCAATGTGACATGAACCATGATAGCAATGGTTTTAGGATCCAATTAACATACTTGTGCAATGCTCTTTGTTGCAATTAAATTGAGACGGAGGAAGTAGTAAGGACCCCCCTCCTATATGTATAGGATTTTGGCTTGTTTGGCTATATTTTAAGCATTGTTGCTGGAATGGAGTGATAAGGTTTCCCCATTTAATGTACATGTTGTGACTTTTGGTGGGATAGAGCGGTTTGGCTACCTTACTTTCATGTCAACCTATGCGGTGGTAGATTGAAGATTTCCCACTGGGAGTAATACTAAACCCATCAACCATAGTAATTCTAAAGCTAATATGTGTCACAAACCTCGACTAGAATTAGAAAATGTTCAACACACACTATGGTTGTTTCTATCTTAATGGATTGTATGACCTTTGTGCTGTCGGCACATCATTTAAAACTAGTCCTTATCAACTTCAATGGTAGGGTAGTAGTTGACTTTGATGGCGAGTGGTGACAGGTAATGGAGTATTAAATGTCCAAACTTTGAGAGCGCGAGCCTAAATTGGCACAAAGAATAGTTTTTACTTTTTAAAATACTGAGCATAATGACTAATGAATCTGGTTATTGGAAGGAGTACAATCTAAGTCCATTAACAAGGATTCATTGGAGGGCTTAATGAGTCTGATTGGAAATTTGGAATGAGTATAATCTAGATTTCTTAATGAGGATCCATTGAAGGCAAGTTTAGTGTCAACAAACGTGGTCACTCTATCTTTGATATTTAATTGTAGCTAAAAATCCCGTATTTAAATCTTAGGGCAGTAGCCATAGTACAACTTCTCCGTATACCGGGGTGCTACGGTTATCCGAGATTCCGAGTTACACTTATAACTTTGGGCCGTTTAAAATCGATGTTACAATATTGACTATGAATTGAGGGATGACGTGTAGCTAAAATAGGTATTGTTGGGTATAAAAAAAAGACAATCTTGTGAATCGTGCAACTTTTAGTGTTTTCCTTTTCCGATATAGTGCTAAGTTTAAAAAATTTCAAATTATAGAGATGATTTTCCCGATGAATCGATATATTAAATTTGTTGTGTTGTATGGAAATTGGCCTTAATTTAAGATTATGAACTTTCATACCTTTACAAACAACTTTTCACAGAATGATCAGTTCCATTAAAACCTTTTGTTATACCAAAATAAAAAGTGTAGTCCAAATGAACATGAGACGGAGGGCAGAAAGCTGACCTTGTAAAAGAAGGCTAATGATAGTTGATAAATGAAAGGTATATGAAAACCTTTTTCCAAAAGAAAGAGAAAGGCAAAGGAAAACTATCGGTACCAAAGGTCACAGGAACTAAACGAAGCTTTCAAGTATTCTTTATGTGGGGCTTAAAAGTTGCTCGTCTACCAGACTACTACCGAAGCACTCAACTTGCTTTTGTGCGGGGTGGACGTTAAATGTCTGAAAAAAAGTGTGTGTATAAAAGGAAGGGATTAGCAAATATTCATTCATAAATATATGGACTAGGTTCTTTTCATACTCTGTTTGAATGAGGACTTCTGACATCAAATCCATACATATATCAAATATGTACTTAAACACGTTTACTGTTCACATACATGTTAAAACGATAGCGACACTAATACGATTATCTAATTGAATTCAACTTGTCTTCCGTGTCAAGTTACAGGGTTAGCCCTTTTTGTATTGAAAATGGAATAGGATGTGTATTAATTGAATTCATCTTTCTTTAATAGGGTTCAGAAAGGAGAGAAAATGAGCCCAGAGGAGATGTTGTGTGATGATGGAGGTAATTCTATGCTGATCTCCCCCTCAGTGAAATGTGAAGAATTGTTGGAGATGCCTCTTGTGAACCCTAAACTACCAAGTACATCGAAAGATGCTCGTATGCTTCATATGAAAGAGCCTGCCTATGCTATTAAAGTTGAAATGCCAGAAGTAGTGGACGAGGGAACTAGTGTACAGCCTTGTTTCCTGCCGAATCACAAAACAGTGGATGGACACGATAACTTTCTCGAGATGCCAGTTGTGAACCCAGAACTACCAAGTGCATGGAAAGATAGTTGTATGTTTCATCTGAACGAGCCTGCTTGTGCTATTAAAGTTGAAAAGCCAGAAGTAGTAGGTGAGGGAACTAGTGTACAACCTTGCTTCCTGCCGAATCACAAGACAATGTATGGAAATGAAGAGTTGCTGGAGATGCCAGTTGTGAACCCTGAACTAGCAACTGCATGGAAAGATAGTGGTATGCTTTGTCTGGGCGAACCTGCTTTTGCTATTCCAGTTGAAGTGCCAAAAGTAGTGAATGAGGGAACTAGTGTACAGCCTTGTTTCCTGCCAAATCACAAGACAATGGATGGATATGAAGAGTTTCTGAAGATGCTAGTTGTGAACCCTGAATTACCAAGTGCAGGGAAAGATAGTGGTATGCTTCATATGAAAGAGCCTGCCTATGCTATTAAAGTTGAAATGCCAGAAGTAGTGGACGAGGGAACTAGTGTACAGCCTTGTTTCCTGCCGAATCACAAAACAGTGGATGGACATGATAACTTTCTGGAGATGCCAGTTGTGAACCCAGAACTACCAAGTGCATGGAAAGATAGTTGTATGTTTCATCTGAACGAGCCTGCTTGTGCTATTAAAGTTGAAGTGCCAGAAGTAGTGGGTGAGGGAACTAGTGTACATCCTTGTTTACTGCCGAATCACAAGACAATGTATGGAAATGAAGAGTTGCTGGAGATGCCAGTTGTGAACCCTGAATTACCAACTGCATGGAAAGATAGTGGTATGCTTTGTCTGGGCGAACCTGCTTTTGCTATTCCAGTTGAAGTGCCAGAAGTAGTGAATGAGGGAACTAGTGTACAGCCTTGTTTCCTGCCAAATCACAAGACAATGGATGGATATGAAGAGTTTCTGAAGATGCTAGTTGTGAACCCTGAACTACCAAGTGCAGGGAAAGATAGTGGTATGCTTTGTCTGAATGAGACTGCTTATGCTATTAAAGTTGAAGTGCCAGAAGTAGTGGATGAGGGAACTAATGTACAGCCTTGTTTCCTGCCTAATAACAAGACAGTGGATGGCAACGAAGAGTTGCTGGATATGCCAGTCGTGAACCCTGAACTACCAAGTTCTTGGGATGGTACTGGTATGCTTCATTTGAATGAACCTGCTTATGCTACTAAAGTTAAAGTGACAGATGTAGCAGTTGAGGGAACTAGTGTACAGCCTTGTTGCATGCAGAATCACAAGACAGTGGATGGAAATGAAGAGTCGCTGCAGATGCCAGTCGTGAACCATAAACTACCAATTCCATGGGAAGATACTAATATGTTTCATCTGAACGAGCCTGCTTATGCTATTAAAGTTGAAGTGCCAGAAGTAGCGGATGAGGGAAATAATGTACAACCTTGTTTCCTGCCGAATCACAAGACAGTGGATGGAAACGAAGAGTTGCTGGATATGCCGGTCGTGAACCCTGAACTACCAAGTTCTTGGGACGGTTTTGGTATGCTTCATTTGAATGAACCTGCTTATGCTATTAAAGTTGAAGTGACAGAAGTAGCAGATGAGGGAACTAGTGTACAGCCTTGTTGCTTGCAGAATCACAAGACAGTGGATGGAAATGAAGAGTTGCTGGAGATGCCAGTCGTGAACCATAAACTACCAAATCCATGGGAAGATACTAATATGTTTCATCTGAACGAGCCTGGTTCTGCAATTAAAGTTGAAGTGCCAGAAGTAGTGGATGAGGGAACTAATGTACAACCTTGTTTCTTGCCGAATCACAAGACAGTGGATGGAAATGAAGAGTTGCAGGAGATGCCAGTTGTGAATTGTAAACTACCAAGTGGAGGGCAACATACTGGTATGCTTCATTCTAACAAGCCTGCTTATGCTATTAAAGTTGAAGTGCCAGATGACCCAAATGTAGTGAATGTGGGAACTAGTGAACAACCTTGTTTTCTGCCAAATCATCCAATCCCTCCAAATCTTGTTCAGAAGGAACATATGTGTCCATCTTGTAAAAGAGTTTTTCCTGTTAGCGGTCTTCCTGCTAATTGTGACTGTAAATTGCCTAGACGTGGTGATATGCAGGACAAACATTTGAGTCAATGTGAAACAAATTCTAACATCTTCAAAGAAGCTGCGATGAATGATGTAAATCAAATTAAAGAAGAACATGATGCTGATAATGCTTTCAAGGACAAGATTCAACAAGGTGTTAGCTCTGGAAAAAGAGGGGTTAGACCAAAAGACACGTCCAAGGCACACAGACGTGCTTGTGTAGTGGGCAAATTACATGAGACTAGGGGGCAAAAGGAAGTTTTTATAGATAACAATGATGACGAACAAGAAAATGGAGTGGAGTGGAATCGTGCTGGGAAAAACAGATGTAATCTTTCACCGACGACAAATGACGCTCGACGTAAAGTTCGTGACACATTACGTTTATTTCATGGCGTCCTCGGAAAGCTAGTACAAGCCCAAGAAAAAAAGAAAATGGGCCGAGTGGATGCTAGCCTCCAACTACATGCTGCTTTAAAGATCTTTAAGGATCATGGCAAGTATATCAATACAAAAAAAATGATGGGGCCTGTTCCCGGAGTAGAAGTAGGTGATCTCTTCAACTACCGCGTAGAACTTGATATTATTGGGCTTCATAAGCCAATACAAAGTGGCATAGACTTTATCAAGCTAGATGATGAATATGTGGCTATAAGCGTTGTGGCTTCTGGTCGTTATGACAATGATATGGTCAATTCTGATGTGTTGATATATACCGGTCAAGGGGGAAATGTAGCGGGTGGATGCAAGCAAGTTGAAGATCAGAAGCTTGAACGAGGGAATCTAGCTCTGAAAAATAGCATTGATAAGAAGAATTTGGTGAGAGTTATTCAAGGCTTCAAAGAGAGGAAGATGACTGGTGGGGTACGTACAACAATTCCATCCTATATCTATGATGGGCTTTACTCCGTTAACAGATATTGGCAAGAGTCTGGGCGTCATGGAATGTTGATCTATAAGTTTGAGTTGAGAAGAGTTCCACATCAGCCAGAGATCACTTGGAACAAAGTAAAGCAGTCAAAGAAATCCAAAAAACGGAAAGGTCGCTGTGTAGATGATATTTTACAAGATAAAGAGACTCCAATTTGTACTGAAATTTCAAAAGGTGAAGAGACTCCAATTTTTGCTATAAATACCATAGACAATGAGAAACCCCCGTCATTTACATATATAACTGAGGTGATATACCCTGACTGGTGTCGGCCTATACCTCCTAAAGGCTGTGATTGTAAGGATGGATGTTTGGATTCTTTGCGTTGTGCTTGTTCTCTCAAGAATGGAGGGGAGATCCCATACAATTATGGTGGGGTAATTGTTGAGGAGAAATCGCTTGTGTATGAATGCGGGCCTTCATGCAAGTGTCCACCAACTTGTCACAATAGAGTAAGCCAACATGGTATTAAACTTCCTGTTGAGGTCTTTAAGACTGAATCCAGGGGATGGGGTGTCAGATGTTTATCTTCCATTTCATGTGGTAGCTTTGTATGCGAGTACATAGGGGAGCTACTTGATGACAAGGAAGCCGAAGAAAGAATTGACAACGATGGATATTTATTTGATATTGGGCAAAACTACAATGATCCCACTCTTCGTGACGGGCTTTCAGCTCTCATACCTGACATGCCATCAAGTTGTAGTGATGTGGTAGAGAATGTTGGTTTTACTCTTGATGCAAGAATATATGGGAATGTTGGGAGGTTTATAAATCATAGTTGTTCTCCAAACCTTTTTGCGCAGAATATCCTTTATGATCATGAGGACAAGAGAATTCCTCACATAATGTTTTTTGCAGCAGAGAATATACCTTCCCTGCAAGAACTTACTTACCATTACAACTATACAATAGGCCAGGTTCTTGACTCGGAAGGAAATATAAAGAAAAAGAGCTGCTACTGTGGTTCATCAGAGTGCACTGGCAGGATGTATTAGCGAAACTGTGCAACTTGCATTACACAGTAAGTTTTTATATTTGGATATGGTGGCTAAGTGTTTGCATAATGCTTTATATGCATCTTTTCTTCCTTTTCTTTTAAAAATTTCAGGATTCGAAGCCTAGGAGAACCATCTTAAAAATATTTAACCATTCATGTATACTGTTTTCTTGTTTGATTAACCTGAATATTTTGAAGCCTAGGGACCTTTCATGAATACTATGTGTCTATGTGTGCTGTGGTCCTTGCTTGATAAATCTGAAGATCTTGGCTGTTGACCTTTGTTCTTTTTATAAATTTTTGTTTTCTAAACTACATATGATTTTGATATTCAATGATAAATTATAGTGTAGGGAAGCGAGATTTAAGCCTTTTAGTCTCCACTTTTCTTTCATTTACTGTATTCAAACTTCAAAGGGTGTACCCACACAATAATTAATGGTGTTTGAAGAATTGTAGTGGGTTTAAAGGAGGCATCTCTTGTGTCTTGAAACGCCCCTCTGGTTTCACCCCTCTTCCGTTCTCTTGACCTGGGCTTTTAGGTAAATGAACTGCCTAGTCATCTAGGTTCCCAGGAGAGGGAGGGGGCATTTAAGGTACGCATTATTACATGGTAGAAAGCAATGACTCCATATGGAGGATATTGCCTTTCATTTATGTAAAATTATTTCTGATTATTGAGGATGTGGAGCACTATGAGTTCACATATTTATCTACATTCTTGTAAACAACATGCTTGTAGGCAAGATATTGCCAGAAGTGATCATTTTCAGTAAGAGATGCAGGGTATGCTCAATTATGGTACAGAGTACAAATTGGTAGTCGTTAGCCTATTTGGCTATGTCTACTATAGATTGAAACAATGTGTAGTTTGATCCATATCGTATTAGGGGGGACTGTAATGTTTCTTAAGGAATTATGTTCTGGATCGATGTGTTTCTTCGTGGGGGCATGTTTGGCTACGAGGTTTCTGTTTTTAGACTCAAGTGGATCATCGAGCATCTTGCTAACGTCTAAACAGGTTTATGCCATTCTGTAGAACATAACCTTTTGGTTGGGGATGTAATGTGAAAGCTAAATAGAATAATTTCTTTTTCAAGCGTATTACTTGCATGAGAGTAATGGGTTTTTTTTTTAAAATTTTTTTTCTTTCTTCAATTGTTTTGTGGTCTCACACTCTCGGATGCACAACAAGTGAACTTTTATCAAACAAGTAATGTTTGTTTTGATTAGGGCAAGAAGCGGAAAGTTCTTTTAGTTATTGTCTTGCAATATTATGGAGATTGTGGTTGGGGAAGAATTGGTTAAACTATGTTACTTAGACTTCGTTTTCAACTTGAGATACATGTGATGTATAATTTGACTATGTTAATTAACAATGTATGATCAAGCAGTTTGCAATCCTCTTGGGTGTTAGGTGATGTTTTGTTGACATCCATTAAAGTGCCTCAAATCAGCATTCATATATATTAATGGTTTGGTAATGAATATATTGACTGTCTTATAGGTTGCAAGTATAGTGATGATATTGCCTGGCCTATACTTTATGCTGGAAGAGGGAATTCCATATCTTTTGATATTGTTGCGAGAATAATCATATATACTTTGGTCTACATGTAGATCAGTAGATGTGCCTCTCACACGACTGACTAGGCAAGCATTGTGATGATAATGCAACTGCTTGATGAAGTGCTTGTTTAGTAATTTAGGGTGTGTTACATTTAAGAGAATTTGGCTTATTTACACTTATCTAGAACTTATCTGAACTTATTGGAGTTGTGTCAGATTTTTAGGCCTTTAGGGTGTATTCTGCTTAATGTAATTCTCATTTAGAAATGTAGGTTTCCCTTTGGAAAAGAAGAACCAGGCATGACCAATGTATACTTAAGCAAATGGCCCTAGTCTTGAAGTATATTCGTCATCATCAATGGTTGAGGTTTTTTGTGGTTAATGTTTTGTAGTTGAATGTTTAAACCTACCCTTTCAGTTTTCTGCTTTTCAAATGTTATTCTTAGGCGTCTGAAATTTTGAACTCATTCTGAAGTGTGTGAAATATGAATTTACTTGGATTTTGTCAACTGTCAAAGGCATTTTTTTCCCCCTTTCTGATTAGTTTATGTCTCAGGCATTTTCTACAAACGTAGATGGTTTAAAAAAACATGGAAGTCGTATTTCTTCATTGTCACATCTTAATGTCGAAATGTCACATGATCCTCTTGGTAGTGTTTGTGATTGGATGTGGGCTTATATTATGATAAAAAAATCATGCTAGTTCGTTCCCTCGCAAGCTGTGGTAGTGAAAAAAATTGTAAATACCTTGAGTTGTCAAAATTTTAATGTCCCCTCAAAAAAAAAAAAAAACTTTTTTGTCTATCTGTTTGTAAACATGGTGCCTTTCAATTGTGTTGGGGAAATCAAATTGATTTGGTTGCTTACTCTTCGATTCTCGTTGAAATTTATGGGGACGTGTAAATTAGATTGATTGGAAACTTGCATTCTTCTTTGGTTTGCAGATTATAACTTAACATTCATGTAAGTGGGTGTGGCTTTCATAAGCTTTTATTTACTGCAATGTTTTGAGCATGAGTAGGTGTTCTGCCATGTAAGTTTTCAAGTAGAGGTATTTTCTGCACTTTTATTTTCGGACGAGGTGTATTTCAGGCCTTTTCTAGATCTTTGCTGGGGTATATTTAGCCCTTTCAAATGAATTATTAGGCATCATAAATGAACAAGTAAGCAAATGGCCTTGGTCTTGGTTTATTCCTTTCAAGTAAGCAAATTGCAGTTTTTGTGTGGTAGCTAATTAAAAGAGTTCTTGCACCATTCTGTTTTTGATGTGTTGTTCACAGAGAGCTTTGGAGATATTTTGCAAATCTAAAAGTATCCGAAATACTCGTATATTTGATTTTGTGTAACACATACATTTTTTCCTAATTAAGCCTCTTGTGACTTTTTCTTATGAACATCAATGGTAGTAAAAATCGGATAATGTATTCCTTCATTGCTAGATCTTAATGTTGACATGTCACAATAATTCTCTTGACTCTTAATATGGTGTGCAATTAGGATGTTGTATACTTGTATTTACAAATTTCAGTTAGTTCATGTCCTCACAAGTCATAATTGCAGTAAGGCACAACAGTTGAGCTGTAAGAATAATAGTACTAGAAGGATTGGATGTGAATGGCTTGAGTAGTTAAAACTTGCTGATGTTCAGTGAAAGGAAATATGGTCGTGAACATCCGCCTTTCACATGCCCCATCTCTCTTTCTCAATATTTCAGATTGGGGACTTGAAATCAGTTTGGTTGCCTCCCAACCTATTGTTATCAAAGCTTTTTGATAAAGTGAATTTGGAGCTTTGCAGGTCAGAGTTTGGATATATAACTATGACCCTCTTTGAAATGATGGATATTATAAAATCTTAAACTCTTGAAGTTAGAGCTTTGCAGTTTGTTACTCCCTTGGTGCTTGATATTGGGCAAAAAGGCATGCAAATGTTCATGTAATGACTGAATTTGAACCGCAGATACAGCTGTAATGGCTCAGTACTTTGCCGGAAAAAAGATGGCTGAGTTCTAGTAATATAGTTAGTGACCGAATTGCACCACCACCACCACCGAAGTATGGATCTTGTCGTGACTTGTGAGTAGATACTGTGGAGTTATAGATGTATGGAACTTTTACCCGTAGCAGTATGGTTCATGAACCGTATTAGGGTCACCCAAACAAACACTTTGAGTCTTGGATGTATTGCTGCCACTCAAAAAGTGGCTAAATTCGTAAAAGCGTGCTAACTGCTATCTTTCTAACTCTTGCACTGTTACCCCTTAAGATCATTATGACATTGATCTCTGGATTCTGTTCACCTTATCATATACTCATTTTGCATGAAAAAAAACCACCTCTGTTTCCTCCATTGCTCACATATCTTCTTTTCTTTTTTCTTTGTAATAGATGCAGACCAATGACTAGTGAAAATTCACTCTAGTTATGGTATTTGGAGTTTGTTGAGACTTATGGAAAGATTGAAAGAGCCAATGAAATCATCCTGTGAAATGCTTTCCGTTGTTTTCTCGGACTGAAAAAGGTCTTTCTGCATCGGATTTTCATTTCGTGGATCTATCTTTTCGACATGTATAGCAAAACAAATGGATCTCCAACATTGACATTGAGATCAATTTTAATCACTAGTTTCAGTCTTACTGAATCAATAGAGGTTAGAAGCAATTGAATATTTTACTTTATTTATTTTTTCTGATTTTATTGTTGTACAGAAAATTTTCATTTCATCTGAGGTTAGAAGCTGTAATGCTAAATAAATTTACTGCATTGTTGCTATCGTATTTTGCAACTACTCTTCTTCCTTGGCTTGCTAATACGGGGATCAGCATTAGTGAATTTTGAAGTTCTCTACAAGGGTGGTTATTGTTAGTTATAGAGAATATATTTAGGATAATATTTTCTCATCGGTTTAGGATATATTTGTATAATCCCTATATAGTTTGGATTCCTAGAGGAGTTTTCCATAATCTAACAGTTAGTAAAGGCAGCTCTCAATCCAAATCAAATATCATATATGCTAATGCACAGGGTCATTTTGTAATTTCAATTCAAATTTCATGTTAATTTTCTGGAAGGAGTTGATCTACAAACTGTAGAGGAACTGCATGTTTGTTTTACTTCGCTTCAGATTGATGAAATGAATGGTTTTATATATTTTTTTAAGCAAAAAAATATTGTAATAGAAATGCACCTTATCATACCAAGATCTTTTGCAGGTCAAATCGGGCTAAATGGGGTGTAAACTGTATTGGTTTTATGATGTTCCATATGAACTTGTATTTTGTCGCAACAACGAATAAGGAGTATGTTTGATTCGGTACTTGGAAAGGAATGAAACCAAAAAATTAAGTTAACAAAGTACCCTCTGACCGCTTGTTAGTGAAGGAGCTAGGATACTTCATCCGTTTCTTTTTAGATGGAACATTTACCCATAATGGAAATTTCATATTAGAAACGAGCTTGGATTGGCGTTTCATAGTGAGATGCGAACATGACATCTCACAAACTTCTGATACCAAAGCTAAGGTAAATAGGTACCAAAATAGAGTCATTGTGATACCAATACCAAAGTAACTCTTACTTGGTACCAAAGTTACATTTTGGTACCCAAGGGCTTTGGTACCAAATGACTCCTATTTTGGCACCACTTTTGACTTATCATTCGCAAAAATTTGTGAGACGCCATCTCGACATCTCACTATGAGCTACCAACACTTTCTCATTAGAAACAAATGTTATCAAAGGATGTCATTTCTCTCTTCATCACATGTTGGGATCTTTGGAAATTTAGCACTTACAAACAAATTTTGTCTAGGAGTCTGTGCTCATGAATTTGTTGCATTTCGGAGGAAGTATTAAAGTAGGGTGTTTGATGTCATAAAGTTAGCGTATCCCATATCATATACTATTATAAAATTCTTTTTATCCACTTAAAGTAGGTCCACCCACACATTTTGTTGACTCTTTTAAACCGCAATTAAGAAGATGCACCAAAGAGCATTTAGCTCTCTGTGCACCTGCTACCAAACGATAGTCTCCATAAGGAAAAACGGCTGCCTTTGGTTTTTGCTTAAAAAAACAACTGAAAATCATTAAGACATACCTAAGCTTTCCTTAAATAATTCAACTTCCCAAAACAAAACTTCATAGGCATGCACAAGGAATGAATGGAAGTTGGAACACTTCAAAAAAAAAAAATTACAACTTTTTAGAGTTAAGCATACAAATGAGCCCTAAACTATCACTTTTTTTACCACTTGGGACCTATTAACTTTTTTTCATTGTTTGAGACTTGTGGTTGAGATTCCGGCATGTTAACCCAACGTTAACCCACCTGAGAGCATTTACACTTTGAAAAAAAAGAAAATTATATTAAAAATAAAAAGTAACCGCTGGAAGGTTTGGGAACAATCAATAGTTGATTACAGTGTCTTTGTTCAACTATAAAACCCAAAAAAAAAGGAACAACTTCATATGCCAAAACTCCAAAAATTACAAACATTTGTTGCGACTACAAAATAAATAAATAAAACACTATTATTGTGCTGCAAATCCAAAACTCAAAAAATCCCAACAGTTATAAAATTCTTCAGACAACATCCACAATGAAAGAAGTATTTAAGCCTCATTGCGAACTACGCAATAAAAATGAAACATAATAAGGGATGATAATACTTTATTTGATCATCGAAAATGAAAGGAGGAGTATTTAAGCCTCATTGTTCACACATCTAATAAACTTGCAATCACTAACAAGAACTTATGAGTGCTAGAAGCTTATTTGATGGACTGTTGAGGTATGCCATTTTAACATGAAATTTTACACAATAAGAGATGTTGATTAATCTCATCCTCTTCAAAATCTTGGAAGAAATTGTAACAGCTCAACATATGTGGTAGTACCATAACTACACTCCACTACTTCATCTTACAAAATCAAAATGCATATGATAAGAAGGAACCAAAAATAATAATTCAACAATTATAGCATGAAAATTTTATTTCTTAATCAAACTAAACCTTCCGTTGTTATAGCATGAAAATACAGTTCCCAAACCCTAACTTAAATTCAACAATTATTCATAAAAAACATATGAAACACAACATAGAACATAAGTATACCATTATCTAAACACATCCACCAAAGAAAAACAATTGAATAGCCACAATTTAATGAAGATAAACCTTCCCCTGTTATAGCATGAAAATACCCTTCGTAAACCTTAACTAAAGCCTACGAGACTAAAACAACATAATTTCATGATGATAAGCAAAAAATAGATGACCATAATACATACCTTGATGATTGCTATGTTTTTTTATCAAAAAATGAGCTTGAAGGACCTTCAATGGAGTTCGCTAATTTTTTTTAGGGCATGGAGTTCGTGAATGCAAGCAGAGAAGTGGCGTTTTTTTTCCTTTTTGGGAGAAACAACAAATTATGTTTTTGGATTACTGGACCACAAAATCAACAGCTGCTAGGGCCCATAGTTAACCATAGTTAACATTTTCCATCTCAAAACTCATTCTAGGTCGTCCCAGACGGTGAGATAAAAAGATATAGGTCCAAAACGTGAAAGAAGTAATAGCTTAGGTCCCATTTAACTTTTTACAAATCACTTAAACTAATTAGGATAATAACTTCCCATACTTTGGCTCTTGTTTTTTTTGGATTGGATATATATATTTTTTATAGAAAGAATTCAGAGAGTCAAATGAATTTTTATATGAAAAAGAATATATAATTATTTCAGTTATTTTTATGGTTTTTAGATAATGTAGATGATGATGTTTTTCCTTTTTTTTTTTTGTACCTATTGTTGAATTTTACGTTTTATTCAAGATTATTAGATACTCAAGTTATATTAGTTTGTAATTTTCAGTTTCAATTTTATGCCTAATTTGCTATCTTATTATGTATAAAGTTGATATCGTTGCTAGTTATATGGTTTAGCCTAGTCTATACTCCCTTTGTATTTTTTTTTTATTTTTTTTATCTTTCTCACCCGCAATCTTAACACTCTTCACAACTAGAGAGTATTTTCTATATTTTTCTCAATATATAAGGAAAAATATGTACTTTATTAATATTCAATCAATATTATTTTTAGTAATACGTAATGAAAGATTTTTAAGGTCCAATAAGTACATGGCAAACACGCACAATTAAAGTAAGAAAGATAAAAAAATATAAAGGGAGTATTATATAACAATAGTAGCAACTAGTTTAATTTAGGCCTGCAAAGATGGTTTTGAATTCAATCTAGAATATATTTAGGACTGGTTATTACTTATTATACATCGATGTGTTTAAATTGGCTAGGGATTAATGATGTACTTCTAGTTCTATAATACTTCTAGACTAAGCATTGTAAGTTACAAAATACTGTGCTGATTAGATTAGTTTAGAATCGATGTTTGGCCTAGTTCAATGTTGATTAAACGTAAGGAAGTATAGGGGAGTTTGACTACTTGAACTCCTACAGTTAATCTATCTAATCAATCTTGGATTTATTATATCGAAAGTAAAATCATGGTTAGAAGTTTATAAATCTCTAAAACTTTAAGGGCTTAAAAATAGGTTGCTTGTCATCAGTGGTAAATATTAGGTTAGTTTAATGTGAATATGTACGTATTAGTAGATAGTCCAACACTTTAGAAGGAAAAAGAATTAGTTTAACTTTGACTTAATAAGTTTTTTTATCTCTTCGTGGGAACGATCCTTTCTTACCCTTTGCTACTTGTTTATGTTTTTGAGGGATTTGAAAAGGTTTTTAATTTGTACGCCTAACGACATGTATCACTCATCCTTCTTTTCTTACGCATCGTCTTCCCAAATTCTCATAATATTATTTGTTAGTTCTCCACTTTTTTTCTCCAAATATGACACAATTTTCTTCGAAAATATTTGGAATGATGACCAAAAAATTAAAAATTTCCAGAACATATAAATGACTGGAAAAAGCTTGTTTGATCATGGTCTTAATCGTTCTGACCGATTTTACTTTCCTTTTTTAATATTAAGAGAGTACAACATCTTTAAGTTTATGATCATATTTATTTAATATTCAAAAAAAAATATAGTTTTTAATAATATAATAATAAATTTTGATATATTATCTATAAGAAATAGATAAAAAAATATTGTAAAATTATAATGGTTTTTTTACCAGGTACCCCTGAGGTTTGACGAAATGCACTAGGTACTTTCGTTGTTTGGGAAATGCACCAAATGCCCCTAAGGTTTGACTGAATTGCACCAAATGCCATTAATGATGAACGGCGTTAAACTGCCGTTAGTGCACATTTTACACAGTTGCCCTTAGGCAAAACTGGCGCCATTGGAATGATCCCCCTACACCAACCTTTCGTATTTCCACTTCATTTCACTCGCACCCTCTGTTTTTCAAACTCTCCCATCCAAAAAAAGCCCTAAAAATCAAACAAAATTTGTTAGTCGAAATCTGCATCTTCTGAAGACTGGCAATTTGAGTGGGAAGTTGAAGGTCAATAATCTAGGGTTTTCGCATCTTAATTTTTCTTTCTGCAACACCATTAGACTGAGGACTATATACAGGAGACATTTCATGTACTATACCATGTAGTTTGCAAAAATGAATCATGTCATTGGAAGCATACTCACCACCTCTATCAGAGCGAAGTATTTTAATTTTTGCTCAAGCTGATTTTCAAGTTCAACTTTGTAAATTTTGAAAGTCTCAAATAAATCACTTTTAGATTTTATTAAATAAACATAGCAATATTTAGAAAAAATCATCTATATTAGTGATGAAGTATTGGTTACCGCCACGGGTTAGAACATGGTTAGTGTCACATATATCACTATGGATTAGCTCCAGTAGCTTAGTATCTCGTTCAACAATTTTGTGGGGCTTTCTTGCATGGTTGTTTTGCCTGCATACACATTTGACATTTATCTCTATTATATAAGGGAAGGGGGAGCTATGGTGTCCCCCTTTGAAGTGACTGTTTTACCCTCCTTCCCTTTCTAAATTACAAAACCAATTTCAACCAAAGCGGGGCTTCAAAAAAACTGCCAGAAATACAATTATAACAATCAATCACAAGTCAACTGAAATCAATAGAATTATATATAATTCACGTTATACAAATCACTCAAATGAGGAAACTTTACAAAAACTAAAAAATTCAATTACAAACTATAACCCAGCAATTATATACTCCGTTCTCAAGAACCATTTGCAATTACATACTCAAAAAATAAAATTACCAATACACTACAACGTCAATGCAAATTACAAACTAAGAAAAACATACAATTTCGATGGGGTGATCACACATTTGTCCATTGGTGATTTGCGAACTTCATAAAATGGTACATAATTCTTTTTAATCTTGCAAGTTATTTCAAATTAATTGAAAAAAAAACTAGCAACTCTTATGTTCGAATGAATATTCAATTGAAGTATCGATAGCTACATGTTTTAGAAAAAATACAATAAAAAATTTACATGAATAATTTAAGTCTGTATTGTATGGTATAAATTTTGAGATAATTATTAAAAAATCAGTACATGTTTGTAACAAAAAAAGGCATTATAAAATATAAATCAATTTCGAATACAATAACAATGACACAAAATCAAACTAAAAAAGAAATTACATTAATTTGCCAAAACAAATAGTAAAATTGAAAATCGATGAAAACGATTGATTTTCTTTTAGTTGTCCGTGAAATGAAATATAAAAAACCGGATATGAATTTTGAAAAAAAAAAATAGTATTTCATAATAAAAAATAAGTGTATAAAAATAACTTTTCGATAGTAATTTTTCGAAAAATAAATATAATCTTATAAACCATTAGTACAAAACTGACATTTCTTATGAATAATAAAAACCCAGGAGCAAAAGGTATTTTATCCAATAAATTATGCTTAAATAATTATTTTGCATACAAAATTTGCCAAAGCACTAGAAGAAGTCTTGAAAAAAAAACAAAGGAAAAGAAAAAGGAAAAGTGGATGATTCAAGAACCGACTAGGATTGTAACTGGAATTTTGCAAATTCCAAATTCTGAACTTCAGCCACAAATTTTTTAAAAACACCATCTTCACAAATAAAAGTTCAAACATAATGTAACTGGATCTTTGAGAAATATAGTTGACAATTAAATTTTTAGGACGAAAAGAATTACCTTCAAATATGAGGCCCCCCATTCAATTCGTCAACCAAATAAACCCCAATTTTAACCTCATTCCGATGAACGTTCTTCAACATTACCACCTAGATCGAAATGAAAACCCAAAAAGACCCACAAGAACAGAGACTAAAATTATCCTAAAAATTAATGGAGCACTGATAAGGTTAATTTTGACACCGGGATTAGCTTATTAGTGTGGTGTTTAATGTGAAAATAACCATTAGATCTGATTAAATCTCAATCTTTTTAAGTGAATATGAAAGATAGTGAGGATAAGGAGATCAGTCGTTCTTATTTTTTGAGGGAAGGGAAGATGTAAGGTTGCACGTGGGAAGATGAAAATGTGGAGGATTAGATGAAAAAATACGTGAGATTCATCATTCGTATGGGTATGTGGGGTGGATAGTTATACGGGTAGGTGAGATTGATAGACATATGGGTAGGTGGGACAAGTTATGTGGGTTTGTTACTTGCATACAGTGGCTTTGTGGCTTTGGGCTACAATTTTTTTTGAATATTAACAAACAACTAACAATAATCAGTTACTCAGTTAGTTATAATTGAAACAACAATATTACATAAAATCCAGAAGTGTTTTTAAATACTATTTCTAAGTATTATTTCAATCTTTCTTATTCACAAAATGGAGGTGAACTTAGATACGAACTTTCATTCTTAGTTTGTTTTACTACTGAGTAACAATTATGCCCAAAATATCATTGCACGCATTGTGTGCATAAAAAGCTAGTCTTATGTATTAATAGAAGACTTAAGAATAAGATCAAGTTGCATTATCTTTTTCATAGTATTACGATTAACATGACCAAGTCTTCCATGCCAAGTATCACAAGATTCAACATTTGCAATAGAGTAATGAAAACTTGAAATTTCATTAATAGAAGAAGGCAATACACTTAAATGAAATAAACCATCCAACAAAAAACCTTTACCAACAAATTGACTGAACCTAGTAATTACAACTTTATTCGACTCAAAGACAATTTTAAAACCTTTACCAACTAACAACGAAGTACTACTAAGATTTTTTATAATATCCGGAACATGAAAAAGACTATCTAAAACTAAGACATTTCCGGATGACAACTTCAACTTGACTTGGCCTTCTCCTAAGACGCGAGCTACATTCCCATTTCCTATGCTTACAGTTCTGGTGCTTAGAACCTGATAGGTTGAAAAATAGTTTTTATCAGCACACACATGAGCATTAGCCCCAAAGTCAATCCACCAATCATTTGAGTTAAAAACAGAGTTCAGCTCTGGGATACTAACAAAGTACCTGCTAGCAGGGGAATTGGAGGCAGGCCCCAAAGTTACCATATTAGCTTGAGGTTTAAGAGTCATTGGGGTTTAGATCCTTTGTTTTTGTTGCCATGACGATGGTAGCAATCCCTTACAATATGGTTTGATCTCCCACAAACCTAGCACTGAACCGAACTCTTATTATTGTCATTAGATTTGTTGTTATGGTATTTGTTGTTAGACCCAAACTTAGCATAACCTGCTTTTCAAAAGAATTTAGACTTAGGTCTAAAAGAATTCTCTACAACCAGAACTTTGGAGGAGGATCTAGCATTGTCCTCAATGTGTAAAGCCACAAACAAGTCATCAAGAGAAAACGGTGACAATTTTTTAATTAGTGAAGACACATACATTGACTCACTTTGATGAATACCTTTATCTTTCATCTCATAAATCAAATTTTCAAAGGTAGTCAATTGCTCAAACATAGTCTTATTATCAACCATTTGAAAGTCAAGCCAATAATCAATAGAGACATGTTTAAGACCCTTTTCAGTAGTACCATAACGATAATCTAGAGCATTCCACAATTCATGAGCAGTTTTGGTCAGACAGAAAATATGATAGATACTATTAGACAAATCACTTAAAATTCTGCCATGACATAAGATATTTAGACTCTCAAGATTAGGGGATTTAGAACCATCTGCATTAGTGTTAGGAGTGAAAGCAACGGAAGTATCAGATTCTTTGAGCATACTCTCTTCAATCACAGAAAAAAGGTTCAGTTCAGTCAACCAAAATTTCATTTGTTGCTGCCAACACAATAATTTTTTCCATCAAACTTATCAGGTTCACTAGACAAGGACTTAAGAATATCCATAACTATAACTCCAATTAACAGTAAATCGGAAAATAATCCTCTCTAAACTTGTTGGAAAAATTAAGAATAAGAACAAGGATCGAAAAATTTAAAAATACGTCCAGCCATCCCGGACCGAAAAAATTTGGACAAAAGACCAGTCTATTATTTTCGGTTTCAGGATGGAAGATGAGTAATTTTAATTAAGACCTGAATGTATCGGTTAGCCGTTATGCCTCTAAAATCTCATAAATAGGGCTGATCTTCAGCAACATCAATCTCCAATTCCGAAAGCAAGTTCTCGTGAACGAATTCGAACTCTACAACCATTCTCGTCATTACTTGTGAAAACTGACCAACACTCTTAAATTGAGTTGTCAACTGCGTAATCTCTTGCTTGAATTAACTCTTCATAGCTCTCATCTGATTGTGGACATCTCTATTCTCTTTCACCCTTTGATAGATTTGCACGAAATGGTAAACGTAATTGCGCGCACCATAGGACTGTAGGGCAAGTCATCAGGGGTGGTGGTAAATCCTCATTGTTCATGAAATTCGTTTTGGTCCCATTCACGTAAGCATAATCGTCCGCCCATTGCACAAGCTCGGACGTAAATTCGGCATACTCGGTGAGTGTGGGTTGGATGTGTGCCCTTCATGCAACAACTTCATTCCTAACTACCTCAAAGTTATTTTTCACTACGATGCATTCTCTAAGAACTTGTGTCATTTTTCTTTTCTGCTTTTCTTTGAGGAGCAAGGGCTAAGTTATTAAGAAGTATTCAAGGAAAGGTTGAGTGTGAATTAAGACTAACCACTCATGCAAAAGGTCTTCCTTATTCCGCGGCTAAGTCACGAATCTCATCCTTCTCTTCTTACGCATCTTTCATAATTCTCATAATATTATTCACTAGTTCGATCACCCTTTTTTTTCACCTAAATATGACACAATTTTATTAAATTTCGAAAATATTTGGATTGTATGACTAGATGAAGGACCAAAAAATTCAGAATTTCCGAAACATAAAAATAATTGGAAAAAACTAGTTTGATCCTAGTCTTGATCGTTCTGACCGATTTTTACTTTTCTTTTTTAATATTAACAAAGTATTGTATCTTTAAGTTTATAATCATATTTTATTCAATATTAAAAAAAATATAAATATTTTTTAATAGTATAATAATAAATTTTTGATATATTATCTATAAAAAGTAGATAAAAGATATTGTAAAATTATATTTTATGTAAAAGTTATTGAAAATTTGTAATATATGTCTAGCCATCCCGGACCGGAAAAATTGAAACTTTAAAAATTTGGACCAAAGAATAGTCTATTATTTTTGGTTTCAGGCTAGAAGATGAATACCGCTAATTAAGACCTAAATGTATCGGTTCGCCATTATGCCTCTAAAATCTCATAAACAGCGTTGATCTTCAGCAACATCAATCTCCAATCCTGAACGCAAATTCTAGTGAACGAATTTGAACTTTTCATCAGTTCTCATCATCACTCCTGAAAACTAACCAACGCTCCTAAATTGAGTTGTCAACTGTCTAAGCTCTTGCTTGAAATGCATCTCCACATCTCTCTTCTGATTGAAGACATCTCTATCCACTCTCATCTAGTAAGAGATTTGCACGAAAAGGTAAACGCAGTTGTGCGCAAAAGCATGGATGGTAGACCCATAGGTGCACAGTAAGCTATGTGCACCTGGTATTAAACGGCAAAAATATGTTGACAAAACGCATAAATATTGTAGCAAATTAGAGAACAACTAAGCAAGTCATAAACACTAGCCGTAAAGGTAGGGAAAGATATATTTTTTTTTTTGACAGCAGGGAAAGATATTAACCACTAATGCTTTTTTTAAAAAAAATATATTTATAACTACTACCTGAGTACCTTACAGATAATTAATAGATTTTTTAAAAAAACTAATATGAACCCGGTGCACACTAACTTAGTGTGTACCTTATCCATCTCACGTGAGTTTTAATGATTACAACTTTCCGTTTTTGCCCTGTTCAATCTTCCACTCTTTTCTCTCTCCTGATAACTTCTCTCTCCTCTTATAACTTCACTCTCCTGATAGTGTATTTTTGATATAATATAGTGTATTTTAAAATGATATAGTGTATTTTAAAATGATAGTGTTTTGCTGAGTTTTTGGGC
Source organism: Beta lomatogona (assembly GCA_947646795.1). Lineage (NCBI taxonomy): Eukaryota > Viridiplantae > Streptophyta > Magnoliopsida > Caryophyllales > Amaranthaceae > Beta > Beta lomatogona. The sequence goes on from CANSNZ010001166.1 coordinate 31,518, forward strand.
ATGATAGTGTTGCATGTTATAGTGTATATTGACATGATATAGTGTATTTTGAAATGATATAGTGTACTTTGACATGATAGTGTTTTGCTGTGTTTTTTGACATGATAGAGTTGCATGATATAGTGTGTCTTGACATGATATAGTGTATTTTGAAATGTTATAGTGTACTTTATTTGTATATTACACAAAATTATCATAATCGATCGTTATAGTGTTTGACATGATAGTGTGTTTTGACATGATATAGTGTATTTTAAAATGATATAGTGCATGTTTGTTCTGAACAACTGTTTTTGTTAAAATTTTAGGGCGAGAGAATCTTATTGAAGAGAGAGAAAATCACGCGGATTTTAGAAAGCTGGAGTGACTAGTTTGTAGTGGGGCACGTGTCTAGGCCTAGTCCACACTATTTTTAATGTGAACCGGGTCCACGCAAGACGGATTGTAGATTTTTACCCTATTTATTTCATAAGACAATCAATTAATTGTCGTAATTTTTTTATCATATTATAAATTTATAGTTACTATGGTGCTCTTTGTTTTATACATTCATGTACTTTTTATGTTTTTATTTATTTTTGTTATTTATAAAGAAGTTATTTCAGTAGACTTATGCACATGTTCTTTTTTAATTAGTATTTGTGTTCTTTGTTTTATACCTTTGATGTTCTTTTTGTTTATTTTTTTATTTTATAATTTTTTTCTTCTTAAGTGTTACGAACATGTTCTTTCATAATTAGTATAGTGTTCTTTATTTTATAATTTCATGTTCTTTTCATGATTAATTTTGTTTTTCTAAATTTTTAAGACTTTGTTTCTTAAGTCTTATGCACGTAAATGTTCTCTTATGATTAGTGGTGTTCTTTGCTTTATACTTTTATGTTCTTTATGTTGGATTTGTGATTTTTAAAGAACATCCCTTTCGACTTATGCACATGTTCTTTTCTAACAGTATGATGTTCTTTGCTTTATAGTTATTTTATGTTTATTTGCATTTATGATTTTATAATTTTTTTTGTTTAAATATTCCCTGTTAGTCCTTATAACTTATTAATAAAAAAAAATATCATACCTTTTAATCTTGAATATTTTATTTTAATTAAAACAAAACCCATTCAATGAAAAATCATTCTACATGCATTTTTTGTTTTTAGAGGACATGCTTTAGCTATATAGTTTATGTGATATAATAGCAGATTTTTTAATTAACTGAAACCACATGTGACTTTGTTATGTGGAAGACTAAAGATAGATATTAAATTTTTTAATCAACCCATATGCCACGTTTGCCGGCAATGATTAAGGAGTAGGTTATTTTCTCACATATCCACTGGAACTAACGAATGATTGATGCTTGTTTGGCTTAATGAGTTACTGCCGCATTTTTTGTGGAACAAACTTCATCTTTTTTCTTTATTTGAGGGAGACAAACTTCACCGCAAACTTCACGCATAAAATGAATCAAAACGCGTCGTTATTGAACAGGTGCACAGAGAGACAAATTTGCGGTTGCGCGCACCGTAGGGAAAGTTATCGGGGGTGGTGGTAAATCCTCATTGTTCATGAGAGCCGTTTTGGCCCCATTCATGTAAGGATACTCGTCCACCCGTTGCACAAGCTCGGACGTAAGTTCGGCATACTCGGTGAGTGTGGGCTGCATGTGTTCCGCAGCAACTTCATTCTTAGCTACAGCAATGTCATTTTTCACTACGATGCATTCTCTAGAATCTGTGTCATGTTTTTTTCTTTTCTTTGAGGAGCAAATGCTAAGTTATTAAGTAATATTCAAGGAAAGGGCGAGTGAGAGTTGTGCAAAATAAAGTTGCATGGTGGGGTATTAATAAAGTTAGATACCTCTTGTGGTAAATTAGTATTTAGGGTCCAATCAGAGCGTTTATTTAAAAATTGAATATAATCTAAGACTGCAATGTTAACTTTCATATCATAGTTCGGTGCTACATCCGAAATCTATGATACACAATACTAGGTTTCTTAACTTTTCAGTAGGACTACCTCCGTGGTTATTGAATTTTTTCGACTAGTTTGTTATTATAGTTGTTGTTACTGATGTATTCGTTTTATAATTGTACAGAAAGTACTGTATGAATTTTGGGATTAGAAATAATAATAGTAATGTTAAAAATAATCCTCGTACTTATTACTTTGAATATTACTTTTGCGTCAAAGGGATCTTCTCCCCAAATAAAATAATAGGAAAAATAACAACACAATCATTCATTTCATAATACACCAAATACATCACTAACCAAAAACACATACAGGAGTTATTATATAGCCTTAATTAACATATGGGTTAGTAGAAACCCCATCACTACACCATTATACTTAAACATGGTAAATTATTCAACCAACCAACAACCACACTAAGAAGAAAAACAAGTAAAGAAAACTAAGACTACCACCATGCCGACACAAACAACCACACAAAAGTTAGATTTGAGAGTAACCACTCATGCAAGAGGCACTCCTTATTCCACGGCTAAATCGCGAATCTTAATATTATTCGATAGTTCACCTCTCTTTTTCCCTAAATATGACACAATTTTATTAGACTTCGAAAATATTTGGATTGTATGACTGGACCGAGGACCAAAAAAATCAAAAATTTCGGAACATAGAAATGATTGGAAAGAAACTTGTTTAATCCTAGTCTTGATCGTTCTAACCGATATACTATACTTTCCTTTTTTATATTAAATAAAAGTATCGTATCTTTATGTTTATAATCATATTTTATTTAATATTAAAAAATATAGTAATTAATAATATAATAATAATTTTTTGATATATTATCTATAAGAAGTAGATAAAATATATTGTAAAATTATATGTTATATAAAAGTTATTGAAAAAATTAAAAATATGTCCACCCACCCTGGACCGAAAAAATTGGAACTTCAAAAAATTTGGACCAAAGACCAACCTATTATTTTTTGTTTCAGGCTGGAAGATGAATACCTTTAAGACCCAAATGTATCGGTTCGCCGTTATGCCTCTAAAATCTCATAAACAGCATTGATCTTCAGCAACATCAATTTCCAATCCTGAAGGTAAATTCTCGTCAACGTATTCGAACTCTTCAACGGTTCTCATCAACACTTGTGAAAACTAAGAAATACTCCTAATTCCTAAATTGAGTTGTCAACTGCCTAAGCTCTTGCTTGAAATACGTCTTCACAACTCTCCTTTGATTGAGGACATCTTATCCTCTCTCATCAATTGAGAGATTTGCACGAAACGGTAAACACAGTTGCGCGCACCGTAGGACAAGTTATTGGGGGCGGTAGTAATTCCTCATTGCTCATGAGAGTCATTTTGGCCCCATTCATGTAAGGATAATCGTCCGCCTATTGCACAAGCTCATACGTAAGTTTGACATACTCAATTAGTGTGGGTTGCATGTGTGCCTTTCATGCAGCAACTTCAATTCTAGCTATATCAAAGTTATTTTTCACTACGATGCATTATCTAAGAACTCGTTTCATATTCTTTTTTACTTTTCTTTGAGGAGCAAAGACTAAGTTATTAAGTAATTTAGGGAGAACAAGGAAAGGTCGAGTGAGAATTGTGCAAAATAAAGTTGCATGGAGGGGTATTAATAGAGTTAGATACCTCTTAGTGTACATTAATTTAGAGGGTCCAAGCTGAGTGTTTATTTAAAAATTGTACCTAACCTAAGGCTGCAAATGCAATGCCAACGTCCATATCAAAGTTTGATTCTGCATGCGATTTGGATTTTAACCCTAAATCCTATAACCCTGAACTCAATAGCCCTAAACTCTGAACCCTATAACCCTACAACCCTAAACCCTATAACCCTAAACCTGTGGAGAGGATGATAAATCCATCTCCGAGTTTGCCAAAACCCTAAAATTGGATGATTTTTCCATCTCCGGAATTATTATTATCACTCTTAACTTTGACTGTATAGGACTCTGAGAAGTCATTGGCATGAATAGGAATAGCAGCGAGTTGGATTTTACAAACTCCATATCCGACCCACCTTTATTTGCACGAATAGGAATAGTAGCGGGTCGATTTTGAAAACTCCATATTTGACCCAGCTTTCGGATCAGATGGAATCCTGACTCGAATTTGGTTTGCCGGATTTATGGATTACTTTGCCTCAATGGAGTCGGATTCAGACTATTTTTATCACTTTAGATCATAAATATCAATGTTTATAATAGGAAATTTTTCATAAAACTACCTTTTATAACCAACTTTTTTCAAAAAACTACCTTATAAAAAATTTCTTTCAAAAAACTACCTTATATAACAAATTTCTTTCAATATACTACCATTTGACCGTTAACGAATTTTAACCACCAATAATGCAGTCACCACAAAATGCTTCTCTTCTCCTCTCTCGTTTCCCTCGTCTTTCCTTGCTACTCCACCGGCAGCAACCCTTAAGGCGACAGTCAGTTCATGATTAATATTAACTGTAAACATAAAATGGTAGTATGTTAAAAGAAATTTGCTATATAAGGTAGTTTTTTGAAAAAATAAATTTAAAAGGTAGTTTTTTTGAAAAAACTTAGTTATAAAAGGTAGTTTTTGGAAAAAACTTGGTTATAAAAGGTAGTTTTTTGAAATTTTGCCTTTATAATATAACTATACTATATATTATTTGTTTTATAATAATATCAACATAATTGTCATAGTGTAATGTAGATTTATTCTATAAATCGATAAGCGAAACTAGTAGTTGGATTCAAGTCGGATTTTCACATTTTCGAATTGGAATCGATATCTTTGGTCGGATCAAGTCGAACTCAGAGTGGATCAGGATTGAATTGCATTCCCTAGGCACAAAGTTCAAAAGATAAGAACCAATTCATGCTCTTCCTTGATGATTTTGTAAAGTTTATCACACAAAATAGGCCAAACTTCCAGCCTTCAAACTCATTTATTGTACAAGAAAAATGCAGCTTGCTTCTGAAATCAACATTATACTATAACTACATAAATTTCACAAAGTTCCAACTCACTGTATCATATAGACAAAGGATTTATATTAAATGAAGAATAGGTTGCAGTCACAGAGCAAATGTGCCCTTATTGACAACTCCAATAATTACTTTCCCGAAACAAACATAATATGGAAACATAGTCACAATGATGAGTAAAAAGTAAAGAACGCCGAGTTGCTCACTGGGATCGACAGAAAAGATGCCGTCTTTGAACCCACTTCCAGGAAAATGATTATGTTTCACAGACTACCATATGACCAGTAAAGTAACATATTTCGAAGAAAAACTGCAGGCTCTAAGACCTCGAAGAGGAGAGAGAAATCACCAGTTGGTTGAAGTTCCTTTCTGGTTATCTTTCTCCTATACCATCGTTCTGGTAGTGCTAAAAGATCATCCTTAGATAACAGCACCTTGTCGAGAAGCCTTGTAAAGAACATCAGTGTGAAGGCTTCAAGAGAGGTAAGTCAAATAAATGGGTACGGTTGAAAATGTTGTGGTCTTCAAATTGAAATTTCTACCAGGTGGTGTTCCAGGTTGCGAAGAACTATTCTTGCAAATATTTTGGCTTCAAGGGGAGCAGTTGCAGCTGCAGCTGCTGCACGCAGGACTCTCGGTGCTCCTGCATTTTGCAGGAGGTTCGCATGGTGCAGAGCATGTCGGCCACCTGGTATAGTGAACTGCATTTCAAAGGAATTCACAAAATATGCTTAATCAATGACAGACTTAAAACGTGCCAATTCTCACGAACCCAAGAAAGAAAAAGAGGAGGTTCCATGGAAAAATCAAAGTCAAGCTAGTCCTTGTATACTGTGTGAGTTTTGTGCTCCGGAGAGAGTAAAAAGGGAGAGGAGGACCAAAAAAGGTGGAAAGAGAAAGAAAAAAGAAGCTGCAACGATCAAGTTTAGTCAAAGGAGTCTGTGCTTAGATACTTACACTAACATAATTCTATTGCAAATTAAAGAACGTCTAAAAAAATCTTTAAGACATTTATCCACTGCAGAAGAAGACAATAGAACATCTCAAAAAAAGATAACCACGTATTGCGAGAGCAGCAATAGCAAGCCCCGGTCCTATATCCTTGATCGAGAAAAATAGCAGAACAATATGTAATGGATATGCATGTCTAAAGTTAAGCAGGCAGATAGCAATAACTCTTTTACCTGGAGAAGAGCAAATGCAGCACAAGCCTTTAATATTGAAGACGGGTTACGCAGCATGGCCACAAATCTCCCAATTTCAGCTCCACTGATAATCATACAGATAGGACAACAATCAATGACATAAGCTTAGCAAAGATGCCATCAAATTCTGAATAGTTAGCAGTGTGCATCTTCAGATGAAAAGGAATTAATATTTCAATGATTGTTCTGCAATGCCAGTTTGCTTAGAAAGTACTAGCAAAGAGATCAAATTTCCGATATAAAGAAACAGCGAGAACAACAACTTTAGTGTTTGGTGATTATATTTCTAGCTTCAGTGCTTGACTAGAATGTCAACAGCTCAAAGGCCAAAACCATTATAGATACGTATACAATGCAAATGCGACTCAGATATGTTCTCACTAAGGGATCACGTCCTAGTTAGTAACTACTCTTTAATAAGTAACGTTGGAGTACAAGCAAAATTCACAGAAGACGTTTTTCCTAACAACTCATTTAAATTAAGTCCCTCAACTGGTCCCAGAAACCAATTTGAGGGGACGTCACATACATGCGGACCTAACCAGATCTACAGAAGGTGGAAGTCATGTCGAATTTGTTGTTGTTTTAAGCTGTTTTACAGGATCTTCTGGATCGTACTAAGTAGTACTCCCTCTCGTTTTTATTAGTTTACCCGCTTTCCTTTTTAGGTTGTCATTTATTAGTTTATCCACTTCTTATTTCTGTTTTTGGAATGGTCCTACCAATTTTATATTATTATCTCTATAGTAAAGTTTTTCTCACTCTACTTCTCTTGGCCGACAACATTAACTTCAATATAGCATGCAATAAATTAATACTTTCTCTTCCTTTCTCTAACCGACATACCTGTTTATCTTAAAACACTTTTCCCAAATAAGTGGGTAAGCTAATAAAAACCGGAGGGAGTATTTTTTAACAATTAACAGCTTCTTGAAAGGCCACCACCTAGGTCGGCGATTCATGATGATATTAAGGATCCTACTGTAAGCACATATCTTTGAGACAGCTTTTGTAAGTCAGGACTCAGGAGCTGCTTCAGATGTCAAATAAATTCTAGTTCAGTGATAGCACTAAGGTTTTCTCATGTTCTGAAGACAAAAAGTAAAATAAAAAAAATTACAGAATAGGATTAGCTTGTGCTCGTACACTAATACCGGAAGACTTTGCATCAGGGAAGTAAAATCATAAACAACTACATCTAAACTATTAACACTATTGCACCCCCTTGCTCACATCTCCGCCCCTTACGTGCTACTATAGCTCTTACCTGCATCTAAGATGCCCAGCTTCCTGTATTCGAGCTGCTTCTGTTACTTGCGCCAATGCTGCAGGAGCTGATGACGCAGCAGCAGCTGCAAATGCTTGCGGATCAGAAAACGTGAGCACAAATGCTTCAATATGTTTCAAAGCCATCCTTCTAGCCCCATCCAAACTGACACATTTTGATACGCCTTCTGATGAAGTTCCGGCCAAAGCAACTTCACCTATTCTGTAAAGTATAAACAACAATTTTGGTAAACCAAGTAATTAAAGCAAGCACCTGCTGGCACAGCCACCCTCCATCCCGCAGAGCCAAAGATATGATGGAATCTATACAGGACTGCACACAACACTACTGTTGTCAAGTAGATCTGTATCCAATCCCTTGGGAAGCATTCTCGTCAGATTCTAGCATAAGATTGTCAATTAAGCAAAGTCAATCATATCTAAGGGAACATTTTGTTCAACATTGGAATGAGGTACGGGTTTTAATATCAGTGTGGGTTAAAAATGAGTGATACTAAGTAACCGATACCTATTTCCATATGTTTGGTTCAGTTACCCTCCTCCTCTAGCACTGCTTCTCCGTTGCCCTCCCTACACCAAGACACCAGTTGCCTGTGCTTATTGTTTCCTTTGCAAACAAAAATTACAACCCTCTAGTTAAGCGCTCCGCCACTCCTCTCTCGCCCCTTCCTCCATCGAAAGCTATATTTCTTTTTCTCCACCGCCTCTTATCTCTTTTCCTTCAAGTTTCAGATTTTGGGGGTCGATTTCACCACTAAAGTTCCAGATATGGAACTTTATAGGCAGAAATGAACACTAATGGTCTAGATTATATTTTCCCGAAAAGCATGCAATATTTTGTTTTTAGTATAGTTTTTTGAGTTTCTGGGCAGTTATATTGTGCTTAAAATCGGTCATTGTTGATAGTGGCGACGGTTAGGCATCTTTGTGGTGGAGCTAGATATTAAGGAGAGAAAAATTGGGTTGGTGATGACTTCGTTAGGGGATATGGTGGTGTTGCTGGTGGTGGTGGCTAACTGAAATAGTGATGTTTCTCTTGTTTATCTTGGTGGGAATAGAAGACATGAATTGCAGAAAGCAGTATTTGATTTTTCTTGATATATAATTCCAAGGTATGGGCCACCTCCCCCTCAGGTTAACATACCGAATAACTTGGGGGTTTGGAAGTGGGCCCTTATAATATCATTTTTGAAAAACTTCTGAGCCAAACATCAATTATGAGTTTGTATTGAAGTGGTTGTGGTTCTCTTCCTCAGTAGTGCACTAGTGCTATTGCCTATCTAGGAGGGAATGAAAGACATGAACAGTGGGAAGTAGTATTTGTTTTTTCTAGTTATATGATTCTAAGGTATGGGCTCCATAGTCCATACCCACCTGGACACCTCTCCCCATAAGGTATGAGAACAAACCTGATACCTCGGGGTTTGGAAGGTGGCCCAGGCCCCCATGGTATCAATTTTCAAAAACTCTGAACCAAACATCAAGAAAGGGTTATTGGGTGATTCCAAACCCATACCTGATTCCACAAATCACTAAACCAAACACCCCCTATGTTTGTCTTGCTCTGTCCATTAATAAAGCTTACGAAAAAAGAGAGAATGCCAATACTAGAAATCACAAGTCATTCACAAATAGCCATGGTTGTCCTTAATTGCAGCAAGATATGATATTCATCTATATACGATAATAAGGTTACATCTAAACTGATGATATTGATACCAGAATTCCAGATTATGTTTCTTTCATAACAAATACTGCCTTCGTCTACAATTAGTTCAGTTGTCACATAGTTTTGATTCCCCATTATTACGAATTAGACATAATCGAAGTATCTAACAAAAGATCCTTCATAATAGCTGGTCATTTATATAGTCTCCCATCAGTTAATTTAGTTAGTGGCATATTGGAAATTTTATCATAAACCCTCTATATATTGGAAGTGATGACTTTTTCAGGTATCCTAAAATTGTGAATGTGACTTTTAATTCCAGATGGAGACAACATTTTAAAGGGGTTGATCCAGAGAAGGACAGAAAACAAAAGGTCGGCTATAATCGCTGTTCTATCATGAAGTTAGATTTGCAAAACGCAATGCACTACAAATCTATATTTTAAAACACACCATTAAAGATAATAAATTACAGCGTCAACAATTGAATATCATCATTAAAACTAGTAAACCTAAAGTACTATTTTACTTCACAAGAGGGAGAATTCTTGAATCATACTCTACTATGGTATTTAAAAAATTAACAGATAATCCCTCAAATCAATCTACAGCCACAACCCTTTCATATAGTGTGCATAGAATGCCAGTCTGGAACTTACCATTTAACTCAACCAAGAGACCTAATTTTCACTATGGATGAGCTGGAAGGGTTGATGCATATTGGCTGGAAAATGGGAAGTATTCTTCAGAAATTGAGACGCTACTCAAATTAAATTTAATAGACTCTGAAAATGGGCTCGTAAGAAAAAGATAGGTATCCCAGTGTACTGTCATGTGAAAGATGGGAGCAGATTGATATGTAAATTATATTCCTCAAAACAGCTGAAGGAAATGTAACTTTGCAAGTTTTAATACAAAAATCTTCTAACCTACTGTAGACCAAGAAAGCAAATAAAAAGAGAAATCAAGATAAACCCAACACTTCAGTGCAAGCCGAATAAATTTAAAGGTTTACCTTCCATCAAACATATATGCTAATGCCAATGCAGCCATGAACCTTGCCATCTTTGACACTGAAGAAGAACAGAGATGAACAAGGGCAGGGACTCCACCTTCTTCGACAATTCGCAGTGCATTTCCGGAATTGAAGGCAAGGTTCCAAAGAGCTCCAGCAGCTGTCTCATGAACATCCTGGAAGATAACAGCATGTAAAACCACTCTATTAAATGCGTAATAAATATTGTCCAAGTGAGACCAACGGAATATCAACCCAGGACAAATAGGAAGCCTGGGTAGGAAAAAAACAGCCCACAAAACACTTGTAAATCTCCCAACCTAAACACTCAGGGAAAAGATAATAAATGATAACGTCATTGGGGTGGGGGAGAGAACCCTCAAATTCTTGATCTACAGAATCAACTCAAGGTCGACCAGCATTAGCATAATGAAAAAGAGCATCCTAATAAAACTAATACCGTAAAAACGTTGTTTATAAGCAAAAGAGAACTTTAACCATGGATCGCTACGATTCATATGTGAGTATAATAGAATTTCCTATGCGGTTAACAAAGCTGCCTCATACATTGCTAACAAAGTTGACATTAAATCCATACTTCAGACAGTAAATGCCCTTTGGTTTTTGATGGAAAGCAACGTCTTATTACCTATAACAGTATCACTTAAGAAATTAAGGCAAAGAAAAGAACAAAGCAAAATCAATGGAATCGAATATATTAATTCATAGACTATGTTGGCGAATTTGACGACCAAAGCCTGGGAAAAAAAACACCAAAGATTTCATGTTGATAGTAAGCATGAAGCAGCAAAAGGAAACATTTACTTTGAAAGTGAGAAGAACTACATCGTGCAGTGTACAAGATATAACAAAAATTCTCACAAAGAAAACCAGAGAGGCAAAGAAGAAAGAGCACATACAGAGCAGTGTCTGAAGATAACAACAATGTGATAAAGCACTAATTGGAACTTGGGAGTGCCTCCTGTGTGGGGCTGGGTGGGGGGTTGCTTAATAAATCAAATCAGATGAAAAGTAAAGCACAAGGCCATATTATGTACTCACTTCAGCTTCAGAACGTGCCAATGCAATAAGAGGCGCCACACCTCCTTCCCGGCCAATAGCAATACTACAAAAAAAAAAAAGAACAACATATAAGTTCAATCCAGGAAACAGAAAAGGCAAAAATTAACAAACCAAAACTTAAGTACACTATTTTGTACAATTAAATGAGAAAGGAACAAACCAACCAGACTCGAAAGCGATTGAATGATTTGTTATTAGCAGACACTATATGGTAATAGTAGCCATAGAAATCAGCAATTGCAGTCATGATAATGTCGGCAAGATAAAATTTCAACTATGTAGCATCGATTCTGTTCCCATTACATCTCCTAGTAGTCTTAATTTTGTAAAGGATGTAAGAATCTATCATCAAGGGATAAGAATAAGATAACGTCTTTGGTTGGGAGACCATACTCAGTTGTGGTAATTGCTGTAGTGAACTTAATTCGCAAACTAAAACAAAAACCAGAACCACAATTATTGGGCGAATTTCAAAACTATCACGTGTACTGGTTCCTATATGGAGATTTTTTTTCTGAACATTGAACAAAGATTTGAGTGATACAATCAAACTAAATATGCAAAGTTTCTATCGTGAACAGATCACACAAATTTTAGAAGTAAAAAACTCAAGGACAGAGACCCAAAAGAGAGAGGGATAGAGAGATTGAGAAAGAGGATTTACTCAACTATCTTTAGCAAGTAAACAGCTCTCCAAATCCCCCCACCCATCCCCCCCCCAAGAGAAGAAAAAGAAAAAGGTACTGAACAGGTGAGTTTGGAACACAGAGCCAAGGGGAAAAAGAGCATGGAGGGAACCAAGGCTGGCCAGTGGAGGACTTCCAGATGCAAAAAGATGATTGGTAGTTGCATGAGTCTGCTTTCACATCATACTATCAGTTTAAACTTTAAATAGTTTTGTCAGTAATGTGATATGAATCGTCTAGCCAAGACTGGGACATGCAACGCGACCCTGCTCTTTCTGGTAACACTTTAAACTTGGCGATTAAGTTGTTCAATGTGGGTGCGATGCATATTAGTTAGGTCTAGCTCATATTTCTTCACAATGCTTCAACAACTCCACAAGCTATTAGAAGTAGACCATGCTCATACGCTTGATCCCATTACTGTTTTAATAGCAACAGCATCATCCAAAATTTATCTGCCTCCAACAAAAGCATTCTTAAGGATCAAAGAAGGCTTATCAAGGGCTTCCTCTAAAGCACTTGAAAATAACTTTGTAAATACATTCAAAAATATGCAACGACAGGTCAACATTCATTAACCTCAGTACAGAAATTTTTTTGGCAAGAAGAGTACCGTGAGAATTACGCATGGACTTCCTCAGAAAAAGTAACCATAAAACTTATGCAATATCTCCAATCTATTGCCATTTTACAACATCCCAACAGGCATGAAAGAAACCTGAGGCATGTGGTCCTACATAATTCTCTTTATCCATGCCAGAATCTACCTCAATAATTACATCATCCACGCCAATCCCCGCACCATACACTTCTCAGCTCTCACCTGGCCAATTGGATCTCATACCAGAAGAAAGAAGGCCTTCACCGGATATGCTCTTCCACATAAACGAGCTTCTTAGACAATTTGATATCTAAAACTATACAACAAGGCATGGCTGAAATATCGGGGAAAGGCCAGATATAATTCATTGAGCCAGACGAATAAAATGCCACAAAACAATATATTGGAACATGAGAAACCAATCACTAGCAAATCTATAACAGAACTGAACACAAAACATCATATTTCAATTTTGTAAACACAAATATGGGTGGAACTCGGTATACACCTATTTGCCTCAGAAACTGATAGGCCCCAAAGAGCACCAGCAGCCCTCTCCTGAAGACCTGGAGAAGCATTTGAGCAAGACTGTGCGAGAGCAACCTAAACAATACAAGCCACAAGTGAGTAAAATACTTTTAAAAAAAAAGCAATTCACAGATATTACATCAACTATAGGTTTATAACATGCTCATCAATGCATCAGCAGCTAAGATTTGACTTCACTTTCAGAAGACATAACACGCTTTCTCCCATTTTTATAGAGTTTGCACAGTATTCTATTTTGAGATGATGTCTGCAATTCTTTATTTACAAAGTAAATCCTTTTAATTTCAGATGGTGATTGCCAAGAAAATCCAAAAAAGCCATCATCATTAATTATCGAACTAGTAGAGAAGGTCCATAATCCATCAGTCAAAGTTTTTACCTTTACGACAGTCAAAAGCTATTCGCATACTAAAATGAGAATTTTCATGTGCAGGTTGGAAACAGCATGGTGGAAAACATTTTCCAGTATTTGCCAATCCACAAATCAAAAGGTTCTCCGGAGTAAATTATTAGATGAAGGCATACTAATAGAGAAGGCAGAAAAAATCACCATACATGATTGATGAAACTTCTTACTCAAACAAAGGAACAAGGAACCAAAAATGTACAACAGGAAGCAAAATGAATCTTGATGGAGGAAGAAACAAGACAAAGAACACACATACAGAAAAGTCTCATAGTTTACGTTCTCGACAACTATGTATGCTACTTCTCATCCAGATTTTAAGATGGGCTGCTTTACTACTTAGCTACAAGCATTTATTTGGTAGAAAACTACATCACAGTCTCATAATTTGAACTTCTATTCTTCTAATAAACTATCCCCCATGAGATCACATATTTAAAATATCCAGGTCACAATATCACAAGGCAAGAGCAAGGCTATATTGTGGAAACATTCAAAACATGTAGATAGGATAGATGTTGACATACCAATGCCTCAACGCCACCAGCAGCAGCAATTGCTTCCCGATTACGATCATCAAATGACAGGTTCCACAATGCACCAGCAGCCTCCTGCCTGCTCACGAAGCATTAGAATAATTAGATAAAAGAATACAAAAAGTCAGATCCTCATAAATTATACTACAGTCGAACATAAACCTAGAAGAAATTATGAAGCGCACGAGCATTGAGATGCAATCTCATAGACGAAAGATATTTAGCCCTCTGATCCATTTGTTAAAATTTTGAAATGTATGGTCACAGTCAGATGTAAGCACATCTCATGATGAGAGTCAAGGGTACCGCCTCACAAACTGCAGTGAAAATTGTTTTCTTTCCCACAAAAGTTACCTGACGCCTTCATGAGCAGAATGTGTTAGCTGTACTAAGGCTTCCAGAGCACCGGCCTCCTGTCCTACAGCTGAATTATTACTGTTGCTATCTCCATGAGCTGCCAAGTTTGCCAAGGCTCGAGCAGCCTAGAATGTCAAGGAATAAATATCAGAAAAATATGCAAATCAGAGAATATAAGCAAAAAATAAGTAAAGAACACTATTCATAGATGAAATCACCACAGAAAAAGAAACAACCCCAAAATATGAGGCAAATGGCAGGGTTACGTAACAGGGACAACTGTTCCCCCCACATGGGATACTATACAATTCCATCTTGTCAATAAGAATCCAGTTATTTTCCAGGAACTTTGACACATTATAATCACACTTCACACAATCGAAACATCATAGTCCCCATCAAATGGTATCCACGGGAACAGAAGAGTGAACCTCAAACTTCTGAATATTAACATCACCTGCTCTTGCACTCCCTCAAACTTGCAGTTACGGGCCAGCATCACTAATGCATGTACACCGCCAGCAAGTGCAACCTCCATGCTACATTTGTCATCAGCTGCCAGGTTAGCCAAAGCACCAGCTGCTCGTTCCTGAAAACAGTAGAGGTGGCATCTACTATGTATGAAACACACCATAGAAGGAAACCCATCTGGGTTCATAAAAATAAAAAAGGCAAGTACAGAAAACCCAGTAAAGTTAATCGTCTCAGTGGGAATACAAACCAGAACTCCATCGCCACCAGTTGACCATTTGAAGATTAGATCAACCAAAGCTTTTACTCCTCCTGCCTCTGCTATAGCACCCTGAAAAAATAAAGGCACCGATTCTCAGAAATGGATGCAAACATGAGACAACATCCTACTGAAAAAAAAAAAAAAGAAGAGGTAGGAAAAAATAGCTAACCTTATGCTCTTCTCCAACTGATAAGTTCCATAGTCCACCAGCAGCCTCCTCGGCGACCAGCCTGTTCATGGACCTTGCTAAATTTGCAAGGATAGTGATGCCTCCTTCATCAGCTACAGCTTTCGCAACATTAGCATTGACGGACAAATTCGCTATTGCCTGTACATGAAAGCATTGACTATAAAATCACACAAGTACTTCTAAACATAAAAGTGGGGATTCAAAAGTCAAGAAAAGGGATGGACAGAACTGGAGACTTCATAGAATTATGTGAACTTCTGGCAGACAGCCGAGAAAGAAAGTAAAAATAAATGGCAAACAAGAGATTCATACCTTGGCAGACTCTGCTTGCAATCCTTCTCGCCACGAGCTGGCAAGACTAAGGAGAAGCTGAACACCCCCACCCCCGCATAACTGCTTCTGCTCGTTGCCCATCAATGCTTGTGTTCTCATCATCAATAACCACAAAAGTAGCAAGCCCTGTAGCTGCCCTTTCCTGAACATCCTCTTGTGAACTCTGCATCAAACTAAGTAACAATGTAGCACCCTGACTGACCCAAAAGTTATCCAAACCTGGAGGATTACTCTCAGCAATTCGCAAAAGCGAATACGAGAGAACCCATTCAAGCCAAACCATAACGTCATCCAATTTCTTGTCTTTCCTCTTAGTACCTCTCCAATCCAAAAACACATTCCTCCCTTCCATTGACTTATCGACGAATAAAGAACTTACCCCTTTGGAAATATCAGTAAGCAAGGATAACAACAACTTACCTTTACTCCCATTACTGCAACTCATCACAAAGTTAGCATCTTCTTCCACATTTGTACAATTAAGTGCACACAACACTCTCAAACTATGACAAGACAACAACATCCTCGAAATCGCAGTAGGACCAATATCAGTTCTTGAAACATCCAAGGCAATCAAATTAGGCAGCTTACTCCACAAATGAGACACTAAACCCCACTTTAAATTGGAAGTCCCAGCAACAGAAAGATATGTAAGTGAACCCATATTACCCAAAGCATTCTCATCAACTTTCAAACAATCCATAAACCCAATATCACACAAATTAACACAATTCTTAGCAAGAGCATTAATAGCATCAGAATCAATTTCTCTTACCCCAGACAACCTTAAGCTCCTCAACCTCGGACAACAAATGGCGACGGCTCGGATGGCATCACTGGTGATTCTCTCACAGAAATCCGGCCCCAATTGAAGAAACTCTAGCATCTCATGCCGCGCCGCAATCACCGATATAGTTGCGTCGGTCATTTTCCGGCAGTAATCGCCGGAAATCTCCCTCAAATTGGTGGCTCTTAAGTAAATAATAGCATCAGCTGACTCCGCCCCTAGAAATCGGAGACGGCGAAGGTTGAAACACCTTGAAGCTAATGCAACCGCCGTTGCTTCATCGCAACGGTGTGCTCGGAGGTCTAGGGACTCCCATAAACATGGGGTGGAACCCAGATTACGCCATGTCCGACAACATGAAGATAAACTAGCTCGGTCTCTGTAGTTTAGGAGAGAGAAAAGTTGGATTACTGTGTCATCTGGGAGAGTAGTCCAATCAACGACATCGTATCTTGTGTTTGTTGAAATGGTGGGTAAGAGAGAATGTGGGAAATCATCTGGGATTAGCTCAGGGTAGCTGGGAAGAAGGAGCTTTTCTTTGCCCTTTTTGCCACTTTCCGACGAACCCTTCTGCTCATAATAATCAATTAATTCAATTGATGGGTGAGTTTTATACTTGTATGAAGAATTACTTTTCTGGGTTTTTGAGGGTTCAATCAGAATTTGAGTAATAACTCAAGAAGGTGGAGGTGAGTAGAAGGGGGAGAAAGGGAAAGGTAAGAGAGAGAGGAGGACATCAAGACATGTGAAATGTGATGTGAGGAGAGATGCAAAGGCTAAATTGCTTATTCACCTCAAAATTGCATTCACCTAAATTTTCTAGGATTCAAGGAGTTAGGACTTAGGAGGGCATACAAATGTACATAGCCCAAATCCAATGATGTTTACATGGTTGTGGAGTATGTGGTTTTTGTTTGGGTTTGGCCCTTTAGAATGTAAATGGCAATTTAAACTTCTAATAGGTTTTTCTTTGTGGGGTTTTAAAATCGGACTTTGTTTAGTTAGGGTTTAGTTAGCGCTGAATTACATATGAATTCGACTCTATATAATATGTATCGGGATACATATGAATGTATTACAAGTGGTAGGGCATGTTCTCCCCATCTTATTTTCAGTTCAGTTCCTAAATGATAATCATTACTATTAATTAGTTATAATTTAATTCAGTTCAGTTCAGTTGTTTTATACCGAAGAGAACAAGCCCGTAGTCGTGTGTTCTTGTCGCATGTTGGCGCTTCAGGCACATGCACCACCTTCACATACCTCATGCATTCGTCTATCACTTGCACGAGTGTGTCTTCTAGGCTCGCACATGCTCCAGCAAAGTATGCTCCAATAGCAAAATTAAATACTTGATACTATGTTTTTTGGGGGAATTTTTGGTTTATTCAGTTACATGAGTCATTATCTCTAATTCAAATATGAATAACGGGTGCCTACTTGATGTTTAAAGACATCTATGGCATATGCGCTCGAATCACAAAATTGTACAATACATCCACGTTGTATAAGAAAACTTCCAGCATAAAAGTTGTATGAGACCACTTGTAAATCAATTGTATATTATCATTAATGCAAACATAACATATGACATCTAATGTTTATGTGTGGACAACAAATGAGTATAGGTTTAGCAATATCTACAAGTCGATCTTGTGGATTTAGAGATATGAGCAAATGGTGTTTGATATAAATACACTTTTTAACTATCCTCCATGAGTCGTCATAGACTCATAGGCGGTCCTTCAGAGTCATCAAATTGTAGACGATAACAAAAATGATGTAACCACGCAACAACGATCATTTTAAAGTACATAACTCATGTGTTTAAAGCTTGATAATGTTTGACACAAATATTATTAAGAACTGCAATAGCCAATATGGCCTTGTAGTTCATTGTTTATATTTCACTAATAAATTAGTAGTTTTTCCGGATGAGAATAGTCTAAATATCTATGAGTAACTCAACGTTATCTTCAAACCTCCAAGTGTCGCCTGCATTTTCACCGTTTTTTTCAGCAACTTACTTCATTCCACTCTTTCAGACATTTTCTCTCTCCTCAGCCACAAGCACCACCTCCACTAGACACAACCTACCGTCTAGACTGCCGCCACCACACACATACCACATTGAATGACCCAACATGGTATATGCAGCCCAAGATGTGATTTTGATATGCCTGGACCTTTTTTCTAAAAATAATTTGTTCATGCTACTAAACATATTTTCCACACATATGAGCCAAAGGCCAATACGTGATTTTGATATGTTTGTGTCATATTCCAAAAAATACTAAGAAATTTGACTCTAGCGTGTTTGTAGATAGAGCTTGGAACGAAAGTGAGTGAGTCAATGACAAATATTGACAACGAACAATTTCATCCAAAATACATCACTTATTCACGTCTATGAATTACAAGGCCATATGTACAATATACCGCCCAGATTTTGGAAAAATTTCAATTCATCCTGAACAAAATTCGCATATAAAGTGGCACATTTGTAATTTAACATGATACTTATATATAGTCACTGACATTGAATCTAAGTGTACTTTTTACTCTTAAAAATCCGTTTTATTTTGAATGAAACGTAGAGTTTTGGCAGCGGGATTTAGGAGTGGCGATAGATAAAGAGAAAGAAAAATAAGGAGCCGTGTGATGAGGAGAGGGATAGAGAGAAGCGAAAACAAATTAAAGTAACGTTTCATTTATTTTGAAAGTAACGTTTTATTTATTTTGAAACCAACTAAAATGGAAAGTATTTCATTTATTTTATGATGGAAGAAGTATAGATTAACAATATATATATATATATAATAAATACATATCACGAGAACTTTGATTGTGGATCCGTTCTTTTCAACTTATTTTTGCTTATTTGGACTTATCTAAATTTTTTTTAGGGGGACTTATTAGAACTTAGTATGCCTTATTAGTCCATATCCGAATTTATTAGACTTTATTTTATGAGTGTGTAAAACTTCTTTTTGCTGAACATAACTTATCTGAACTTATTAGACCTTATCATGAACTTATTTTTTTTCTAATAAAGATTTAAATTAAGGTGAACAATATAGACCTTGTATATGAAAGAACATGTTATTTATGTGTGTAACACCCCGATAATTCTCTCTTTTCAGAAATACCTTTTTAATATAAAACATATAGAATTACCAAAGCATTATCGCCCGTGTGATAACGTATCGGCTTATTCAGAATTTTGCAGCGGAAAACATCAAACTAAACTTTATAAATAATTAAATAAGTACTTCATATATAAACCACTCTATAAAAGTCTATCAAACCAACTAATAATAACAAGTTCCTACTGATGCAGAAAATATGATATATAAAATTTCACAAGCTCTCCATTCCCAGATCCCCAATGATGCTACATCTGCGAACCTGTAAATGTCAATGCTCTAGAGAATCTGCTCACCAAAATTGGGTCATCACAGGATCAATAAGGCAAAGCCATGATCAACACATACAAACAAAGCATGTAATCAGCAAAGCTGAGTACTACATAACAATACATAAACAATCCTAACCATGATACTAAGAAATAATAAACAGAGATAAATAATAATACAACAATATAACGCTCTGCAGATAACTTCTACTGAACTAAACTTTAATCATCTTTTATTATATTAAATGGAATAGTTATTGGACCGAGTTGTCTAAATAAAAACCAGCCTTCCCCTAGGAAGACGAAATACGGGCGTGACTCCGTATTCCATAATGACCTGCGATATCGAGGAACCTTTGAATAAAAAGAGGAATGGTGATCAATCCAATTCCCAGAAAAAGCCATGGCACGCTCACCATGTACCCCAACTCCTGATTGTCCAACTTCAGACGTGCACCAGTCTAAAGCTTATTACTATCCAAGTTACACTTTACGTGATTAACAATTTATTACTTGTTATGACACACATACAAGCAACACCGAATATAATTCAAACATTCACAACTGAACTTCTTTTATTATAGGATTTAATAAGTGATCACACAACTTACAATCCAAGATTACTTTCTTTAATTCCAACCTTTCTTACTTTGTTGAACCTAGCCAACAATCAATCTTACCTTTCAAAGGCATAACTTGTCAACTTACCAAATAAGGCCCACAGTCTTCATAAAGTAGTGAAATACAAAAAGGGAACAATGATCAAACATGATCCAATACTAATAAATATATTAATTCCCCCATGTGAATTAATAAATAAAGTTCCCAATCCAATTAACATGCTTGCATCAATATTCCATACAAACATGATATTCTACTCATAATCAAATATTATAATCAACATGTTTGCACACAGGCATAAAACATGCAAAATCCATCATAATAAATATCATACATGAACTCAGCATAGTTCCTATACATGATACTACATAATTCTCCTTCATAAAATCATGATAGTATCTCAATCATCACATAGGTATGTACGTACCTTGTGTAAACTAGTCGACTGACCACTTTAGCCCCTTTAAAAATCTCCTACGAAATACTCTCCGCCTAGAAATCAAATATAACTAAAATCAATACTCTTAAATAAAAAGACAGCAACTTTAAAATATTTAAAATCCCCTTTAAACATATTCAAAAGTTGATTTTTCTACCAAAACTCCAATTACTTTTAATTCCTAGCATAGTACTACCATACTAGTAATTAAAAATTCTTAAAACTCCCTAAAATAAAATACTTTCTGAAATTCCAGCAACTTATAAAATAATAAAACCTTCTTTAAACCCACTTAAACATGCTTAAAATCATAAATTAAATCAATCTCATAGTATATAATATGCTACTATGGTTTTCTAATAATTAACACCCTAAAAATCCATGCTTTAATTATTAAAACTTCAATCTAACAATAATAAACAAATCTGAATTTTTATTCTTATAATATAATATGAATCAAGATTATTCATTAAAACAGTAAATTAACATTGATAATCATGATTAACATTAAAATAAAGCATAAAAACATAGTCTTTAATGGAAAACTTGAGGAAAAAGGAAAGAATTAAACCAACACAAAGAAGAATCAAGAACACACCGGAAGTGGTGGCTCACGGCAGCAGCACAGTGAACGAACTTGTGATCTTGGAAAGCTTTGTGACGTTTCTTGGCGAAGAAGAAAGCGTTACTTGAGGAAGAAGAAAAGAAAAGCTTGAGAGGAAGAAAATTTGTGAAAGCCGTGAAAGAGAGAGAGAAAGTGGCGTGTGATTTGAGTGAGAGGAGAGAGAAAATAATTCTTGTGTAGGGTAAAATAATTGGGCTTAAGGTATTTATAGTTAGGGTTTCCTTTTGGGCTTAGGAAAAGAAGATTGAGTTTAAATAGAATTCGATGACAACTAGGATTGATTAATGAGGACTCCTAGCATCAATACAACTCCTCTTTCCTAATTGACTTAGAATTTGGGTTCCTCAAGTCCATTTGACTTCTTTTCTAATTCAAATTCGTATTTCAAACCTTTTTCAAAGCATGCCTAATTAAAATATTTTCAACTTCCTTAAATCCTTAAAATAATTTCCTTTGACTTTTTAAAATAGTCAACCTTCTTTAAATAATAAAACTAAAATATAAATATACAAATACTAAAATATATTTATAAAATCCTTTAAAATTATGGGAGATTACGGTCTACCCCCCTTAAAAGAAGTTTCGTCCCGAAACTTGACACGAAAACTCACATATTTTTCAAAACTTGAACTCAACTTTTCAAAAGTTTACAAAGAATTGTGCCACTTGTGCACACTTTTGCTAACTTAAAACATTTGTGTTACTTATGAACACGCTTTCTTATGCGGAGAGTCTACTTCTTTAGCACTAACATGTGCAAATTGCTCAACATAGGCATACATATGCATAAAAATCTCATAAAAATAGACAAAAAGCGCGAAATTTATCGCATTCTATCCCCCTTAAAGAAAACGAGTTACGCCCTCGTAACTCACCTCAAGGAACAGATCTGGATACTTCTTTTTCATCTCATCTTCGGCTTCCCACGTTGCCTCTTCAGATTCGTGGTTAGACCAAAGTACTTTCACGATATAGACATCCTTATTGCGTCTACTACGCACTTTTCTGTCGAGGATCCTGACAGACCTTTCCTCATATGTGAGGATACTATCGATCTGAATTCACTCAGGCTCTAGGACATGACGTTCATCAGAAATATAACGCTTAAGTTGAGAAATATGGAACACATCATGCATCTTCTCAAACTCCATTGGCAATGCTAATCTGTAGGCAACTTTCCCAATTCGCTCCAGAATCTCATATGGGCCTACATACTTAGCACTTAACTTGCCATTTTTCCCAAATCGCATGACTCCCTTAGTGGGTGATACTTTCAAGAACACCTTATCACCTATAGCAAACTCATCATCACGTCGCTTCAAGTCAGCATAACTCTTCTGTCTATCTTGCGCAGCTTGAATTCTAGCCTGAATCAGTCTGACATTCTTAACAGTTTCCTCAATAAACTCTGTCCCCAAGACTATATTTTCGCTAAAGTCATTCCAACAAATGGGGCTCCTACATTTCCGTCCATATAAGGCCTCAAACGGTGCCATCTTAATGCTCGCATGGTAACTATTGTTATAAGAAAACTCAATCAGGTCTAATTGGTCCTCCCAACTACCTTGAAAATCAATAGCACACGCTCTCAACATATCCTCCATCGTCTGGTTAGTCCTCTCAGTCTGACCATCAGTCGCAGGGTGAAAGGTTGTACTCATCTTCAATGTTGTCCCAAGATTTAATTGGACCTTCTTCCAAAATTTCGAAAGGAATCTAGAGTCACGGTCAGAAATGATATCTTTTGGAACTCCATGCAGTCTCACCACATGCTTAACATATGTCTTTGCTAGTTGCTTCTTCTTCCATGTCTCCTTGATCGGTATGAAAACAGCCGACTTTGTCAGACGGTCCACAATAACCCAAATAATATCATTACCACTCCTTGTTCTAGGCAAAGCAGTTACAAAATCCATCGATATGGAATCCCACTTCCATCCCGGAACCTCTAATGGTTGGACCTTCCCCATGGGTCGCTTGTGATCTATCTTCACCTTCTGGCAGGTTAGGCACCTAGACACATACTCAGCTACCTCTCGCTTCATGTTTGGCCACCAATAGATCTGCTTAAGGTCCTTATACAGCTTGTCACCCCCGGGGTGCACGGAGTACGGTGTATTATGTCCCTCATCCATAAGACGTCTCTTAAGCCCATCACATTTTTGTGGTACACACCACCTTCCTTTAAATCTCACGCTACCATCATCATGGATCGAAAATCACTTTCCTTACCTTGGCCCATCTTCTCCTTAATCTTCTCTAAATGCTCATCCCCAACTTGACCCTCTTTGATCTCGGCCCGAATTGACAATCCCAATGATAAAGCACTCAATCTTGCCTCGATCTCCCCAGGATTTAGAATTTCTAGGCTAAGCCTTTGCATATCTCGACACAATTCCTCAGGAACTATCAAGGCGTTCATGCTATGACTCGACTTCCTACTCAGTGCATCGGCGACTACATTTGCTTTCCCCTCATGGTATTGGATGTCTAAGTCATAATCCTTTATCAACTCCAGCCATCTCCTCTGCCTCATGTTGAGGTCTTTCTGGGTAAAGATGTACTCCAAGCTCTTATGATCTGTAAATATCTTACAAGTCACCCCATACAAGTAGTGTCTCCAAATCTTCAAAGCGAACACAATGGCAGCTAACTCTAGGTCATGGGTAGGGTAATTAGCCTCATAAGGTTTCAACTGACGCAACGCATACGCAATCACCTTCCCATTCTGTTGTAACACACATCCCAAACCATTCTTCGAAGCATCACTATATACCTCAAATCCCTCATTTCCATCAGGTAGGGTCAAACAGGCGCGGAGGTTAAACGATCCTTCAAAATCGAAAGGCTTCTTCACACTTTTCACTCCACTCAAATTTTGACTCTTTTTTCATCAAATTGGTCATAGGTCTTGCTATCTTCGAGAAATCTCTCACAAATCTTCTATAATAACCAGCTAGACCTAAGAAACTTCGAATATCAGACACATTCTTCGGAGTTGGCCACTCACTCATAGCTTGAATCTTAGCAGGATCTACAGAGACTCCTTCCTTAGACACATAGTGACCCAAAAATGCTACCTTCTCCAAACGAAACTCACACTTAGAGAACTTGGCATACAATTAATTCTTCCTAAGCGTCTCCAATATGATCCTCAAATGCTCATCATGCTCCTTTTCGTTCCTCGAATAGATCAGAATATCATCAATGAATACGACCACAAACTTATCTAAGAACTCATGGAAAATCCTATTCATTAAGTCCATAAATATGGCGGGTGCATTGGTTAACCCAAAAGGCATTACGGTGAACTCATAATGACCGTAATCGAGTCCTAAATGCAGTCTTAGGTATATCCTTGTCGGCTACTCTCAATCGGTGATACCCCGAACGCAAATCAATTTTCGAGAACACGCTCGCTCCATTTAATTGATCAAATAGGTCGTCGATTCTAGGCAAAGGGTACTTATTCTTGATGGTTACGTTATTCAATTCCCTATAATCGATACACAACCTCATTTTCCCATCTTTCTTCTTGACAAACAACACAGGAGCTCTCCAAGGTGATGCACTAGGTCTAATATAACCCTTATCGAACAATTCTTGCAACTGCGTCTTCAACTCACTCATTTCCGGAGGTGCCATTCTATAAGGTGCCTTAGATATAGGAGCAGTTCCAAGAACTAAGTCTATGGTGAACTCAACAGCTATAACCGGCGGCATACCCGAAATCTCACTCGGAAACACATCCATAAACTCATTCACAATCGGAACATCTTCGATACTCATCCCAACTTCTTTACTCACATCTTGCACACTACAGAAATACAACTCACACCCCTTCTTCATCAACTTCTTTACTTGCATTGCGGAGATAACCCCAAAGTTCTTGGATTTCCCAAAACGTCGATATGAAGTCGCCTTACCCAAAGGATTCCTTAAAACTACTTTCCGAACTTCACAATCTATCTTGGCCTTGTATAAACTTAGTCAATCCATCCCCAGAATTACATCTAGGTCTCCCAAATTAAACTCTATCAAGTCAGAAGGAAAAACACAGTCTCCTATCTTTAGAGGCAAGTTTCTAAACATCTTGGTACACCTTATGGTCTCACCAGTAGGTATACTAACAGGCAAATCAATCACTTCAGAATCTATTAACCCCAGACTTTTAATAACAGACGACGAGACAAAAGAATAAGTCGCCCCCGAATCAAATAATGCTTTAACTAGCACGGTGTTAATAGAAAAAGTACCGGACACTACGTCGGCGAGATCGTTCACCTTCATTTCGACTCATCACGAACGGTTTCCCGGAGCCTTGTTCTAGTTGTTCTCACTAGCAAGGCTTGCTATAGCTTCCTTGATTGTTCGTGCCCCCGCAGCTTCGAACCCCGATTTCCCGGGCTGGTTAAATCCGGACCTCACATGGTTACTACCCCCATTGCCATTTTGCTCCTTCTTTTGCTTAGCAAAGCACTCATACTCCATATGGCCCTTCTTCTGCCAGTAGTTACAAATCACTAGGTCCCCCTTACAGTCTCTACCAGGGTGGTTGTTGTTACACTTCCTGCAATGATACACTTTTTCAGCTCGACCCCTATTGCTGTTATCCTGGTTATTGTTTCCTTGGAAACTCCCATTCCCATTCCTACTCTTCTTGAAATTCCCCGATTTCCCCAACATTAAAGTCCTTCCTCTTCTCACCTACCACAGTATTCTTTTTATCCCGCCTCGATCGGAGTCCATAAATGTGGGCGGCTCTCCCATACACGATATCTAGGGATGTAAAGGTCTCCCCTCCTAA
This sequence comes from Beta lomatogona, assembly GCA_947646795.1. Lineage (NCBI taxonomy): Eukaryota > Viridiplantae > Streptophyta > Magnoliopsida > Caryophyllales > Amaranthaceae > Beta > Beta lomatogona. The sequence continues at coordinate 57,835 of CANSNZ010001166.1, forward strand.
TCCCAGGTTGTATCTCATCGGTTAACCCCTCGCTCAAATCTCTCGAGCCTTCAACTCCGCAAAGAGCTACAACCTCGGGTGCAAACCTCGACAAGTGCTATGAATTTACTGTAGTACTCGAAATGGTCATACTACCCATCCTAAGGTTAATGAATTCCCGGGCCTTCGCTTCCTCATAAATGCAGGGTAAAACTTCCCCCTCAAGGCAGACACAAAAGCATCCCAATTGAATCCTTCTATAGCACTCAGTCTAGCTCCATTCTCCGTCCGCCATAAATCAGCCTCATCCTTAAGGTACAACACAGCCTGACCCACTCTCAAATTTTCAGGGCAGATTACAACCTCAAAAAGTTTCTCAAACTCCCTAATCCAGTTTTCTAGGAAGGTAGGGTCAGCTTGTCCCTTATAGTATGGTGGCTTAACCTTAGCTAGCCTTTCAAACATATCCCCGGCACTCTCAGGACGCTCAGCTCTCTCCTGAGTTAATTTCTCCGCCAAGAGGCGAATAGCAGCAGCTAGATCGTTGTTGTTAGCCGTTCTACTTCGGGACCTGTAAGTAATATAACTCTACTTTAGGTTCCAGCATAACTCACATTTTCATCTAGGAAGGCAACATTTGATTTGATCATTAAAGATCGCATCAACACACAATTTCTCGACTAGTTCTAAGTTCAACATGAAATGTTCTCTAATAATCACATAATCATCCATGTAAGATATATTCACATCAGCATGCAAATAGAAACAAGCAAGCAAGAATATAATTGCATAATGAAAATAAAAATATCCCCATCACGTGCCCAGAATAAATTTTTACTCACTCATATTATTAAGTAATAACTTTTATTCTTCCATAACGGGTATTTAAATGAAATAAATGTTGCTATAATATTATACCTTCCTAAAAGAAAACCATGATTGTAAAAAAAAAAAAAAACTATGCTATCACTGTTGGTCGACTAACCAACTGATTATAATATTATTTCCTCTATTGCTAAGAAGAATAATAAAAATAAATAAATAAATAAATAAATAGTAACCTAAGGTATCACATTATCATTTTTGTCCTCAGTTTCTATGTATAGCACAGGTACGAAGATCTCATCTTCAGACTCATCTATGTCCTCATCATAATACTCGACATATCTCCTTTGTCGTTTTTGATCTCCTCGAAGGTTGAGGCTCTTCATCCTCTGACTCTGAATCAATTTCAACCCTGAATGATGCATAGTAGATGTCCCTTCTGGTTTGACCCCTAGCACGGTCGTACTCCACAATAAGCTCATCATCACTGTCTGCTCCTGACCTTAATATTTTACGCATAACCCACTCGAAACTGGTATATTTATTATCAATAGGTGCAATGTCCTCATCACTTTCATCGTCACTCAGAACAATGGGGTTATAATAGCTTCCTAATCTGGCAGACATGATTAATGATCTACAACAAATACATATATTCAATAACATTTTTAGTACTCTCCCTGTACGTAATTCCCAACAATAACAATAAAAAGATGCCATTAACATCATAGGCACAAAATATAACAATCAGCAGGGAAGCAAAAAATAAGTAAAGAACACTATTCATAGATGAAATCACCACAGAAAAAGAAACAACCCCAAAATATGAGGCAAATGGCAGGGTTACGTAACAGGGACAACTGTTCCCCCCACATGGGATACTATACAATTCCATCTTGTCAATAAGAATCCAGTTATTTTCCAGGAACTTTGACACATTATAATCACACTTCACACAATCGAAACATCATAGTCCCCATCAAATGGTATCCACGGGAACAGAAGAGTGAACCTCAAACTTCTGAATATTAACATCACCTGCTCTTGCACTCCCTCAAACTTGCAGTTACGGGCCAGCATCACTAATGCATGTACACCGCCAGCAAGTGCAACCTCCATGCTACATTTGTCATCAGCTGCCAGGTTAGCCAAAGCACCAGCTGCTCGTTCCTGAAAACAGTAGAGGTGGCATCTACTATGTATGAAACACACCATAGAAGGAAACCCATCTGGGTTCATAAAAATAAAAAAAGGCAAGTACAGAAAACCCAGTAAAGTTAATCGTCTCAGTGGGAATACAAACCAGAACTCCATCGCCACCAGTTGACCATTTGAAGATTAGATCAACCAAAGCTTTTACTCCTCCTGCCTCTGCTATAGCACCCTGAAAAAATAAAGGCACCGATTCTCAGAAATGGATGCAAACATGAGACAACATCCTACTGAAAAAAAAAAAAAGAAGAGGTAGGAAAAAATAGCTAACCTTATGCTCTTCTCCAACTGATAAGTTCCATAGTCCACCAGCAGCCTCCTCGGCGACCAGCCTGTTCATGGACCTTGCTAAATTTGCAAGGATAGTGATGCCTCCTTCATCAGCTACAGCTTTCGCAACATTAGCATTGACGGACAAATTCGCTATTGCCTGTACATGAAAGCATTGACTATAAAATCACACAAGTACTTCTAAACATAAAAGTGGGGATTCAAAAGTCAAGAAAAGGGATGGACAGAACTGGAGACTTCATAGAATTATGTGAACTTCTGGCAGACAGCCGAGAAAGAAAGTAAAAATAAATGGCAAACAAGAGATTCATACCTTGGCAGACTCTGCTTGCAATCCTTCTCGCCACGAGCTGGCAAGACTAAGGAGAAGCTGAACACCCCCACCCCGCATAACTGCTTCTGCTCGTTGCCCATCAATGCTTGTGTTCTCATCATCAATAACCACAAAAGTAGCAAGCCCTGTAGCTGCCCTTTCCTGAACATCCTCTTGTGAACTCTGCATCAAACTAAGTAACAATGTAGCACCCTGACTGACCCAAAAGTTATCCAAACCTGGAGGATTACTCTCAGCAATTCGCAAAAGCGAATACGAGAGAACCCATTCAAGCCAAACCATAACGTCATCCAATTTCTTGTCTTTCCTCTTAGTACCTCTCCAATCCAAAAACACATTCCTCCCTTCCATTGACTTATCGACGAATAAAGAACTTACCCCTTTGGAAATATCAGTAAGCAAGGATAACAACAACTTACCTTTACTCCCATTACTGCAACTCATCACAAAGTTAGCATCTTCTTCCACATTTGTACAATTAAGTGCACACAACACTCTCAAACTATGACAAGACAACAACATCCTCGAAATCGCAGTAGGACCAATATCAGTTCTTGAAACATCCAAGGCAATCAAATTAGGCAGCTTACTCCACAAATGAGACACTAAACCCCACTTTAAATTGGAAGTCCCAGCAACAGAAAGATATGTAAGTGAACCCATATTACCCAAAGCATTCTCATCAACTTTCAAACAATCCATAAACCCAATATCACACAAATTAACACAATTCTTAGCAAGAGCATTAATAGCATCAGAATCAATTTCTCTTACCCCAGACAACCTTAAGCTCCTCAACCTCGGACAACAAATGGCGACGGCTCGGATGGCATCACTGGTGATTCTCTCACAGAAATCCGGCCCCAATTGAAGAAACTCTAGCATCTCATGCCGCGCCGCAATCACCGATATAGTTGCGTCGGTCATTTTCCGGCAGTAATCGCCGGAAATCTCCCTCAAATTGGTGGCTCTTAAGTAAATAATAGCATCAGCTGACTCCGCCCCTAGAAATCGGAGACGGCGAAGGTTGAAACACCTTGAAGCTAATGCAACCGCCGTTGCTTCATCGCAACGGTGTGCTCGGAGGTCTAGGGACTCCCATAAACATGGGGTGGAACCCAGATTACGCCATGTCCGACAACATGAAGATAAACTAGCTCGGTCTCTGTAGTTTAGGAGAGAGAAAAGTTGGATTACTGTGTCATCTGGGAGAGTAGTCCAATCAACGACATCGTATCTTGTGTTTGTTGAAATGGTGGGTAAGAGAGAATGTGGGAAATCATCTGGGATTAGCTCAGGGTAGCTGGGAAGAAGGAGCTTTTCTTTGCCCTTTTTTGCCACTTTCCGACGAACCCTTCTGCTCATAATAATCAATTAATTCAATTGATGGGTGAGTTTTATACTTGTATGAAGAATTACTTTTCTGGGTTTTTGAGGGTTCAATCAGAATTTGAGTAATAACTCAAGAAGGTGGAGGTGAGTAGAAGGGGGAGAAAGGGAAAGGTAAGAGAGAGAGGAGGACATCAAGACATGTGAAATGTGATGTGAGGAGAGATGCAAAGGCTAAATTGCTTATTCACCTCAAAATTGCATTCACCTAAATTTTCTAGGATTCAAGGAGTTAGGACTTAGGAGGGCATACAAATGTACATAGCCCAAATCCAATGATGTTTACATGGTTGTGGAGTATGTGGTTTTTGTTTGGGTTTGGCCCTTTAGAATGTAAATGGCAATTTAAACTTCTAATAGGTTTTTCTTTGTGGGGTTTTAAAATCGGACTTTGTTTAGTTAGGGTTTAGTTAGCGCTGAATTACATATGAATTCGACTCTATATAATATGTATCGGGATACATATGAATGTATTACAAGTGGTAGGGCATGTTCTCCCCATCTTATTTTCAGTTCAGTTCCTAAATGATAATCATTACTATTAATTAGTTATAATTTAATTCAGTTCAGTTCAGTTGTTTTATACCGAAGAGAACAAGCCCGTAGTCGTGTGTTCTTGTCGCATGTTGGCGCTTCAGGCACATGCACCACCTTCACATACCTCATGCATTCGTCTATCACTTGCACGAGTGTGTCTTCTAGGCTCGCACGTGCTCCAGCAAAGTATGCTCCAACAGCAAAATTCAACGCTTGATACTATGTTTTTTGGGGGAATTTTTGGTGTATTCAGTTGCATGAGTCATTATCTCTAATTCAAATATGAATAATGGGTGCCTACTTAATGTTTAAAGACATCTATAGCATATGCGCTCGAATCACGAAATCGTACAATACATCCACGTTGTATAAGAAAACTTCCAACATAAAAGTTGTATGAGACTGTATACACAAATTTCGAGTCAAATATATATAAGACAGGAAACAAGATAACAAATAAATTATATTTCAATAAATGTATTGAGTACAATCTCTGTAAACAGTTTATAATGAAATTAAAATAAACTAAGTCCTCTGATTTTGTTCCGCAGCTGGAGAGTGACGCATGTTGATGTCGACGTGGAGCTGAGCGTAGAGTGACGTTTTGTCAACGCCAACTTGAGTTTGAATGTGGGATGACGTTTTGTCAACGTCAACCTGAGTTTGAGTTTTGTTTGGGTGTATTCGAATGAGGGCTGACAAAAACTTGAATCTCAGTTGAATATGTTTGAGTGTATCTGAACAATCGGCACGGATTTAATGTGCTTGTTGACTATTTACAGAGAGAATTCCAAGAGAATTTTATGAGCTCTTGAGAATAATGATTTCCTGGTCCCCTCAACTGAAGGAGGTGAGGTCTATTTATAGGAAATGGAGATCCCTTCATGGACTTGGTAGTTTATGGGCTTGGGCCCGTTTATGACTTGGAAGTCTTTTTTTACCTTTTCCATTTGACCATCTTATTTGGACTAGGGATGTGGACTGGCCCAAATATTTACAACCCAAATTATATTTGTTTAATTTGAATATCTTATTTGAGTGGGATAAATTAATTAAATTGGGCTAACTATATCTATTTCAGCTCAATAATAATTAATTCATTTTAATTGTAAACACTAATAAATTTGTAGTGTCTACAAATTGCCCCCTCGAGACTATGTCACGTACACGATTTGAAGTGTTTAATGGTGATAGGGTCTCGACAAATTTGAGTTTGACAACCACCGTGGTGTTTGACGATTTATTTATTCATTTTTTTTTTAGAGTCATGTTCCCAGCTCTATCAAGTCTTAGATTCAAGAGCTTCGATCTTTTTCTGGTTAGGATTTCTTTGTTATCGACTAAAACAAATCTTATCCTACCAGGTTTAGGCTTTTGATACAACAGTGTACAAGTTAAGGCAATTAGTGATCACTCCTCTGCCGTTGGTCTTCGTTTACATACCCAGACTGCCAGACATTGGGTTTGACTTGTAGCTTTGCAACCCAATTTCGACTTTTGTGAATCAAGGTAACGCACCCTGTCTCGTGCAATTACTTCTTTGAAATTTTTTCTTTTGTTTTCCACTTCAAAACAAAATAAAGTGAATTTTTTTATCACTTTCGTTAGGCTTGCTGCCGATTTAGTGCTTAACCAACAATCTAAAGACCGCCTTGACATCATCAGTAGTTCAGTAAGCTTCACTCTTTGCACTTTCAATTTTTTTTTTTTTCTTTCAATTTATTGATTTTCATGCTATAACACATGCAATACATGTTCTGCGACTTTGCGTCTTCTTTTTTTTTGTTTGTCTTGGCATGAATTCCCACCATTGTCTGATGCTTGATGATCATTGATTGGTACAACACTCTGGGTATATAACTGCTCTTGAATTTGTCTTGATTTTTTTTCCCGTGTATAAAACTTGATAATATTAGAAATCTCATGCGTTCTACTCCTTTCTTCTTGTTAGAGGATATTTTGTACATATTACCCACATGGGCTTCTTGTATTTACCATATGTATTTAATTGCTTTGGCCCACATGTTACATGAGGTCATTAGATTGTATATTAAATGCCCTAGACACAATTAATGAAGGTAAGACAAACCAATTAAACCTAAACTGACATGGTATCAGAGCCGTGCGCTTAGCAAACCCGCCGGACTGATCTGCTTCTTCCTCCTGCCACCGTCGCTGATCTTGAACGCCACCAGCGTGCACAAGTTCCCGATCAGTCATGGAAGGAGAAGACTCGAAAATTGACCCTACCTCGCCATTTTATCTTGGCGCGGCGATCACCGGAAACACCATTACCCATGTCGTCCTCAAGGGCGACAATTATGTCGCGTGGGTGCGAGCAATCACCCTCTCGCTGAAGGCCAGACGAAAGTTCGTCTTTGTTGATGGAACAATTCGCAAACCGATGGAGACGAAGAAACTACTCAACTGGGAGACCGTTAACTCGATGTTGGTCTCGTGGATCCTTCGCAGCATGGATGTTAAACTCGCTGCATCTATTCCCCACCATGAGGAGGCAAAACCTCTGTGGGACTACCTTGAAAAACGATTTTGTGTGGCTAATGGACCGAGGTTGCAGCAGCTACGGGCAGACATTATTGGGTGCAAACAGACCAAAACAATGTCTGTGGATGAGTATTTTAATAAATTGATGAGCCTTTATGATGAACTTAATCGCCTAAAGCCGCTTCATACTTGCACATGTACTCGATGCACTTGCGATGTTGCCGGAAGATTCGCGCAAGATCGTGATGAAGAACGGCTTCATCAGTTTCTCATTGGAATTGATGATGATGTGTTTGGGGCCGTGAGATCGAACCTCCTCTCGCAGGCTCCTCGCTGTCACTTTGGATAGGGCATACCAAGCCTTGATTCAAGAAGAAAAATCTCGTGAAATAGCTAGAGGGAAAGTGGTTAATGATGAAACCAGTATTTTTGCCTTGCAAGCGGATCGTTCTCGTGGACGAATTGACAAAACCAAACTCTTCTGTCATCATTGTAAGCAACGTGGTCATGACAACACTACGTGCTTCAAATTACATGGGTACCCGGACTGGTGGGAGGAGCGTAACCGCGCTCGTGCTCGTCCCTCCACCACCACTGCCACAGGGGCTGCTGCTGGGCGTGGCCGCGAGCAGCCACGTGCACATGCTGTGACTAACGCAGCGCCTACAACCACAGCAGGGGCTGCTCTAGCTGAACTAAATCCGGACCAAGTTAAGACCCTTCTTAACATGATTAATAATGAGTCATCCATCTCAGGGGAGCGTATGACGGGTGAGTATTTTTCTTTAGGTTGGATCATCGATACCGGTGCTTCGCACCATGTCACCGGTGACGAACATTGCTTGATTGACACTCGTATTCTTGATCATTGGCCCGTCGGCTTACCGGATGGGAAAAGTGTTATGGCGACTTTGATGGGTCGTGTGGTCTTGTCTCAGGATCTTGTTCTTGAGAATGTTCTTTATGTTCTGACACTTCAATGCAACTTAATCTCTGTCACTCAATTAATTGATGATTCTAAATGTCTTGTGCGTTTCACTGACTCTTTATGTGCTATCCAGGACCAACGTACCGGGAATCTGATTGGAGCCGGTGAACGGAGAGACGGACTCTATTTCTTCTGGAGCATTCCTACTATGCACGTAGTTACAACAACGGGAATTTCAGAGTTTGAGTTGTGGCATCGTCGATTGGGACATCCTTCGGATCGAGTCCTCAAGTTAGTCCCTGCTATTAGTAGTAGTACCTCTAAGAAAAGTTTGAATAAAGCATGTGTGACTTGTCCCATGGCCAAGAAAACTCGTGATAGTTTCCCTGTTAGTAGTACTAAAACGTCTCGCATTTTTGAGCTTGTTCATTGTGATTTGTGGGGCCCTCATAGTGTGCCATCTTCTTGTGATGCTACGTATTTTTTGACTTTAGTTGATGATTATTCTCGTGTCGTTTGGGTTTATTTGTTGCGAAGTAAAACAGAAGTGTCTAAATTTTTCTGTTCTTTTCTGATCATGGTTGAACGGCAATTTGAGATAAAAGTCAAAACTATTCGTAGTGATAATGGGACAGAATTTACTTGCATGCGTGACTATTTTACTACTCATGGGATTCTTTTTCAAACCTCTTGTGTTGGGACCCCTCAACAAAATGGGCGCGTTGAACGAAAGCATCAACATATTTTAAATGTTGGTCGTGCTCTTATGTTTCAATCTGACTTGCCTGAGACTTTTTGGGGCGAATGTGTTCTTGGTGCTGTGTATTTAATCAATCGCACTCCCTCTGGTTTGTTAAACAACAAAACTCCCTATGAGATGCTTCTAGGCACGGTTCCTGATTTTGATTCTTTACGTGTTTTCGGTTGTTTATGCTTTGCTCACAATCAACGTGCTAAGGGAAATAAGTTTGCACCTCGTGGGCGTCGTTGTGTTTTTGTTGGATATCCAAATGGCAAAAAGGGGTGGAAATTGTATGATCTTGACAAAGAGGAGTTTTTTGTGTCCCGGGATGTCGTTTTTTATGAAAACGAATTTCCATTTACTACTGTTAATGATGATGTTGTGGTTGGGGGTCCTAATGGTTTTTTGGACGACTATGGGGTTGATACTCATTTTTTGGATGATCTAGCTACTGTCTTAGATGACCCAACTCCCCATGAGCCCCCTTCCCCTCATGCGCCCCTCACTGAGCCCACAAATGAACCCACCACTCTGCCCCCTCATGCGCCCACCACTCACCCTTCCCATGAGCCCACAAACGAGCCCACCCCTGCTCCTTCAAACACATCTCACTCTGCTGGGCCCTCACCCGCGCCCCTCTCCTCTGCTGGGCCTGCTGGGCCATCTCCCGCGGCTTTCGAGCCCCTTTGTTCTGCTGGGCCGCCTAATGCGGTTTTGGATCCGTCTACTGCCTCTCCTCCTACCGATCTTCTGGAGTTGGGCCGTGGGTTTTGCCACAAACGGTCCTCTGTCTTATTGCGCGATTTTGTTACTAATGCTGTTCGTTCTTCGAGTCCCGTCTCTTCTTCATCCTCTAACGATTCCTCAGGTACGCGATATCCCTTAGTACATTTTGTTAGTTGTGATAACTTTTCTGCACGACATTGTACTTTTCTTGCAGCTCTTCTTGAAGGCGCAGAGCCCCGCTCCTTTAAGGAGGCAATGACAGATGATGGTTGGCAGGCCGCTATGCAACAGGAAATACAGGTTCTTGAGGATAATGGCACCTGGGTCATGGAGTCTCTTCCTCCTGGGAAAAAGGCTCTTGGTTGCAAATGAGTGTACAAGATCAAGTACAATTCTGACGGCAGTGTTGAGCGCCTCAAGGCGCGTCTAGTCATACTCGGTAATCATCAGGTTGAAGGCATTGACTATCATGAGACATTTGCGCCTGTCGCCAAGATGGTTACTGTCCGCGCTTTTCTTGCTGTTGCTGCTGCTAAGAATTGGGACTTACATCAAATGGATGTTCACAACGCCTTTCTCCATGGTGATCTCTCTGAAGAGGTCTATATGAAGCTGCCACCAGGCTTTACTCCTGCTACTCCTGGTCAAGTGTGTCGCTTGAAGAAATCCCTTTACGGTTTGCGCCAGGCTCCTCGGTGTTGGTTTGCTAAGTTAGCTACTTCCTTGCAATCTTATGGTTTCCGCCAGTCGTACTCTGATTACTCCTTGTTTACCCTCTCTAAGGGTTGTGTTCAGCTAAATGTCCTCGTTTATGTGGATGATCTCATTATCTCTGGCAATGATGCTTCTGCTTTGTCCTCTTTCAAGGACTACTTAGGTGCATGTTTTCATATGAAGGACTTAGGGGTTCTGAAATATTTTCTCGGGGTCGAAGTGGCTCGCAATCCTGAAGGTCTTTTTCTTTGTCAACGAAAGTATGCCCTAGATATTATTGCTGAAACTGGTCTCTTGGGGGCAAAACCTGCTGCCTTCCCTATTGAGCAGAATCACTCACTCGCTCTTGCTTCTGGTCCACTTCTTTCTGATCCTGAGTCCTATCGTCGCCTGGTTGGTCGTCTCATATATCTTTCCTTCACACGGCCGGATCTTGCTTACACTGTTCATATTCTGGCTCAGTTCATGAAGTCTCCTCGCCAGGAGCACTGGGATGCCGCTCTTCGTGCTGTTCGCTACTTGAAAGGTTCTCCCGGCCAGGGCATCCTTCTTTCTTCCTTATGTGACTTGTCTCTCTCTGGCTGGTGTGACTCGGATTGGGCTAGTTGTCCTTTGACGCGCCGTTCTATTTCTGGTTGGTTGGTGTTTCTTGGTGGCTCTCCTATCTCTTGGAAAACCAAGAAACAGCATACTGTCTCTCGATCCTCTGCCGAGGCCGAGTATCGTTCCATGGCCTCCATCACATGTGAGCTTAAGTGGCTTAAGGCTCTTTTGGACAGTCTCGGGGTTCATCAGGATCGTGCTATGATTCTCTATTGCGATAGTAAGTCCGCCCTTCACATCGCTCAGAATCCCGTCTTCCACGAACGCACTAAACACATTGAGGTTGACTGTCATTATGTTCGTGATGCTGTTCAAGATGGTCTTATTATCCCTTGTCATGTTTCTACTACTGAACAACTCGCGGATATTTTTACCAAAGCCCTAGGGAAGCGTCAATTTTTGTATTTGTTGCGCAAGTTGGGCATTCTTGATCCCCATGCTCCAACTTGAGGGGGGGTGTTAGAGGATATTTTGTACATATTACCCACATGGGCTTCTTGTATTTACCATATGTATTTAATTGCTTTGGCCCACATGTTACATGAGGTCATTAGATTGTATATTAAATGCCCTAGACACAATTAATGAAGGTAAGACAAACCAATTAAACCTAAACTGACACTTCTCTCTTTTTATTTTTATTTTTTAATTTTATTGGCATGAAACATTTTGGAATAATACTGCGACATGGGAGAATATCACCATACAAGTGTTGTGTATCATGAATATATGATGGCCACAACAATTTTTTTCTTCGGCCATATGATCTCCATATAAATAATCATGATTGATCTCTTTTTTACTTTCTTCATATGACTTTGTTTTATATGCCATGATGATAATCAAGGATCAAGATTGCTGCAATATTTGTTTAGCCTTGTGATGACTAAATCATGATTTTATATCAACATGGATACTAAGCCACTGATCAGTCGAATTGTTTTGATGCGATTTTTTTTTTCATGCGACGCATGGTCTGATGCTAGACCTCAACAAATACCAAAATCCTTGACGCACTTTACAATTTGGTTAGCAAATCTGTTGACACCCTTCTCTGACAATAACAAATTATTCGACTTTATTTCCAAAATCATACATCAGTTTTCTTTGGAATACTGAACTTCAGAAATTTTCGTTTAATCACCACCATAAGCTCTGGAGTGAAGTTCCTTTTATTTATTTATTTTGCACGATTGCTGATAGTGTAGACATGTAGAATTTGTTCAGCATGGCCTTCCAACTTATACTCCGAGACAAATTTCAATGCTCTTGTAGATTTTTTTCTTGAACAGTTTGGATTTTTGACATACTTAATTTGACTTGCAGTACATCAGATTTTGAGATACTGAACTTCTAGTTTGTCTTTGGAGCAATACCAGAAGGTCTAGACTAGTAAGGTGATGATTTTTAATTTTTACACCTTTTAGTCTAAAATATTTTATCTGCATAACCCTTTTTTTCTGTGCATGTGTCCCTGTGTATTTTTTTTTTTACTATATGACAGGTTCACTAGAAGACGGGGACTTCGTCGCGATGGGTCATATGTGCGACTATGAGCCTGTCAGGGGTGTTACTCATATGTCTTTAGCACTGTGACAATGATACCTCCAGACAGTCCCTTGAAGACGAAGACGGGGATTTCGTCGCGATGGGTCATATGTGCGACTATGAGCCTGTCTGGGGTGTTATTCGTATGTCTTTAGCACCGCGACAACGTCACCTCCAGACAGTCCCTTGAAGACGAAGACGGGGATTTCGTCGCGATGGGCCATATGTGCGACTATGAGCCTGTCAGGAGTGTTATTCGTATGTCTTTAGCACTGCGACAATGTCACCTCCAGACAGTCCCTTGAAGACGAAGACGGGGATTTCGTCGCGATGGGTCATATGTGCGACTATGAGCCTGTCAGGGGTGTTATTCGTATGTCTTTAGCACTGCGACAATGTCACCTCCAGACAGTCCCTTGAAGACGAAGACGAGAATTTCGTCGCGATGGGCCATATGTGCGACTATGAGCCTATCAAGGGTGGCTTTTTTTTTTTAATGATTGTTCATTAACTTAAGAATTGCTTTTGTTTTGATGCTTTCTCAATTGTGTTTTTCGAAAACGTTTTGGCTTGAGTTGTCATTTCGTCCTTCAGTGTTTGTACTCTTGTGGACTAGGAGTTAGAATTTTTTTTTTCGTCGTTCACAATTTAGACTCTTGCGGGCCAGGAGTATTGCATTTTTTTTTATTTCATCGTTCACAATTTAAACTCTTGCGAGGCCAGGAGTATTGCATTTTATTTTTTTTCCGCCGTTCACAGTTTATACTCTTGCGGGCCAGGAGTATTACAATGATTGCAATTTGCAATTTTTTTTTGGTGTGGTTGTACTCGAGTATTATCATTTTTTGTTACCCAAGCTGCCTACGTACTTGCAAAAGAATTGTCGAATCACTTTTACAAGATCAAGCCAACGTAGTTCAAGTTCACATATTTCTTTCAACATATGTAGTTTATCCTCTTGCTTAGGAGCTAGAACTTTTTGGTGTGCAGTTTAGACTATTGCTTGGGAGTTCTGTTTTTTTTTTGTTTGCTTGCAGTTTAGACTCTTGCTTAGGAGTTAGAATTTTTTTTTGTTGGTGTGCCGTTTAGACTCTTGCTTGGGAGTTAGATTTTGTTTTAGTGTGCAGTTTATACTCTTGCTTAGGAGTTAGAATTTTTTGGTGTGCAGTTTAGACTATTGCTTGGGAGTTAGAATTCTTTGGTGTATAGTTTAGACTTTTGCTTGGGAGTTATTTTTTTTTTGGTGTGCAGTTTAGACTCCTGCTTGGGAGTTAGATTTTTTTTTTTTTTCGTTTGGCATGCAGTTTATACTCTTGCTTAGGAGTTAGAATTTTTGACTTGCAGTTTACCCTCTTGCTTAGGAGGATTTCTTTTGTTTGTGTCCATGAGGTTTTGTTTCCATGCCCCCTAGATCTTTCACTTAGAATAATTTTTCGCAATTATGGCATCGACGGATCCTCTATTGATGCGTCAGATGAGTCTGATTCATTTTCATGACAAGCAATTGTAAGCTCCATGTCGTGTGCTTTACTTGCTAATTCTTGAAATGTTTTGGGTTTGATTCCTTGCAAGATGTAGGTCAAGTCCCAATGCATGCCTTGGATGCACATTTCGACTGCAGAAGTTTCTGACAAATGATCTTTACATTGCAAGCTCAAAGCACGCCAACGATTAATGTAGTCAATGACGGGCTCATCATTCCATTGGTGAGTCTTAGTCAACTCAACCATGCTGACAGTACGTCGAGTGCTATAGAACCTATTTAGGAACTCTTCCTCCATTTGATCCCAACTATTGATGGATTGTGAGGGTAGATTTGTGTACCAATTAAATGCCATCCCTTTAAGAGAACATACAAATTGTTTGACGAGGAAATCGTCTGTGGTACCAGCATTGTTGCATGTTTCCACAAAGTGAGCAATGTGTTGCTTGGGATTTTCCTTTCCCATCAAATTGTTGAAACTTTGGGGGCTTGTAGCCAAAGGCATTTGCAGCTTATCAATTCTCTTAGTATAACTTTACATAGTGATCACTTCCGTGAGAACTTTCCCCAAGTTGATTCTTGACAGCACGAGCTATCAACAATTCGAGTTGTCGAGCTGTTGGTGGACGGTGAGGGTTGTCACCCCTCTCGTCTTCGCTTTCATCACCACCTTGGCTTGATAATGCGTCGACTGGAATTCTACTAAGTTTCTCATTGAGGGCAACAATTTGCTCGTTTTGGAGTCTGATCTGAGCATCCTTTTCTTCTCCGTCCTTTATCAATTTCTGGAGTAAGATGTTCATTTCAGAGAGTTGTTCCTCAACTGTTTTAATGGAGGTCGCCATAACAGGAGCAGTGACAACACCTTTCTTCATTATTTTATTGTGAAAACCAAGACTCATGTCTTCCATAAAGTCACCTAATGTCATAGATTTTTGCGGGGTGTCAGCAACGTTTTCAGCAGATCGAAAAATGTTCTTCCTCGATGCCATTTCTCAAATTTGTTGTTTGTAATGAAACAAAGATGAGAGGAAGAGATAGTCCCACCGAGCGTGCCAAAAATTGTATACACAAATTTCGAGTCAAAATATATATAAGACAGGAAACAAGGTAACAAAGAAATTATATTTCAATAAATGTATTGAGTACAATCTTTGTAAATAGTTTATAATGAAATTAAAATAAACGAAGTCCTCTTGTTTCGCAGCTGGAGAGTGACGCGTGTTGATGTCGACGTGGAGCTGAGCGTAGAGTGACGTTTTGTCAACGCCAACTTGAGTTTGAATGTGGGATGACGTTTTGTCAACGTCAACCTAAGTTTGAGTTTTGTTTGGGTGTATTTGAATGAGGACTGACAAAAGCTTGAATTTCAGTTGAATATGTTTGAGTGTATCTGAACAATCGGCACGGATTTGATGTGCTTGTTGACTATTTACAGAGAGAATTCCAAGAGAATTTTATGAGCTCTTGAGAATAATGATTTTCTGGTCCCCTCAACTGAAGGAGGTGAGGTCTATTTATAGGGAATGGCGATCCCTTCATGGACCTGGTAGTTTATGGGCTTGGGCCCGTTTATGACTTGGAAGTCTTTTTTACCTTTTCCATTTGACCATCTTATTTGGACTAGTGATGTGGACTGACCCAAATATTTACAACCCAAATTATATTTGTTTAATTTGAATATCTTATTTGAGTGGGATAAATTAATTAAATTGGGCTAACTATCTCTATTTCAGCTCAATAATAATTAATTCATTTTAATTGTAAACACTAATAAATTTTTAGTGTCTACAGAGACCACTTGTAAATCAATTGTATATTATCTTTTTTTTTTTTTTTTTGACAGGAAGAAAAAAGATTTCATTAATCATAAGGCCAAACGGCACTTACAAAAATTTCTGACAAATTTAAAAAACTAACAGACATACATGAACCTTCATAATTGACTACATCACAGGTTTGATAAAATTTAGCCTTAAAAAATTTCCCTTCATCTCAAGCAATACGATTCGTGAGTTCGCTCTGTTTCGGCATTCTATCTGTTGATGCATAATTAATCTGGTGAACATACACCCGCAGTCTTCGCAACTCTGGCAAAAATCATGAAACCAGTGATTATGAAACCCTAGATCTTCATTCCTCGCCAGACGGACAATCAAAGAAATTAATCTTCTACGCGAACTGCAATTACCAAATTTTAATCTTCCATAAGGGAAGAGAAGAAAGTCATACTCCAAACTCTCACTAAAGGAGAGAACAAACCCAAAAATTGGGAAGAAAACTCTCATAAAGAGAGAAGAAGGAGGATTATTAAGAACTAAACAATTGAAAACTAAGGAATTAAAGAAGGAATTGGGGCTTACCATCATCAAAGAGATGATGATGGTAGCCCCTTGCGGTTGGAAAAGGAATTAGGGTTTTTTTAGGTTTTTTGAGAGAGAGAATTGAATGTCGATCTTGCGGTTGTATTGAGTACAATCTTTGTAAAAAAAAAAAATTTGTTACTTTTTTTTGGAAAAACCCATGGTAACGGATGAAAATTCCGTTACCTCCATGGAGGTAACGGAATTTTCATCCGTTACCACCATGGAGGTAACAGGATTTTCATCCGTTACCGTGTACTGGTGGCGGATTTTTTTTTTTAAAACTAACCACATTTCGTTCCGGTGTGGTTGGCGGCGTTGACGATTCTTCGTGGTGCTCCGGTGGTGGCAGTGGTCCACGATGGTGGTAGTCGGTGGTGGTGGTCAGGTGGTGTTGGAGGTGGTGGTCGTCAGGGTGGTGGTGGTGGTCAGGTGGTGGTGGTGGTGATGGTGGTTAGGTGGTGGTGGTCGGGTGGTCGGGTGGTGGTAGTGTGAGAGGTGAGAGAGTAAGAGTGGGGTAGAAAGGAAGGGGGTATGAGGGGAATTTTAAGGAAAAATACGAACGATTTTTAGTAAATACGGACGGTAAATAGCGATTGGGTTAAAGTAACGTTTCATTTATTTTGAAACCACCTAAAATGGAAAGTAATTCATTTATTTTAGAATGGAAGAAGTATAAATTAACAATATATATATATATCACGAGAACTTTGATTGTGGATCCGTTCTTTTCAACTTATTTTTGCTTATTTGGACTTGTCTGATTTTTTTAGGGGGACTTATCTGAACTTAGTATACCTTATTAGTCCTTATCCGAATTTATTAGACTTTATTTTATGAGTGTGTAAAACTTTTTTTTGCTGAACATAACTTATCTGAACTTATTAGACCTTATCATGAACTTATTTTTTTTCTAATATAGATTTAAAATAATGTGAACAATATAGACCTTGTATATGAAGGACATGTTATTTATGTGTTTGTAACTTAGTATGCGATTTGTAAGGACCAAAAAATTTGAACCACGCTATTTGCCGCCCATATCTGCCGTATACCGCTTGTCTTTATACAATATTTTTTCTTCTTTCTCCCTCCTCAACTTCTTCTTCCTGTTTTCTAACATACCATAATCACTACTATCACCAACCCCCTGCAGCCACCCCCACCCTACAACACCCCCCGCAATCGCCCTCACACTCACCCCATGCCCCTTTACAATCCCCCACCCCTGTACAACCAAACCCACCCCCCATCCATACTCCCCAACACCCGCTCCATGTACAACCCACCCCCCCCGCAACAACCCCCAACCCCCAACCCCCAACCCCTCCATGCCCCTAAACAGTCCTCCACCCTTGTACAGCCCCAGCCACCCCACCCTTGCAACACCTTCCCGCAACCCCACCCCTTGCATTGCCTCCTTTTTTCTTCTTCTTCCTCCTCCTCCCTTCTTCTTCTTCTCCTTCCTTGCCCTTCGCCTGAGCCCAACACCACCGCTCCTCCTCCTTTCTTCTTCTTGCTTCTCACATCATACCATAGCCATCCTTCTAGCATTCTTTGAAGCGAAATCGTCCACCAAATCTTCATAATCAACTTTTTCCAAAATATCGTTCTCTATCGCTATCAAGGCTAGTCCATTAAGTCTTTCTTGTGACATTGTAGAACGCATATAGGACTTCAATAATTTCAACTTTGAAAAACTTCTTTCTGCAGATGCAACAGTAACAGGAACAGTTTTCTTCCCAAATTTCTTTTTTCTAACTGTTCGCATGGAATCGAACCAAAATTTCGTTTGAATTCATTATTTCAATTCCACCATGGTGGAAATGAAAAAAAATCAGTTTCAACCATGGTGGAAATGAAAATTGGTTCGGTTCATGCTAAAAAGATTCTGAAATTTTTATATTTTTGAGAGTTTTTTGCGGGGATATACTAGGGTAATAGGGCATTTTGTGGGTATATACCTCACTAATTTTTTTTGTGGGGATATACCAACCTAAATTTAAGTTTTGTTAAAAGGTACCAAAAACACTATTTCCGGCAAGAAAGTCAACATCTCGGCCTTTGACATGGTAACTTAACCCTAATTTATATCCTATAGCACAAATTCAAACCACATAGTACAATTGAAGAACACAAGAAGTAAATTGAATTGAGATTAAAGCTCAAATAAGACATCATACCTTGCAATTGAGGATTTTGGCTACCCTTTCTTGCTGAATTGAAGAGCGTTCTTTTTCAATGTTTAAGGAGAGGGAAATGTTAAGGGAGGGTTGGTCATTAAGCACAAATATGAAGGTGGTCTCGAGACCATGTAGAGCTTGGTGATCTCGGTAGAAAACGCAGCCATCAACAAACAAAACGCATGATGTGATATAATGCTACATTAAAAAAAAATTAAAACAACTCCCTAAATTATGCCGGCATCTGTGGGAGATGTACCGGTTAAAAAAAGTGAAAATCTATCTTCTTAATATATGTATTTTGATTTTCGAATGTTTTTTTTTATCTAAAAAAATATGCTCCTTATATTTAAAGGGGCAAATTTTTTTACTATATGTTTAAATGAGTATGTTATTTGATTTTCGAATGTTTGTATTTTAACTTAGAAAATATGTTCTTTAATTCAAATAAGTTTTTTGGAGATGTTATTTACATCAAAAAAATTATATATTTACATCAGTTTTATATATTTTAGGGAGAGTACTTATTTTAAAACTATATGTTCCTTGCTTTAAATTTAAAAGGTATATTCCTTTTAGTTTAAAAGGTATATTATTCTAATTTCAAAGATATGTTCTTTTAGTTTATATACGAAAAGAACACAACTCAATATTAAAAAGAACATAACTCAATATGAAAAAGAACATGAATTTGTTTAATAAGAAAATATATATAGTTCGAAGTCGGTATATTCTTTTAATTTAAATTGCCCATTCTTTTATATGTTCTTTTCAGTATGACCCATAGTCTTTTATGAATGAAGATTCTACATGTTATTTTAGTGTGAACTACGTGTTCTTTTTACCATAAAAATTTGCTTATATAAGTTCATGTTCTTTTTAATAAAATAATATGTTCTTTAGGGTGCATAGTGAGCATGGTGCACTTGGGTGCATAAACCAAGCTTTGGTCATTAAGGGAGGGAATTCTTTAAAAAAAAAAATCAATAGTATGTGCATGGTTGAGGGGGTAAAACACAACATTTGTGGCTCACTCGCAAGTTCCTACCAAGTCAAATGCCGGAAATTTGACTTTCTCGCGCGAAAATAGTGTTTTTGGTACCTTTTAACAAAACTTAAATTTAGGTTGGTATATCATCACAAAAAAAAATTAGTGAGGTATATCCCCACAAAATACCCTATTACCCTGGTATATCCCGCAAAAAACTCTATTTTTAAGGTAAATAAAGTAAAAATAGAAAATTTAGTAAATACGGGTGGTAAATAAGAAGACTTAAAAGTTTAGACTAAAGTCTAAAATTGAGTGAAATGAAAATCGATACAAAGTGTGCAACTTACCAACGTGATTTGATTTCCATGTAATAAAAAAAAAACTGAAACTTCAACCAACCAAAATCAAGTTGCAGAAAATCTTTCCCCGTTTAACAGACGTTTTTTCCAGAAATGACCCCTTTAGAATTTTCAGTGAATTAGTGTCTAGGTTCAACAACCATCATCTTCCATCATCCAATCATGTTCCCAACAAAAACCAACTAATCAATTCCCCAATATTAACTTCTCTCTCGTCAATTTCGTTTGCAACACGCACAACACAACACAACACAAATGCTAACACAAAACCCACCAATACAGTTATCACTACAAATCATACTCCCCTACACTTTTTCCGCCATTAGAGTACAAAACCCAGAAAATTTGATCAACAATAACGATGAATTTTAGTATGGGGAAGAAGGTCAATACTGGAATTTCACCATCATCTCCATCTTCTTCTCCATCTTGGTTTTCGCATTTCTGGGAATCTGCTCGCCGGACTAAACCCATTGCACCCAATTCTTCCGACGTCCGTACAAATTCCGGCGACGGACTTATTCGACGGTTGGGCCTTCTTGAGCTTGTTCTCATTGGTATTGGCGCTTCTATTGGCGCCGGAATTTTTGTTGTTACTGGTACTGTTGCTCGTGATGCTGGCCCAGGTATAAACTACTTTTGGGTTGTTTAATTTTAGTTTGATTTGGTGTAGATTATGGTTAATTTTGTTTTTTCTGGTGTTTAATAAAGTGGGTCAATCTTATTTATTATCTGGTTTGGCTGATGATTTTGTCTTGCTGTTTAATTTACGAATACCATCTAGTTTAGTTGGTAAATTCTTATGGGTGTGGTATTGAATTCCGTCTATATTATTGCGTTTGGTCGCTTTCTAACACCCAAAAAACTTATATGCCTTATATCTAAGGATAATATAGCCATTATATGAAATGCCGTCTATAATGGCTATGAAATCACCTATATGCTGTAGATCAACAAAATTCGTGCAGAGGCAATTTCATTCACATGTATGAATTATTATGTTAAATCTTACGTTAATGGTGAATTTTTAATTTTATATCATTACAAACATCATGATCATTGATAAATTGCAATAGAATCATCTGAAACTTTATTCAAGAAGTTCATCCTTACTATAGTTGCCAAGTTGTGCTACAAATTACTGGTGTGACTTATTGGTTGTTGGACAGAATTGAACTCCCAGAGTCCCAGCCCAGGTATCAGGGAAGTTATGTGTGAGGCTTTTTCAGCCTATTTTAGGTATTTGATCCTGATGCTTTCATCTTCTCATGGCTATCTGTGGACTATTCTTCTCCTGTAGAAATCAGTGGAGGGCCTAGAGCGGCCTTATATGATACTGTTGTTATCCTTTGGTTGATCTTATAGAATTTTATCTTGGTGAGGAGGATAAGAATTACGAAGGGTTGATTAATTTTGTTTTTAAATTTTGATTTAAGGTCAAGGGCTCAAGGCAATCCATTGTATAAGGAGGGGACATGTGATTATACACTGGTTAGACATAAGGTACACATGATAGATTTATGTTCTGTATCAAGTCCAGAAGAGGAAGTAGGACATTTTGGGATCTTGTTAAATGTTCTATTTTTGGTCTTAAATTTGAGGGAAGGAATGCCAAGGCTTTGTATACAAGAATATTAGTGTCTGCAGTTGGAGAATGTTCAGGAGTCCCATCTGGATTTAGTTAAAGCAGTGTTATTGGACCCAATAGTAGGGAAGTAGTTCATGATTTGATAAGAAGAATAAAAAAAGACGATCTTGAGAAGTGAGTCCGATGAGCTTGCCTTTGAAGAACTGAAATGTAAGGAACAGGCAACGAAATTTCCCTGAGTACTAAGAAAGGGAATGAAATGGTTGAGAATTCGGAGAATTTTGCTAGTTCTTTTGTCATAGGAAATGCAAGAATCTTCTTTTGCTTAAGCTCATGGATGCAGGGAAAAGAACTCTTTCAATGACATTTTATGTGGCCACAACATATACCTCCAAGGAATGCAAATGCGTTTTTTCAATTAAGGAAACCCATATTCTTCCCTAACAATTGCCTCCTTTATTGACTTAGACAAGCTTGTTTGAGGGAAGAAAATAGTGTTTCATACTTCTATCATCCTTTCTCTATGAGAGCAATGAAGGTGCATTCCATAATCCATTATTTCTAAGAAACCTATTTTGATTGATGCTCTCCTTAGAACTTAGTATTAGGAAACAATGGAGGCTTTAAGGGAGATTTGTGAACATCTCAAATTTAGCAAGTCACTCCCATGCAATTGGATGGTAAGCAAGAATCAATCCACACTATGATCTTAATGGCTAATACGCACAATAAGAATTCTTTTTTGAACAAGGCAAATAAGAGTAGCAAAGGATCATCTTCTCATGGACCCTCTCTTACTCGTCGCCTTTACACTACTCAATTCAGAAAATGGGATAGTGGACAAAAAGCAGTATAGACCATCCTTTCAAGAGGAGAACACCTATAAGATCATCACGCACATCAATTTGATCCCATATCGAGGTTATTGACTATTAGGAATGAATCTTGGTTGGAAGGACTTTTTGCCTTTAAGTGGCCGCACTTACCACCAACTTGCTTTGTCACCCTTCGGAGGGGGAAGGATAATAAGGAGGACAATTTCCTCTTTGATTATCTTTCGGAGGGGGAGCATTACTCGAATCTAACCCGACCGAACTAGTCACTTTTTCCGTTTAGTTTGGTTTTTATACACTTTCTCAAATGTGTTGGGTATTCATTAATGTTTCCATACCTAACTTGTCCTTATCGAACTCTGGATCTATGGACTCTAATTTTATCTAAAATGTTTGATATGAGCAACGGGCTTAAGTCCTCCCCTTAAATTTTTCGCTAATCAATGATCATCCTTTGACTTTTTGTGACAAAATTGATGTTGCTCTAACCACCGTTTTGTCAGTGGATGATTTCTCTTTAAGAGTTCAAGTCGTCAAGAGGCTTAAACATGATACTCCCTCCGTCCCAAAAAGATCTGAACACTTGTTAGGACACGTAGTTTAAGGTGATAAGTTGTGGTGTGGTTATCAAATGTTATTTTATTTACAAAGTAGATGTGATAAGAGTTGGTGGGGTATTTTTTATTAGAGGAGAGAGAAAGTTGGGTAACTTTTTATTGATAAAAGGTAGAGTGTGGGCCAAAGATATGTAAAAAAAATAATATATTAATGGTGGGACCATGTCAAGAATGGAAGTGTTCAAACTAATTTGGGACAAACATAAAAGGAAAGTGTTCAGACTATTCTGGGACGGAGGTAGTATATAATTAAATCTCTCTTAGAGGCCTTCCCTATAGACCCTAGCCGTTTCCTCCACGAAAAACCATCTTGCAACTAGCTTTAGTATTTCGTAAGAAAAGTGGTAACCTTGTATGCTTGGGACATCTAATAATCTTATGTGTCTTGATTTGCCATAGAAATCACTTCGTTGAGGACCTCAAGATTGTGTGAAAGTTTTCGAACCATGAGAGACATGTGTTCCGCTTCTCTTTATATCTTTTGTTGAAGGCAAAAGCTATCATCTGACAATCATGGAAGGATTCAAGTGTGCCAAGTTTACTTTTTAAACCCTAGAAATACTAATTACAACCAAAAAAAAAATCTAATTACTGTATCTGGAATAGTAAAATGATCTTTATGGTAAACTTTCGCAATAGGATGATTTGTAAATTTAGAACTTATTTGGTACTGTTCCAGTAATAATGAATTGTTTTAATTTGAAGTGCATTAGTACATTCTTCACCACTTATTAGCGTGACATACTAGTATCACGATTGTATTCATTCTCATTGTCCATAGAGAGAATTGGTTTAATCATCCTTTTACCAATGAATCATCGAACCTTTCCCGGCAGTGCACCAATCAGAAGACTTCACCGGGTAAAAGATGCTAGCAATAGAAGTGAAGGCATTTCCATCAACTATTTGGAATGTGTGTTTGTTGCTTGGTAATGATAGAGCAGTAGTTAGGGACCTGGAGATTCTACAGCCATTACTAGTTAATTCTAGTCAAAGAGCGATTGTTCTTCATTTTGTCTGTTTGTTTGTGTTGTCACAAGATGTTCTATAGCAATGTGGAAGCAATTTGGTAGAACTGTGGTGGTGTCTTGGTGAAATCATGTCAGTTGAAATGTTAGCTGCTTAGGGAAATGATTAGGAAGCTGAAATCTAGGTGAATCTTAAAGTTTGATCACTTTGCGGTTTGGCTGACATGCGTGGGTTGGAGAGGAGGTGATATTTGCTCACAAGACAACCATGTCAGATATCTTGATAACAAGTTTAAATAGCCTGTCCATTTAACTTGTTTTATACCAAAACAAAACTGCAGTAAGGGCTTCGAATTGCCTGAAAATTCTGCCTTTCACCATTGTAATAATGACAGCAGCTTGCTAAACAGCTGTATTATAGCTAGTTGGTCGAAAGATTGGCATAGTTGCAAAAATTACTTTTCTGCTCTCTCTCTTAATTATTTTCTTGACAAATCTATTTTATTGTATAAACTATGTGATGCTTGTTTTACAGACTTGGGTATGTCAATCATCGGTTTCTCTTCTCCTTGAAGGAAGATGAAAGTCGGACTGATATTACTTCTTTGTTTTAGCATATTAATTTAATTTATGGAGTTTCAAGTCATATAAATGCTTTGGTGCTTATTGGCAAGGGCATAAAGGGTTTAACTTATAACAATACCCTAAACTGCTAAGCAACATGAAAAGATGTTCTCACCTAGCTTTCATATCGTGGGGTTCATGCGAGTGATACTATTTGAAAAGAATTGGTTCACATGTCTTTTAAAACCAGAAGCTTATCGTTCATTTTTTTATTGCAGCCGTGACACTCTGTTTCATAATTGCTGGAGCATCATGCATACTCAATGCACTCTGTTATGCTGAGCTATCTTCCCGTTTTCCTGCTGTTGTTGGAGGAGCATATCTGTATACGTATTCCGCTTTTAATGAGCTCACTGCTTTCTTGGTGTTTGCACAATTGATGCTTGACTACCACATTGGGGCAGCTAGTATTGCAAGAAGCTTAGCCAGCTATGCCGTTGCTTTACTAGAACTATTTCCCTCTATCAAGGGAAACATTCCTAGCTGGATAGGACATGGTACTGATGATTTCTTAGGAGTTTTTTCTATCAATGTATTAGCTCCTATCCTCTTGTTCATCCTTACAGTAGTTTTATGTTGGGGTGTCGGAGAATCTTCAATTGTGAACTCCTTCATGACTATCACAAAGGTACCATCTTATTGATGATATTGCTGGCCATTATTGGTTAGGTTTTTTTTATGTTATGACAAATTTAAGATATGTTGAGTGCAAAAGGTAAATGTAGTTGGCATGATCGTATGCTTTTTGTTTCCTGCAGGTAGTCATTGTGATTATTGTAATTACCGCTGGGGCTTTTAAGGTTGATGTATCAAATTGGTCTCCTTTTGCTCCTAATGGTTATGGGGCCGTTTTTACTGGAGCAACTGTAGTATTTTTTGCTTATGTTGGATTTGATGCTGTTGCTAATTCTGCCGAAGAGTCAAAGAACCCACAGGTAAGTACAAGTTTGATATTGTTGGCTCTACCCTCAAAATATATATATATCCTTGAATAATCTGGTATTTTTGTTGATGCTTTAGAGGGATTTGCCACTGGGCATAATTGGAAGCCTTCTTATCTGCGTAGCATTATATATTGGTGTTTGCTTGGTGATCACGGGAATGGTTCCTTACAATCTTCTTGGTGAAGATGCTCCATTGGCCTCGGCATTCACAGCCAAAGGCCTGAAATTTGTCTCTGTTCTGATCAGTATTGGTGCTGTTGCTGGGCTTACAACTACCCTTCTGGTCGGTCTCTATGTTCAGGTAAATAAGATGCAGTGGTGGCTTGATGCATTATTGGGGTATATATATGTTTTTTTTGTAACATTTTCTGTGAGCTGACTGTTCTACATGAATGGATGTTGCTGGCTCCCATCTTGCCTCCTTTTTGTTTATTATATCGGAAATGATTGTTGAAACTTTTTAATTCTTGTAAAAATGGACACTGATCATACAAGTATGCTAAGTTGCTAACTCTATTAGTATTCTCGCATGGGCAGTCTCGTCTATACCTTGGCCTTGGAAGGGACGGCTTGTTACCTCAACTATTTGCTAAAGTACATCCGAAGCGGCACACACCTATAAATTCTCAGGTCTGGGTGGGTCTTGTTGCTTCGGTCATGGCAGGGCTACTCAATGTGCACGTGCTTTCTCACATTCTTTCAGTTGGGACATTGGTATGCCACCATCTAACAAGTTTACCGTGATTGTTGTGATTTGTGATTACTTTTTTTCTTTTCACTTATGGACTTTCTCAGATTCTGAATTCTTCTTCTGCTTTAGACAGGCTATTCCGTTGTGGCAGCCTGTGTTTTATCACTCCGGTTCGAAGAAAAATCTGTTAGTCAAGCATCAGCCAGATGGTGCTCCAAATGGGCAGAAGGTGTAATTTGGCTGGTTGTGTTGGCTTGCTGTGGATTCGGAGCTGGAGTAATGTACCGTTTTGGTGCTTCATACTTCTTCTTGATCATACCGTCGACCATAGCTCTTGTTGCTTTAGTGGCCCTCTATCTCCGCCAAGTGAGCTTTCTCCACTATATATTTCTTCCCTCTAACCTTCCCCCTTTTCTTCAAAAAGCATTAAGGTACTCTACACCATAAAGGAGAACATATGGATCAAAGCTTGGTCTAGTGGTAAAAGTTTGAGGTTGTGAGGTGAGGTTCAGACATAGTAGGGCAAAAGGATAAAATAAGATTAAATAATCCAAGTGGACTTTGATGAAGATAACGGCTCGTTTCCATGTTATTATATCCATGTGTTTTCTTTTTTCCAGGTATATACAGATGCACCAGGGTTTTCCTGTCCAGCAATCCCCTTCTTGCCTGCTCTCTGCATATTCTTCAACATATTCTTGTTTGCTCAGGTTCATTGCATCCCATGACTTAATTACATTTTCCAACTGCTTTACAAAAAAAGAAGAAAGCAGATTACGCAAAAAGTTTTCAGACCTGCTAATTATTAGAAATCCTGTTTTGCAGCTGCACTATGAAGCATGGGTGAGATTTATTGTTGTAAGTCTCATTACAGTAGGCATATATGCTTTCTATGGCCAATTTCATGCCAAACCGAGTTCAGGTGAAACAATTGTCTACCATAGGACATCTCCCGAGAGTCCACATTCACGGTAATCGTTGCAAAGGCGTAATGAGCACAAATGTACAATTTAGAGTGTATTGTATTCTTAATTTCTTCTTCCATTCGATGCTGGTGTATCCAAACTGGTGAACCACCTGCTGATTGTTAGTTTACTTGCATATCTGATGTGTGTACATGCCATTGTAATTAATTAATGATTTACCATGAATCTATGTTTTCTCAGCTTTACGATTCCAGATTATGGATCATACTGAATTCAAGTTTCTGATATAATTAAATGATTTTAGAAGACGACTATAATAGGGTCCATTAATAGGTTTTCACTAATTATGAAAACCTTTCTAGTGAATATGTGGTCTCTTATCCTACTATATATCATATAGACTGTAGAGTGAATTATTTCATTGTAGTTGACCAGAGATTTTACATATCTACAGAATTAAACAGTCAAAATTGGGACATAAATGGGTTGCTTACGAGAAACAGTAATGCTCAACAATAAACCCTAGAAAGAACATAGTATGTTATATATCTGACGATATCTAACCCTAACTTCTTTAAATCCCTTGCAATTGAAGATCTTCTAAGTTCCCCCAGAAAAGCTGGGAGCAAATTGAGAAACTTCAACATGGAGAATACACTATTGAATCCAAGGCTTAAATGAAAGTTTTAGAGAGAACTCTGACCCATCCCTATTCCCTACTCAGTCGCAGACTACATCGGAATAAAATCCTATGGTTCTCCTCTGACAATCTTTGATGCTCAACAATTCCACGTCAAAAACCTCAAACTGCTTGGCACTGAAGAAAGTTGAAGGTCCAACCTGCAATATAACAGATGATATCTTGCAATAAGGTTGAGCATGAAAGCAAAGGCACCTAAACAGTTGTATGCAATGACCAGGCTTGAGGATTGTTCATATTCCATGAATTATAGTACTACATCTTCACAACTGCATTTCCTGTTTCTAGTAATAGTTTAATCCTGTATACTTCCTCCACTTTTAATTAGTTGCAACGTTTGCTTTTCACGGTCTCAAAGCACAATTTTTACCATTGATATCTTTACTTACTTTAGTAATGTTAGAAGTCAATATTTTGACAATATATGTTGTGACAAAACCAACAATATCTCACATGATAATATTAGTTTGATCCATAGAACACAAACGTTGCAATTAATAAAAAATAGAGGAACTTAAAAAAGACCAATTTAGTCACTTCCACCTCTGCATTAGCACCAGTTTTCATGCTGATAACGTGTGTCAAATCATACAACGAAAGTTGTGAGCTGCAAGTACGGATAGCTCATATATGTTCAAGAAGAAAGAAATTATGCTGCATTGCAATGTAGTTTTAGATTTTCACCCGCACAATATATGAAAGAAGAAGGTATTCAAGCAACAATGACTAACCGGAGGTCCAAGTTCTGGAGGAATAATAATTCTTCTTTTTCCCCCAGGTCTCATGTCACTAATTCCTTCCTCAAATCCTGTCTCAAAACACAACGTTAGAAACAAATTCAGGTTGCCATTGTGTCCAGAAATTTCTACTTGCCTCACCTGGCACCAGTCCCTTAGTGCCCATCCTGATTTTGGCGGGAGTTCCCTGCAAGTATGTGCTATCAATTCGGCGACCAGTCTCATTATAGCCAACATAATGGAAAATGACCTGCAAAAGACATAATATACGGGATTCAGGCTCAATACACCGTGACTTTTTGTGTCTTTCACTGATGAATTGATTCCAGAGAATCTTCATCGAATATTCTATACTTTGAAGTAATTTACAGAGTACTCTAGTATTTCAAGTACAGACAAGGGACCTTTAAGCTATGATATAATCTGCATAATACCTTAGAATCTCCATATACTGTTTATTCCTAGTAGACTCCCCATTTTCTTAAGCAAAAGTTGACATTTACATTTATTTTTATTTTAAGTATGTCGATCCTAAAATAATTGGCCACTATGTTATTTGCCCAATACCCCTTCGAGCTACATTTATGTTAAAAAGAAGGGACAATGCCAGCAAAAGTTAGCATCTAAGGGTATTTTATGAACTAAACTGTAGTTCAGAGATACCTTGTAAACATTTGGAACAGTTACCTTAAAAGTACACGGGAAGGGAAAATTCATTCATTTCACATTCAGCCCTTAGCACAGACAGTTAGACGTGATTACAAGATAAACTTTTGCATAAAAGGAACTTGGACTCTGACATATTCTTGCAGGAGTATGATTCTTCAGTCATGTAGCAAAAGTAGTCACATATAATAGACCACACAAAAGCTGAAGACATACTGACCAAAGGATAGAATTTTAATTACTCGGATTATTCTGTTTGAGAGTAGGTTCGTTATTTAACTGTTGAAAATTGAAAACAGAAACAAGAAACCATTTCTGTTACATGTTGTTTGGCATGAGGGATGAGATAATGGTTTTAAATTTCTAGTTTCATGAGGTAATACTCCACCTAGTTAATACCCTCCTCAACCCTACGGTAACATATCAATTATTACGTACCGTGCTCTCAATCCTACACTTTCAAGTGATTCCTTTCCATAGTTGAAGCAAACATCCGATAAAAGGAAACAAAATTTGTTACAATTCGCCTGCTTCATTTAATTCCATTCCATGAATTAAACCAAACATGCACTGAGTTCTACAATAACAATCAAGTCCCATGTATGAAGTAAGTTATAGAAAGAGAGTTAACAAATTAAGAAGACAAGGGGTACGGATAATTTTAACCCTCTGGACACAAGAAAGAAAAACCTGCTGGCCAGCCTTTGGGCAATCACCTTTACCGACTTCAAAATCTCGATACACGAGTCCAGAATCGCGCTTTATATAATTGTCAGATGCCACCACCTTAACCTCGAAACCTGAAGAATGAACACTAGACAATAATTTAACGAGACATGGCTGCTTTTGAATCTTATGCATCTTCAGAGGAGGATTTTGGTGCAAAGCAAACCTTCTCTAATAAAACTTGGAAAGTCTTCAGGAGCATTGTTTTCTCGTTGTCTCCGCTTGTTCTGCTCCAACAAGCGTCTCTCGTCATATGGATTCTTACTCTTTGTCTTCCCATAGGAAGATAAAGTTGGAAAAGAACTAGATGTAACTAACATGAAGAGCACCATTCTCCTCAGTGTTTTCTCTTCTGAGAGCACTTCAGGTGCATTTTGTTCACTGCAAATCCAATAAAGCAACTAATGAAGCAGCGAAATAGAGCTACAAAACTTTCTTTGTTCTTTTAGACTCTAAGCTGGACAGAAACAACAAAGGTGGAATTTCATCTAAGTGAGGTCTTGAAAGATGTACAATTGACAGTAACAAATGCAAGCCAAACCTTCATTTGACCTCTTACCTATTGTATTCTTCTAAACTACATCTCGGATGGTAGTATGATATTCGCTTTCTTAGGAAAAATGAATACTTGAGAGTAGGAGAATATGATGCCACATTATCTGCAAGTCGAATTGGCAAACTGATGAGAAACTCAAGGTGTGCAATTCCAATGATTAAGACACACTAATAAATGATTCCTTCCCAATAAAACTTCAGCATTTTTCATATATGGTCCATCTTTTACCGTGAACACGCTATTAGACTGACTCCCACTTGGATTATACATTGCTCCCTCCGTCTAGAATTAGTTGTCACATTAACCCTAGAACTCATAATCAACAATTAGCCATGATTTCACTGAAAGTACACTTTATAATAGTTGTCTATATTTCCACCACTCTATCTAAGTAGGGGTATGTTTTGTTATTTTTCTTGGGCAGGAATGTTTTGTATTATAATCAGAACCTATTTCTATTATATGCATCTTATTCCCAAATATACAATACATGACTATAAATTGAAGAGTAACTCAATACTTCTCTAACTTTTTTCTCTTTCCCCCAAATTGATCTTCCCCTTTCTGTCTTCTGATCACTCCAAAGTTTCCAATGAAAAAGCCAAAAAAAGGGGACGTGGGTATAATTAATTGTAGCAAAATTAAACAGCACAATCAAAGAACATCATCTTTTAACAACTGGGTTGCAGAATCAATGATGCAATCTATAAACAGGTGATTCCAGCAAAAAGCTTTGAAATGAATACATGAATAAATTCCAAAAGTTTGAATTTCTTGTTTCGCATGATTAAAAATACTACCATTTATAACTCAAAGATAAGAACTTGCACAGCAGCAAATTTTCAGAAATTGCAGAGAGAGAGAGAGAGGAGGGGAGGGAGACTTACATTGGAAAAATGGTTTAGATTGAAGGGAAGTTGATGGGAGAATAATCATAGTTTAAGACCACAGAACGTAAAAATTGTGGGGAAAAAATTGGTGAAACAGCAGTCTGCTCTAGTTATCTTCATTCACAACAATATCAGCATTATCTGAAATAGGCCCTCCAGCTTTTCTGTATTTAGACCCCCTGGACCGGTTTATTCGTTTATAAAGTTCCCTTTTTTTTTTTTTTTTTTTACTCTAATGGAAGTACTTTCTTATTGGGTTGTTTGGCAATCGGTTGTTGGCGGTTGGCTTTTGAATGGTTTAGTTAGCTTGTTTGATTGGTTGAAAGCATTGGCGTATGTATTGGCTTTTTAGGTTGGTTGTTTAAGCCAGTTGTTTGCAAAAGTGTTTGGTAAAACTAATTGTGGTTGTTGGCTGTTTATTAGAGAGTTAGTTGGCCAACAAGACAAAAGTCGATCTAAAAAGCAGCTACAGACAATTTTTTCATTTTGGTTTAAAAGCCAACTTTTCAGCCAACCATAAAGCTAATAACTAAACACTTTTACTGGCTGTTTGACCAAATTGAAAAGCCAATAAAAAAGCCATTTACCAAACATGGCCACTATATTACTCTGTATTACTATTAGACATAACAAATAGCTATAGTGTCATAAATATATATTAAAGTTGAATCTAACTTGTTCGACCAAACTTAATTTAAATTCAAATGTATTAATAATACATTACAATAAGCATCCTCCCCCGTGCTCTTTTAACCCTTTATTGATTTGTTTTCTTAACACACATTATGATTATTTTTTTTGCTATTATCATATTATGTCATTTAACAGGAGAAAGATTAAATCAAAAGTTTTAAATAGTATGTTATTGCTAACCACGAGTTTAAATTAATTCCAAGAATAAAATGTTAGAGCTGACATAAAAGTAAATATATAAGATGTGGATTTGTCTTACTATGTCAATTTATCAAACATACACCTTTTTTTTACCAGTATGTTGGTGACTTTCTTATACCAGTCTGTCAATACCTCTCTTTTTTTGTTACAAATTTGGTAATTTGTTCCTTTTACTTGTTGCATTTGTTATACAAGTTCCTCAAAGAAAAATATAGAAGTATTCTAATCAGTGTAGATTTGTTTAATCAATATATCAATTTTTAATAGTTGTAAGGTTATAAGTATATTTTTTTTTTTGGTCTGATAGTTCCACTTCCAAATAAAGAAAATTATATTATTCAAAAGGAATGTATTTAATTAAAAGTATGGTGAACCCTAAGTGAAAAATTCGTAATGTAATTATACTTACGTTAGTTAAGTATGAGTACATCCATTTATTATTTATACAAAAAATATATAAATATGGAATCTTGTTATTGTTATGTTGTGCTCATACACTCACAATAGATAATCCGATTAGCAACACATCAGTCTTGTAAATCAATCAAAAATACAAGTATATCAAGCAAGTAAAGACAACGCCTTTCTTGAAAATATGTAATAATTAATTAAAAATATATAATAATCAATAAATAAAAACAAGTAATTAAAGATACCGCCTTCTCTTAAATAAAAAAATACTACTGTCGAAATAAGTATCTCAATATTGCATCTTAGCCCTTCATTTGTAATTAAGAGTTCCGCCTTCTCTTAGATCATATAAATGTCGAAATATGAGGTTGTGAGACACATATGTGAGTATGTGAGTATTAATTTATTAAAATATCATTTATTCTCCCTTCAAAAAAAAAAAAATCCTTTATTCAACCTTCGTTTAACAATGCTTTTCTCTAGTAACCTAATTTATAAGTATCTTTTGAGTTATTATCAATTTTGACAAATCCCCCCCCCCCAAAACCCCCCACACACACGCGCGCGCGCACACACACAGAAAAAGAAGTTGATACTGTAAAATTTTAGGGCAAGAAAGAAGAAAACAGGGGAAGACAAAATTGGATCAAATTGACAACAAGAATTAATCGAAAATGGGGCAGCCAAGCACGGAGCCATGCAAGAAACAGGCGTGCGACATTCAAGCTTGTTTATCGAAGAACAATTTCAATCCTCAAAGATGTGTTGATGTCATTCTTAAGCTTCAGAAATGCTGTGAGATGTGCAATTACGACTCTACCCATTGCGCTTCTCTTTCTGGTCTTCTCAAGCAATATTCCAATAAATCAAATTAACAAGTAATCCACTTTTCATTTAATTAGGGTTCTTAGCTTTCTTTTTTTCTTGAATTTGGTATTCCAAATTTAGGATTGTTATTTTGTTTGAACTTTTGAGGGTTTTTGTATCACTAATTTTGTTGATTGCGATTGAGTTTCTTTGATGATCTTAGGAATACCCAATTGATGATGAAATATGAATTTTGGATAAAAATAATACTTTTTTTTCTCGCAAGAGGTTATGAAGACGATGAATACCCTATTACACCTTATTGCAATTGTTTTTGATGTTATTTTTATTATTATCATATTCCCTCTAGTACAAATTTAGTCGCAACAATATGACTTTTGCACAAATAAATGTTAGTCTAGTTAGGTTGTACATGGGCAAGTGCGAATTTTTAGCACAGAAGGACTCAAGGGAGTAAGACTTTTAGTTTCGTCCAACTATTGCATAATAAATGGCAACCTCTAGTCCAATTTAGTTACGAATCATTAAATCTAGTCCAATCTAGTCCAATTTAATCTACGAGCAATACTTACACCATGCATTGATGCACCCAAGGCCCAAGAGTATAAAATGGTATGATGCATTCGACAGACACTTTGGGATAGCCAGTGCCCAGTGGGAACACCGAACACCATACTAGGTACTCTCGGGCGCATGTAATAATTTGATAGCTTCCCCATCATCATTCCAACTAGGCTAACTCACCCAAGAAGATATATACTCAACAGAATCAATACCCACAAGCAAGGATATTTCATTAATAATCTGAACATATTTTTAGTAATTAAGTAGCTGTTATAAAATTAAGTTACAGAATTTATCATGACAGCAATACAGCATTTTCACAAGTGATCAGATCAATACTCCATAATGCAAGCTTGGGGAAAAAAACATGGCAAGAAAAAATAATTTATGCAGACTAATGAATTGGAAAGTAACACAAATCAATTCATATGAAATAACTTCCATAGAATCACATACAATTGTATCAGCTTCAAGCTTAATTTGAGGAATTTCTATGTTGTCTACTCGAGTCACCCCTCGGAGCAAGTTTTTGAAGTCTAATTTGCTGCTTAAACTTGGCAATGAACTCGTCAGCCTTCCTATCAATCTCGCTATCATTCTCCTCCTCCTTAACATCATCAACAAGTACAGCAGTCGCACCATTCGAGTTCTGTTTCGAGTTCAATCCCACAATAATGGAGGTACCACTAATTTCTTGAAGCTTTTCACCTTTTTTACCATCAAAATTCGGTCTCTTTTCACTGATTCCAATTTTTATAAGCACCATTTCATTATTTTCCTCGCACTTCTGTTCTTGGTGAGTGTCTTTTGGCTTAATTGTTCTTACAGATTTACCCTTCAAAGCAGCCTTATTCAGAGTTGGTTTAACATCCAACTTCAAGCAATCCCAAGCACCACATTTCCCTCCTCTAGAAAACTGATGATGATCCCCCTTGGTTTTCTTGTTTGCTTCCTTTGCCTCTTCTTTGAAGCTCTTCCTTAGATCTCTATCAAAGAACCCACAACTAAACCTCCTAGAATGGGATGCCCTCGACAAAGCTTTCCTTCTCTCTGGTGTAGGAGGTGATCCATGAGCATCATCATCGTTAAGCAAAGATCGAATTTCAAGGGCCCTAGAGCTCGATTCAACAGACGATGCTACATCATCATTTCTTCGTGTTTGAACTTGTGGTGGTGGTGAAGGTGTGGAAGGCTTATAGGAGTCATTCTCTCCGATAACATCTTTTGTTTCACAGATGTCTATTTCTTCCACTCTATTTCGAGGTGATCCTTCCTCGTGACAAGACATTCTAGTACTTGATCCTGCTGATGCTTCTGAAGAATCAATGAGTGAAGGAGAGAGATTCTCTTGCAATAAATCTCTCATATCATTGTTTTCTGATGATGGTATCACAAAACAGTCACTATCCCATCTCTCTGGTATTGATGTTTGCTCATCCATCTTTTCCAATCTCTCCTCATCCTTCTTAACACCAACACCATTACAACATTTTCCATCCCTTGATGATGTACCCAATGAAGCAAACTCGTTAACAGGAGCTGTTACTGAAGACAGAACTTCGACTGTGTTCTTGAAAAAATCGAGAATTTCACCACCCGAGTTTCCATTCTCCAGCTTTGACTTACCACCTGAAAGTGGGCCATCAAAGTTGAGGGTATAAGAATTAATCTCCTCCTGAAAACTTCCAACAGCCACATTTTTGCTTTCTGACCTCATCTCCTCCTTTTTCTTGCCAAATTTTGCACTTTTTGATACTTTAACTGAAGAAGTAAATTCTTCTGCAGACGTGGGCAATGAAGGCGAAAATGCAGCTGAAGGCATGACAATGTTGGCATTTTCTCCACCCAATGCCACATTGCTGCTTTCTGATCTCATTTCATCCTTTTTCTTGAGAGAAGATCCATGATTGAATTTTGCAGTTTTTGATTCCTGAACTGATGAAGCAAGATAATTGGCAGAAGGAGGCATTGATGGCGAAGATGCAGCTGAAGGCATGATATTATTGGCATAATCCTCATCCAAAACCACACATTTGTTTTCTTCTGATTTCATTTCTTCCTTTTTCTTGAAGGACAACCCATGAGTGAATTTTGCACTCTTTGATTCTTGAGTTGGTGAAGTAAAATCATTCGCAGAAGCTGGCACTGAAGGCATGAAATTGCTGGTGTTTTCCCCAATAAAAGCCACTTTGTTGTTTGTTGATCTCATCTCTTCCTTTTTCTTCGGAGAAGACCGGCCATGATTGATATTTGCACTCTTCGAATTTTGAACTGATGAAGCAAAACCATCTGCAGAAGTGGGAATTGATGGCGAAAATGCAGTCGAAGGCATGAAACTGTTGGTGCTTTCCCCACTCAAAGCCACTTTGTTGTTTGTTGATCTCATCTCTTCCTTTTTCTTCGGAGAAGACCGGCCATGATTGGTATTTGCACTCTTCGAATTTTGAGCTGATAAAGCAAAACCATCTGCAGAAGTGGGAATTGATAGCGAAAATGCAGCTGAAGGCATGAAACTGTTGGTGTTTTCCCCACTCGAAGCCACATTGTTGTTTGTTGATCTCATCTCTTCCTTCTTCTTCAGAGAAGACCGGCCATGATTGATTTTTGCACTCTTCGAATTTTGAGCTGATGAAGCAAAACCATCTGCAGAAGTAGGAATTGATGGCGAAAATGCAGCTGCAGGCATGAAATTGTTGGTGTTTTCCCCACTCAAAGCCACATTGTTGTTTTTTGATCTCATCTCTTCCTTTTTCTTTGGAGAAGACCGGCCATGATTGATTTTTGCACTCTTTAAATTTTGAGCTGGTGAAGCAAAACCATCTGCAGAAGTAGGCATTGATGGCGAAAATGCAGCTGAAGGCATGAAATTGTTGGTGTTTTCCCCACTCAAAGCCACATTGTTGTTTTTTGATCTCATCTCTTCCTTTTTCTTTGGAGAAGACCGGCCATGATTGATTTTTGCACTCTTTAAATTTTGAGCTGGTGAAGCAAAACCATCTGCAGAAGTAGGCATTGATGGCGAAAATGCAGCTGAAGGCATGAAATTGTTGGTGTTTTCCCCACCTAAAGCCACATTGTTGTTTTCTTCTGATCTCATCTCATCCTTTTTCTTCACATAAGACCGGCCATGATTGAACTTTGCACTCTTTGATTCTTGAATTACTGAAGCAAAATCACCTACACAAGCTGGCATTGAAGGCGAATTCGCAGCCAAGGGAATAAAATTATTATGGTTTCCATTTTGCAAGTTTGGTGAATTACTCCAACTTTCAGTCTCATGATTGTATATTCTAGACCTTGAACCAAAATCACTATCAGAAAATGGCATTGGAGAATTAACTGCAGGTGAAGGCATGAAAAACCCAGAATTCTCCACACCTAAATTTCCATTTCCAAAGTTTGTATTCTTCCATGTTTCAGAACCTGATGCAAAATCACCAGTAGAAAATGACACTGAAGGAGGAACAACAGCTGAAGGCATGAAAAAATTGGTAGGATTTTCAACATTTGGTGATATACCCACCATATTAAAATCATTAACTTGAGTAAAATTTGAAAAGGGCATGTAAAATTGATTTTCATTCCATGAAGATTCTCTCCCCATATTAGGTGATTCTGGCAACCAAGAACATAACCCAGAAAATGGTGACCTAAAAGATTGAAACTTTCCTTGTTTGGCCTCAAAATCACATAAATTTGGAGAAGAATATCCCACATTTCCCTCCAAAATCTCATCTTTCTCACATTTTTTAAAACTCATATCAGAATCAGAATCACTAGAACAACCCTCTTCTTCTTCTTCATAATCACTATCCACAACTCTTGACCTTAAACTCCTAACTGGCAAACCCAATGGCATCTCATCAAAGTTCTTACCATTCTCTCTCCTCGAAACGACAACGGGTTCCGTCGTATGGTAAAAAAGATTACAACTTTGGGATGAAACCCCATTTTTATCAGATGGGTTTCTTTCCTCATAGTCAAAAATAGAAGAATGTTGAAGAATATTAGGTGCAAATGGTTGAGAAATCTGGGTTTTGGGAGGAATTTGATGGGTTTTTACACGACAAAATAAGCCATAAGAGAGTGCAATACCAATAATAAGAAGATGAATAAGCTCCCAAGATTTGGCAAAAACTGTGTTGCTAAGAAACTCAGGTGGGTCAGATGGAAACAAAGGAAGTAAAGAGAGAAACAGAGTAATGAATAAGAATTTAAGGAGAAAAGATGAACAAGACTTACTTTTGTTTCTGGGATTTACTTGAAATTTAGCATTATGATTTTGCTGATAAAAATGGGGTTTTTTAAATAAATTTGCATCTTCTTCCATTGTTATGTAATGAAATTTACAAGCTAATAATTTTTTTTGTTTGTTTTTTCATATATGTTACTAATGTTAGTGTTGAAGATGAGTGAGGAGAGAGAGAGAAGAAGAAGAAGGGTGTGTTGAAAAAATGGTGGAAAAATGGAAAAGGGGATTTTGATTGAGTAACAGGGGCCGGATATACAGGAAAACAGAGGGAGTGTTTGTTTGTTGTGTTGGAAAGTGATGGAAAAAGGAAAGGGATTTGTGAGTGAGGTTTTTTTCTTTTGCCGTTGATTTATGATTGTTGATCCACTTTTGGGGATTACAATATTGTACAAAATTGTATTTTTGTTGATAGTGCTTTTTGAATATCCGGGGACTGGTTTTTATGGTAAAAAATTATGCAATAGAAAAATAGAACAGGGAGAGTGTGTGTGTGTTGGGATTCGGACAAAGGATATCACTTTCGGTATATTTGTAAAAAACTTATATGGACTTGGTCCACACTAAATTAGTGTGGACTTAATGCTAATTCATGTGATTTATGGAAAAAAAAGTTAACTATATAAAAAAATATATATATAAAAGATGAGTAGATATAGATTGTGAAGTTTGACTACGTGAAAAAAAGTTACTATGTCACAAAGTGAAAATTTCATCATGATAAACTAATGTGAGAAAGACTGACTATATTAAAAAAAAAAAAAGTCACTATGGTAGATGTTGGAACATAAGGTGACACTCAAGAAAGGGGTTGAATTGAGTGGCTAAAACTAATCGATTTTCGCAAAAACACTCTTATAGAAAAGTGTCGTGCACTGTGTTATTCACTCGTAAACTCTTCGATTGATGTTTTTGCTCGAACGAAATTGTATCAAATAATAAAACAATGAAATCAAATAATAAGACACAGGAATTTAACGTGGTTCAATCTCACCTCTGAGATCTACGTCTACACAAACTACTCATTTATTATTTGAATTGTAAAATTCCAAACCCTTGATACAAATTCGATTTACCGACTATTAAATCTAGTAGTGCTCCCCAACACTTAACCCTAGATGTTGCTACTCTCTATAATATAAGAATTACAGAAAGAAAGATTCCTCACAAGCGTGCTTCTTATTCAAGCAATTAGAGGATCGTTACAATCGTTGTTTAGAAACCTTAACCTATTAGAACTCTGTGCCGTACACTGTGCTGTGTGAGTCCGTTTTCAGCTCTCAAAATCTTATTCTCACCAAATCTGAAAACATGGTTTGCTATAATGATTTATATCCCTTATATAATTCAATCAACTGAATAAAAAACCTTCTCCAAGATGTATTATCTTTTTGAACAATGTGTATTCCTAAAATAAAGGGATATAATTCTTTTTCTATTCAAAATCCAATTTTATCTTTTATAAAAACTGATTTTTTTTCTTTTCCTTATGAGATAAGGATTCCTCCATATCTTATGCCACCTATTAATTAGATTTTAAATCAATTTTTATCCAAAAATCTTTATCAAAATCGTTTTCTTTAAAAATCAGTTTTTCTTTTTATAAAACTTTTTATCCGAAAATCTTTACAATAAATTTTTTCCTTTCAAAACTAATTTTCGAAATTAAAAACTCCCCTTTTTATATTCTTTAAATATAGATACATGAAATTAATATAATTACCTATTTTCTTAACTCTAAGAAAATAGTTAACCATCCTAATTTCATATTTCTAATTTAGCACAAAGTTCCAATACGTTAATTACATTGCATAAACATGACTAAGAACATAACTAGACTTAAGCTTCCATATCTTCAAGTTCTTGATCTTTCATGAACATCCAATCTTGATAGCTTTCTTAGATCACTGTTACATACATACATGTTATAGCATAAAGCATTTATCATCATCAAAATAACATTGACTTAGAGTCACAACAGTAGATAATAACTATATTATATAACTTAAGATTTTAAAAAGGTTACTATATAAAAAAAGGGTCGCTATGTTAAATAAGTGGCTTTTGGTCCACAATAATATTATTGTGGACCAGGTCCACGCAAGACTAACTCCGGTATATTCTACATTTTCCCTCCATCGTTTATCTGGTTAATATTTTCACTCGGAGCAAAATGGAGTGTTTTACAATTTTTTTTTAAACTATTTTTAAACTATAAGTATTATTTTCGTGGAATGAAAGACTATACCAAAATATACTTAAAAAGGTAATTATCGAACTATCTTTAGTATTATGCATTGTACGCTTAAATAATGGTACAACGTTACGAAAGACCACCAGATATATATTCATTATGAATAATAAACTGCATAATATATAAGAGAACACATTAGAGAATTAGTAAGATAGGTAGTTTTAATTAGTAAAAACCAGTTTCGAATAGAAAAATAGATTTTCAATAAAAATGATTCAAGTTTTGAACAAATCAAGTGAACACCCCTTTTTAAAAAAAGTGATGTGAATCCAACCTTGGAAGATAACTAGTCTTGTGTTAGATCGTCTAACCTAGTCATTTCCTAACCTTTTATGTTCTTTGCGTAACTTATAAGTACTTTTGCCTGAAATTTCAACTTTGATAATTTTAAAAACTTTAAACTTAGCTTAAACTTTTTACTCCATGTCGTCAATGTTACTCAGGGACTTTGGCGCCCACCTTGGCAAATAGCTACAAGTTTACAAGTCTTGCTGCAAACTTTTGACAATTGAAATGCTAAGCATATATTCGAAGAAGCCAACCGAGCGGCAAACTGTATTGCGAATGTCAAAAATCTAGTTACTTCCTTTGTTATTAACTTACGTACTTACATATATAGTTCATATTTAATCTTTATTCAACACATTAGAAGTTCAGCTCGAGAAGAGGGTTTCTTAATGCTTTGTCTACCCTTGCCCTCATTAACACTAGCCTTATGTGCACGCTATGCGTGCGTTAATTTCAAAACTTGTTACTTTTTTATACGTTATAGTATTGATTATACTTAAAATGTGAAACATTAATAATTAGATGAATATGGATATATTAGTTCATTAATATAAAAGGTTGAATATATGAAGTTGGGCTCGGTTACCAAACCAAAAATGTTCTTGAGTGATAGTTATTCTAATTCTTTTAATTTTCTCGTGATTGGATTTCGAACAAAAAGAATAAATATAATGAGTTACTTTAATTGAATTGAAGAGTATCGAAATTACGATATATTATAATTTGAATTGACAACTTATGGTAGAAATGACATCACTTTCTTTTCTCCTTTATTAGCTATTGAATTTATAGGGATGATTTTTTTTTATTATGTACTTAGTATATTGATAGAATGAAATTTCATATTTGTGCATTAATTGATTTATTGTACTAATGGACATAAATATAATAATGTGATTTTTTTTAGATAAAATGTAATTGATTGCTATGTTTCTTTGCAAGTTTATTGATTGATTGTTCTTTCCATTTCTTTGTTGATTAATTGACTCGTTTTTTTTTTTTTTGAAAACTAAATTATCCCTATTTTTTATTTAGAGAAAAGTGTGTTTCAAACTTTTTAGGTGGACAAAATGTACTCCTTCTTCCCTCATAAAAAAGGTCAAGATATTTTGTCCATTTTTTTTAAGATTGAAATATTTGATGCATGTACCATGTTTAACTTGTTTAGTATGGCAAGTAGAAATAAGAATGAGTTCTCATATTATTTTCTTTTGTATTTTTTTTTCATTTAATTCATTAAGGGTATTTTAGTCTATTTAAAGGGGGACTCCATCTTCCTCCCCCCTTCCCTTATATAATAGAGATTTAACAACAAAATATTGTTACTCCATATAATGATATACTTCCTCCGTTTCAATTTACATGTTACACTTTCATTTTTCACGTATGTCAATGCAAAACTTTGAGAACATATATCTCTAATTTTGTATTTGTAAAAATTATAAAAAGTACATATTAAAAAAATACATATTAACACGAATCTAACAAGATCCCACATGACTATATTTTATTCACGTATAAATCACAAACGATGGTCAAAGAGAAATTTGTAAATAGTGTAAAATGTCAAAGTGTAACATCTGATATGAAACGGAGGAAGTAATTTGATTTTCTATAGAAAAGGAACAGGGTAGGTCCAAACTCCAAACAGTTGATGACTTTGAAGACATGAACCCTCAAAAAAGGGTAAAAACCAAAACTTGAAAAACCCAAAAAGAGGAACAACAACTTTCAAAAGGAAGAAGAACAACAAGAAGTGTGAGTCAGTCAGACTTTTGAGACACTCCTATAGCTAGTAAGAGAGAGAAATAAATAATGGCTGGGCATGAAGATTACATCGAAGCTGAAAATGCAGAGGCCATCATCACCAGAATCGAGCACAAATCTCGCAAGATCGAAAGTTTACTCAAACAGTTATTACCCTTTTCTTTTCTCTCTCTTTAAGACACACATTTTCTTTAAAGTTTCAATCTTTAATCTTATTTCATCGCATTTCTAAATCTGGGTTCAAAATTATAGGTATAAACCAGTTGAAGCTCTCAAAACTGCGCTTGAAGGTTCAGCTGCCATTACCAAAGATGAACGTTGCAAGGTTTACCTCACTTTTCTTTTTTCTTCTTTTGTAATTTTAATTTTCATGTGTGATTATTGTAGAATTTTAGGGTTTATTTTTTAATTTTCTTTTTCTTTTTTTTTTTGTGGGCGAAATTGTGAGCAGTCTGCAAATTGGATAGCGGTGCATCGAGCAATAATGGCGATTAAAGATGTTGATGGAATGCTGGCTTCCTTGGATTCTGAGTATTATGACATTCTCATGAAGTAAGAATAACTTTGATTTTTTTCCCAACTATTTATGTTTTGCCTTTCTTAATTTGTTATTATTTGGCACTTGTTTGATTAGGTGAACGTATTGGGTTGTAGAAATTAGAGTAGCTATTTAATTTGTAGCTCCAAGGATACAATGTTCTTAGCTTAATATCGAACTGTCGTATCGAAAATCTGAAAAAGGGATGTTCTTTTAATCATATTGATGAGGGAAACTATTATTAGGGATGTAAGTATTCTGTCCAAACTTGGGGAAATGGTGGTCATTTTATGTCTTTCTTAACACTTGATAATGTGGAACCATCTCCAACACTATTACATTGAAACTTAATGGTGGATTTAGAACTTTTGTAATGGATGCTAGGATGTGCGTTAGAAAGATCAAAACAATGTAACATAATTCTTCTTGACTAGTTTGACTAATTTGTATTGAACTCAGAATTTTTAACACTTTCTTCAGGACAAAAATAAGGATAGTTGTGAACAATGATTTTTGATATATTGCCGATCTACAATTGCACCAGTTAGTTCTTTGTAGAAAAATACTTTGGACTTTCGGAGTGCATACCCATTGGTCATATTGTAAAATAGATCCACCCATGATTGAGAGGTGAGTGTGTAAATCAATATACTTTTAAGGTGACTCAGCTTATCACTGGATGAAAAGAATAAAGAGTGAAATGACTGTCTTACCTCTGACATTGGTAGTAATGTAGTATTTTACAAACTATTGGGGTGAATTTGTTGCCCCTCGACTAAATATTGTCGTATGGACAGAATGAGTGTTGATTGATACATATCGTGGGATACTGTGGTGGGCACAGAGAATAAGTATTGTGTAACCCTTTGTTGTGCAAGCGATTGAGGTGTTTAGGATCTCATTTCTTCCACTATGTCGATTAGTAACAGAAGCATACGAAGTACAATGCTAAAGATCCCTCCTGTTCTGTACGATCCGATTATAATTATAGCAGAAAAGAGAAGCATGTGTCCTTGATGAATGCTGATTAGTTTAATGTCTGGCCTGAAATCAGTGCGAGAGAATTTCTCCTAGTAAAACCTGAGCGTGAGTCAGGTAATATCTCACTTCTTGGTTCAACAGTTTAGTGCGTGCAAAGGTTAGTTGATGATATTGTAGCAATGAAGGAAGATTATGTTCAAGAATATCCATATGGTTGTATACCCTAGTTGTAGAAGAACATTGATATACCCTAACCGTGTGTTTGGATGAGGGTTGAGGATATTTGGAGGGAAGGGAGAGCGAGGGACTTCCTTTCTTGGGATTTTGGATATGGAATCTGGGAAGCAAAGAAGAGGGAATTGGAGAGTTTCATACTTTCATTTCTCTTCCCTTTTATGAATCAAATCCTTCAGGTATTGGAAAATTTTGGAAGAAAATTTAAGTCCACTCTTTCATGCCCCTCCCTTCTCTTCTTCCTCCCCTTCCTCTTTTTTCCCTCCGTCCTCTCCTTTTACGATTGCTAAGTGCTAATTAAGCACAATGAATTCCATTGGAACGCGAAGTTTCATGCATTTGCTAATTAAATTTTCTCATGTTCAATTTGATGTTGCATACTGGTGACTGGTTTCAAGATTTAAAGTGATGTTTGAAGTGACGATGCAAACATGTAGGATAGGGTGTTTAAACTGGTTTTTTTTCTTTTCTATGTCGTTTTGCCATGTAACTTGATATCTAGTGCAAGAAGAGACTTTTCTAAGTAATTAAAGCATGCGTATATGATAAGATGGTAGATCAGATCAGTATTATAGCTCA
This sequence comes from Beta lomatogona, assembly GCA_947646795.1. Classification (NCBI taxonomy): domain Eukaryota; kingdom Viridiplantae; phylum Streptophyta; class Magnoliopsida; order Caryophyllales; family Amaranthaceae; genus Beta; species Beta lomatogona. The sequence continues at coordinate 102,600 of CANSNZ010001166.1, forward strand.
GTCCATCCCAAATTTATATTTCCAATTTGACTACAGATATAGGTCTAGTGATCTTTTAGTGTAGCTAAAATGTAAGAGATAATGGATTGAAAATGTGCTGATGGGACTAAGATGATTCAATATTGACTTACCTGCTAATGCAATAAAGACTACTAATGAAGAGGAGGTAACTTGCAACTTGCAACTTGCAACTTGCAAGATCTACCTTTAGCCATCTTTTAGGATTTGTGTTTGATATATCCAAATCCCCTTTTTTGGTATTGGAGATGGAAGGAAAGGAAGTAGAGGAATTTCATTTCAGTAACTGGACGGAGGACCCTTAAGTGCATAACCCCCATCATCACAACTTTCTATATGAGAAGGGATTTTGATAGATATTAGCTTCTTTCCCTTATATTCCATCTAATTATTAGCAAACAAAGCATGAGGAATTAAGGACTTTCAAATGTCATGGGCTTCATTGCTTGAAGTAACTCAAAGTTCTATTCTGCCTTGGAATTCTAGGTACGTGTACAGAGGTTTGTCGACTGGAGACCGTCCGACATGTGAACAGTGCCTGCGAATACATGAAAAGCTGACTCAGAGAGCTGGTCTAGGATGCATACTTCGCTGTCTTGCTGATACACAGAATACAGTGTGATTCTATCCATGACAAAATTCACTAGAAAACCTTCTGCTAGATCTCTTCTTATAGCTTCTACCCCTGTGCATCTCCCTCTTGAAAAATGCATATGCCATATACTTTAGATTTTGTACAGAAGTCAATGTCATTTTTTTATTATTATTTTCCCCTTTTAAAAGGGCAGGTGTCTGCCTCATCCCTGTTGAACTTAGAGCTTTTATGTTCTAATCATTATATCAGATTATACATTCTTTTAGAAAATCTTTCAGTAGATTTATTATATTGATGATGATGATTGATGTGGTTTACATCTTCAATAATAAGAGGAAATGTGCATTGTGATGTTGGAGATAAGATCATGGACAGAAGATCAGACTGGTTGAGTATTATGTTCATTAACCCTAATCTCCGAATTTTTCACGCAAAATCACTGTTTAGTTTTAGAATAAGAAGCTTACTATTGCATGGCTAACTCTGTTATTGATTCTTCTATTCTTCTTTTTTAGAAAAAGTCTAGAGATCAAGCTAGATAGCTTAAATGACAAGTTTGTGGCTCAGATTTCTACTATCTTATGTTTCTTTCACCATTTCGTCTGTCCTTGTAACACTCTGCCTTTGCTGTTTTCACCTTGAGAAGCAGGAAAAATTAGTTAGGATGGAGAAAAGTAATTGAGTTTATTGAAGGGCTAATAATCTTAAATACGGCTACTCAAAGTAAATTTTAGATAAGTTCAGGTGAGGTGCATCTAGTATTGTAATTCACATAAGGGAAACAAGTGTAAAAGACGTTTTGGCAAGTTTTATATGCCATCCTCTGCCCATGAATGTTAGAGACTGGTGTCCACCACTATCGAGCGTCGGTCTAAATATTTAGCGGTTTATGTGGATGCCGATTAGTTTAGCTAACAAAGTTTCTAAGAGGTTGTATTACAAAAATGTGAGGTTAAATTATGAAGCTCACCATCTTTTAGCCTCAATATGCACCAAAAGAAAATAAAAATGGAAAAGGATGATTTCTTTAAAACTCCTACTAGGAGATCAAAAACATATTGTTGAACCGGTGAGCATGTCAATGCAACATGCCCCAGCACAATTGCCAATTTTCAGGTGATCTATCAATTAACAACTATAGAAAAATAAAACTGAAAATATTCCTGCATGAATCATACATTTTCTAATATACTCCCATATCATTGTCTATACATTATGTCATTACAGCCGAACTAAGCAAAATGTTATCTTTCAATCATTTGGCAGTTAACTAACCACCACTAACTGAATATCCGGATTTTCATGTTTTTATGCCATTAATTTCATAAGCTTCCCTAATTTAAATCCCTAAGTCAACTTGACCTTGAGGAAATAAATATTGTAGCAACTTAATTGCCATATTAGAGCTTCTAACTTAAACCAAGATTATTTTTAGTTATTATTCCTATTATATCATACTATCATACTATGAACGAGGAAGATGCGCTTCAAACATTCTGTTACTGTTTAGCGTTAATGAGAGTTTTTTTAGGTTGTGGGGGACAGGTCTATGGGTGAAGACTCCCACCGGATATCTGCCGGTATCATTGGCCGGAGATTTCGTCGTGGCCGAAGAAGAGGAGAGAGAAGCACTTTTGCATGAAGGGCACATTGTGAGGGTTGTAGGAGGGTGCAGTTTTGAATGTATCAAAGATTGTTCAGTAGAGACATTCAAAGTCCTCAACTCATGCACCTCCTTTTGCAGCTTCTTGTTTTCTTCTGTTAAGGACTCACATAACGTCCTTAAGTATTCACAATCTACCTCTGTTTGCTTCAACTTTGTCCTAAATATACAAAATCATAGGGGAAGATACACCACAATTAGTTGTTGCAATCATTAAAAATTTAGGGTAATTGCATAGGAATATTCCAGTGTAGCAAATTATTAATGGAAGTGGTTAAACATATCCAAAGTACGATAAATAGACATTAATGAATGCGTGCGATGATTAATTTTGTTATAAATTCTCAACTCAATATATAATTTGGAAAAGATATTTAAAATTACTTATTTCCTCCGTAATTCTCTTTGCTCCATTTTTTTTCGCCGTCTTTGAGACACATGCTTAACCATCTAAAATCATCAATTATGCATGTATTACTAACAAAGATACAACGTCTGAGATCTAAAAATTACATGGGTGTTCATAAATATCCGATCCGGGCGATTAGATCCGTGATCTGGTCGGTCCGATTCGATTTTTCGGATATCCGATCCGCTTTTTTGTTTTCGGATCGGATATCCGAAAAAATTCGAAGAATGGAAATTTTTCAGATATCCGATCCGAAATATCCGTTTTCAAGGCCGGATATTCGAAACATCCGATGATCCGATCCGAAACATATTTTATGAACTTTTCCTTTGAAAAATTCGTTTTTTTAGTTTCGGATATCCGATGACCCGATCCGAAATTCCGGATATCCGATCCGATCCGAATTTTTTCGGATCGGATTCAGATCGCATTTTTCCCGATCCGAAATCCGAAATGAACACCCCTACATAATAGGATAAAACTAATTAAATCTCACATGACATTATGTACACCTATTGCAATATTAATGGGATTTTGCACTCAAAACTTTTTGACTTTGACCCCCAAAAATGCAATGTTGCAAATAATTAGAGATGGAGAAAGTATACAGGATTACACTTAACATTTTTAAATGAGTTTGGAATAATAAAGTTTCACATTGTAACATATTAAAAAACTTGTATCCTCAAAAAGTAATGATCTCATCCATCCATGTGATCCATCCCTAAGTATATATAAGTACAATCGCATATGAGCATATGTTGGTCGTGAAAATGAAGTAGTACTGTATAAGTCAAAACTTGTTATAATTCTTTTTGGTTGTACAGCTAAAATGCTCCTCAAAAGAAAACAAGTGTACCATTTCTAATCAATTTCCTGAGCCAACATTAAAAATATGAATCCATTTTAATGGAGTTATGGCATTTTCAGTTAGAAACTCAGCATTCATTGGAGAGAACTATAACGTTCCACAAATTAAATTGTGACTTGAATTTCGATTTTATTTCAACGCGTATTTAGGACGTCATAAAATTTATAGTTTCTTGCTATGCTACACTAGAATTTCTCGTATCACCACATAAATTAATTTCTACTAGGACAAGAAAAAAAAAAATCCATCCAATCACATGCCCAATTTTATTTTTTTCACGTGTTTTCATGCATCAACTAAATTGATTGGTCCAAAATGTTCACATTACCTTGCTCTTCTATTTTGAAACCAGACTTCCACTTGCCTTTGCCTTAGATTCACTTGTTTTGCCAATGCCACCTTTTGCTTCTAAAGACACCAAAAAACACAAATGTTATTTTGGTAAGATTAATTATAAAATAAATCCGAAAATGATCATAAATTATTTCATGCAACCGAGAACATTCTGAATAATATTCTTGTGCAACCTTTTTCAGATACATGTTTTGTATACTCACGAGTACACCATATATATTTCAAAGAATGATTTTCTAAAATCTCATTATTCAAAACATTAAAAATAAATAAGAAGGGGGGGGGGGTGGGGAAATGAATTAAGAAATGAAAAATATTAATGAGATAAAAAAGAATTAGCAAGAAAGAAACTGACTGTATTAAGAGTGGTGTGCTCCCTGAAAGCTTGTTCTAACACCATGATTTGTTCCTTGCTTAGTCTAAGTTTCTTTCTTTCTCCTCTTTCACCACCACCACCACCACCGCAGCCGCCACGATTGTCGCCTTCTTCGTCGTCGCTGATCATATATCTCTCTCCACTAAAACCACCCAACCTTTTACCAGTAGCACTAGATGATAAGGTGCTGTTTGGGGACCCAACTTTGCCTGCTATTTCTACTTCCTCCAAATCTATCACAAATGGTTGTTGTTTTAGTTCAACTCCCATGTTAATCCTTGGCATCATCAGTAATGTTTTATTGGATTTCTGTATTTTTGGGCTTTGTTCATCATCTGCAAATATTTCGTCACACATATTTTTTATTACATATATTATTTTGCTTATATATATCATGTCACCATGTACTGATGTACGTATATATAAATTCTTCCATCATGCAACATTTTTGGGGGCTCATATATATACCATGTCATTGATGTTTCTTGAGTATTATTTTTTTGCAACATATATAGGGAAGACATGTAAACAGAATTAGTAGAATATGCTAGGAAGTACCATTTGGAAAAGAAACATATATGCAACTGCAAAATTCATCATGTATATTCTTCCATCATGCAACTTTTTTTCATGAATATATATATATATATATATATATATATATATATATATATAAGTTTCATATGGGAACCACCTTATGGTGAGATCCAGGTGAACCACTCATTTTAATATATATATATATATATATATATATATATATATATATAGAAATATGAACATGGAAAAATGATAGAACTACAAAAATAATGATTAGAAATTTTTTTTTTTTTAAAAAAAAAAGAATTATTACCTGTTGAAAATTGAGGCTCTCTTTTGCATAATATAGGCTTATGATGAAGATGTGTGATTGGTGGTTTCAAGCTTAAACTCAAACCCCAAAACTCAAAGTTGTCTTCTTCACCCATCTGATCTTTCTCTCTCTAGAAACTCTATCAAATACACTTTCTCTCTCTACTATATTAATATGTTGTGAGTACTCTTGTTAACACACAGTAGTAGGCAGCAAAGTGAGTTATATCAACAAGAAGGGCAGCTAGCATTCAATCATGAGTTAAAGTGGGTGCAATTTTCAGAAATTTGTGTCTTGGACTCTTTTTTTGGGTGCTCAAATCATAAAGTAAAAGTTGTATATGTTTCTCTATTTATAGGAGTATTACTCTAATTACATGCATCATTTTTATTTATCTACATATTATTTTTAAATTTTATTTTGGTCAAAGTATTTTTTTTTCCTAGCCATATTAATTAACCCATGTCCCCCCTTTGACTGATTAATCCATGTTTGTAACTCCATGACATATAATTATTCATTAACATCATTTGATTTTTCTTGACAGTTTTTCTAAACCCATAAATTCAGTTTTAAGAAAATCATAAATTTGTTATTATTATGGTAAATACTTAATTAGTACTGCTTTTAATTCTAGTGATTAATTAAGAGTTGCTTTTTATCTTTTTTGTGTTGGATGTGGGGAGTCAAAATGAGTTGATTATGTTCAAAGTTGTAAGTTACTATGGTAATTAGTAGGACTAGTAGTTGGTATGAGACATTATGTTGAGTTTTTTGAGGTTGGGAAGGAAGGGTTTCATGGCAGGAAACATAATTAATGCTAAGTCTCATTATTCAAAGCAATAAATAACCCTGTTTTTGGCGATCTAGATAAGCTAAATCCAGGAGGATACGGTTGACATTTCATGGGTGTGGTTAGCATAATTTAGCTCTATGTTGTCTTTGGCTTCATGGGTTGGTTAATTTTAATAATAGTGGTTGTTGATATAGCCTTGTTCTTTTCAATTTATTTTTTCTTATTTAAATTTATTAGATCTAATTTTATGTGAACTTATTAGAACTTATTTTGTGAGTGTTTAAAATCTTATCTTTGTTGAAATGAGCTTATTAGACCTTATTACTCATTCTTAAACTTTATCTGAACTTATCTAAACTTATCTTAACTCGTGCAAACTTACTTTTTCTTATAAGGATTGAAAATAGGGTTTTGCTATTCACAGCCTTAAGGGCTATGCATAAAAATTAACAAATGAGTATAATAAATGTGAAATACAAATTGAAAATTGAAATACACATTTATTATATGAAAAGATTCACTTTTCAATGGAATTTTTTCATATGTTAAATGTGTATTTTACTTTTCAATAGAATCTTTTCATATAATAAATGTATAATTTCAATTCTCAATGCATTTGTTAATTTTTATGCATAACCCTTAGCCCCTAAAAAAAATATTGATTACAACTGAATTTGCGGGGAGGTATCTATAGTTAATATGAAGTGTTTGAAAATGTAATAAATAATTTATAATACTTTTTTTTTTATAAGTGACGAAGAAAAATTGATATATTAAGTGTTACTTATTATAACATTTTAAACTATAGTATATGAAACAGATCTCCTTCAACGATGACAAAAAAATAATGCATAGATTTACGATGATGCAATATATAGGATCCTTTATTGCTATCATAGTTCATATTCTCAATTTGCCACATTGTTATAACTAAAGCAAATTAATTAATTAATAAAGAAACAACAATAATAATGTGGCTCACTAAGAATGTATTAGCTACAAAATAGAAGAAAGGAGAAACAAATCTTATTAGGTATTTGAGGAAAGAATGTATATATTACAAAATTGGGGGTAGAAAAAGATGAAAAAGGGTTTATATATTCATCATAAAAGAAATGTAAACGAGTTGGTCCAAATATATACGGGTCTTAAAGAAGTACGAAAACAATAATCCCTATATATTGTAAGTTTGGGGGCAACTACGTTGCGCCTCCGGACTCCAACCGTAATCGCATGTTGGATCATTTGAAGCGTCAAATTTATAGGATCCCATCGGTCGTAGAAATGATTGTTTGTATCTTTTGAGATCCTAATTATTTTAAATCGGAGCGTCCATATAGATTTGTGCACTTTATATGAAGAACTCATAAAATCTAACTATGAGAGTCCATTTTGGAATTTGGACTCTTAGAAAACATTTTGGGCTCCTAGTAAAATTACATTTGTCATTGATGCTAAAATTAAATGTTTTTTTTGTTACTACTAATAAGTGTCCGATTATGTAGTATTATACTATAATAGCAATCTTCTATTAGTGTGAAAGTAGAATTCCATAGTCTTTTCATAATATTGATTTACTATCGATTTTTGTATTATTCGATAACTTCTTCGATTGTTTAACTTGAAGAGTTATAATAATTTTTTCAACAACTACGTAGTAATAATATAGAACTATAGAAGTATATAAGAAATGCATGTTATCCCTGTATGACACGAGTCACAAGTCTAATTGTATATGAAAGAAACCGATTCAAATCATGTAGCAAAGGTACTATTTTTTATCTTCAATTTTGTTTTGTTGATGCTAAATATCAATATTTGACCATAGAGTATTTTTTTTTAATCATAGATATTAAGAATAATTTAATTTAAATGTATTCCCAATTCCCATCAACAATTTTAACGAAGAGAAAAGGGTTAAAAGAAAAACAAAAAGAAGTCTCTAAACCCTAACCCTCGATTACAGTCTACAACTCTCTTTCTCGATTCATCCATTCGAGCTTCCGACCTTTAAAGTTGACGAATTATCGCACATTTCGGATTTCCAGCATCAAATTAATTTGAGGAATAGATAAAAAGAGTAGGAAGAAAAGATAGCGGGAAAATTAAACTTTTTTCACAAGAGCAGAAGTTTGAATTTTCCAAAAATTTGAAGGTTTGTTTACGAGTAATCTTAATATAAGTTTTAAGATTCAGAATTTGTTTTTTTGCACATATTTCAGCTAGAATTCACTATCTATTCATTTTTTTCATTGATAAGGTAAAGAAACAGAGTTTCAGGGTTTAGTTAAACCCACTGGAAAATGTTAATTTAGGGTTTTTTCATCAATTTAGGGTTCTAAAATGGGTTCCTCTCGGAAGAGATCGAAACGAGCTGTAGAGAGTGATAGCGAGGCGGGTTCCGAAGAAGAGGATGAATTTGTGAATGAGGTGCCAAATTGATGACAAATCATATATTATATGAGCTGTTTCTCTATGTTGTTGTTTTATTGATTTTTATGTAGTTGGGTGAAATTATGATGACTGTTTTCTAAAATTATCTAGATTAATGGAGAGGAGTTTGAGGCCTCTGATGATGATTATTCAGATGAGGAGGGAAATGAGGAGGTTGAGGGTGAGAGCGAGGACGGAAGTGAAAACGGAGAAGAAGAAGAAGAAGCTGATGAAGATGGCAGTATACCAAACGATAGACAGAAGGATGATGAGATGCAGGAACTGGAAAAAGAGTATATGGATCTTCAAACTATGGAACAGTATGATTTTCTTTTCTCAGAAACTTTGATATGTAGTTAGCCTTTTACTGTAATGATATTTACTTGTGAAGTATGGTGATAATTGTATGTGGATAGAGAACTGAGATGCATTTAGAATGGCTTTCTATATAGATGAGCATGTGTACTTCTCTGTTGGTTGTGATCACTTAAGTTATTATGTGCGAACTGGTTTTGTCTGTCCTTACGGCCAATTCCTGGAACTTAAGGGGAGGATTGTCTTAGGTAGCTGACACTTATTGTAAATCTTGTTTGAAGTTCTGTATGGAGATGCTATTTTAATGGCGAAAGAGTCCATTAGGCTTAACAACCTGTCTACCTTGTGGGTCAAATGCCGTTTTGGTGTGGTTGGTGATGATGAACAACTGAGGGTATTGCACAACTGCATAATCCATGACTAGTCGGGGGAGGAGGGGGCAGGGGGAGACACTGCTTTTTGACTATTATGCTCCAGTCCTTGTCATTAAAAAGACAATGGGCCTGTACCAAGAGCCAGCTTTTTCTGTGCAATTCATTTTTACATTTCAGGTTTAGTCATTCTAAACAGGTTAGAGAGATGCTTTGTCTAATTGTTTCAAGAGGCCTGTGATGGCTTTTCAGTTCAACTCATCTTAATTTGTTGCTTTTGTTTAGGAGTTTGATACAAAATTTGAAGCGACACAAGGATGAAGATCTTGTAAAGGGGCAGGCTATTAAGAGCCAGAAGGTAACTATTTTTTTTGTATACATCAGAGCTATTGGCCTGAACCTATGCTATTGTATGTGCTCTGCTGTTGCTTGATTATCCTTAATCCTTATCCATTTTGCTGCCATTATAATGCTCTTTATGTTCTTGTAGGCTCTTTGGGATAAGGCCCTTGAGCTCAGGTTCTTGTTGCAGAAACCCTTTTTTAAATCGAATAAGCTACCGCAGGTAATTGTTTACTCTACTGTAAGTTTTATCTCTTCGTAGTTGATGTCCCACTGGAATTTTTGCGTTTAAAATATTATTTTTGGTTACAGGAACCAATTCGATCATCGTTCTGTGAGGCAGATGAAGACGTATCTGCTGCATATTCAGATCTCATTGCTTCGTCTAACAAGGCAATAGAATCCTTGGTTCATCTACAAGAGGTATATCTTTGTCATATTTTCTGTTTTGGTATATAATCTAGCAATCCTAAATTAGTTTTAAATGATTGGCATTTGGTCAATCTTTTTTCGGCGATCTGATTACTTGAAGCACTTGTGTCTTCGATGTAGGCTCTACATGACAATAATCCATCAATTGTCGAAGCCACAGAAGGTACGTGTAAGATATTCAGTTCTATTTGTCTCTTCTCTAGATGTATATGGATTAAATACTTATTTATGCTGCCCTGACCTGAAATACCTAGGCTTGTTTATCCTATCATATAATCCAGAGTCAGTAAATTGTCATGTTTCAGGTTGCTTTCTGCCTTTCTATCAAGTTTCCGTCTCACTTTGGCTATGCAAGAGTACTCGTAAAAAAAAAAAAATAGTGGGCCTCTACCTGCTTATCAGGGATATGAATGGTTTATCTTCTATGTCTGCAGTCGTTAGACAGTTAGCCTTCGTAGATACTAATAATTTTGTTAAATTTATGTCTGGCTGTTTTGCTATGATGGATGCTGCTTTCTTGAGATTATTTCTATATCTGAATACCATATGTTAACCAGATTTTAGGAAATTCTGTTTCCGATATTTGAACATGGTTATAGACTTATAGGTGATAGGCCCATCCAACATGCATTCCAGTACTAATGAGTTTTGGACCTATTATTTTTTGTGTAACATTGGGAAATTTTCTAAAGGCTATTGATCGAGATATTGCTGCATCCAAGATGTAGAATCATTGAGTGGACTCTGTCGTATAAACTTCCAAACATCATGTTTCTTAACAGTTATGTTTAGGGAGTCGAGAGCATATCTTGTGATGAGAATGATTTCTGGTGGTCTTTGTCCATGCATCTTAAATAGAGGACTATATATGAGTTGATTAGGAAGCTTTGGTTGTGCTAGATATGCTTTTCCTCCCACTTGCTTCTTTTAGTTTTAGTCTGCACTATTAGCTGCTTTGGCTAGTGGGCCTCATATGTGATGGAATACAAGAAGATAGATTTTTGCTATAGAATAATTACACACAATAAGTGTGTGGTATCGAATTGCACTGTTTTTGGCTGATAGGACTCCGTATGCAAGGTATGAATTGATATTTGGTTGATGGCCTTGTCTCTTTTGCCCTTTTTAGTGTTGTGGAGCTATCAACATGACGAGAGTTACCAAGACCTCACTCTTATTCTCTGCTCTTCACAGTCCAGTATTGCACTGCATGTCTCATTCATGCTGGAATATATATAATGTGTACTTAGTTTGACATGCAGAGAAATTTTTTTTTTTTTTTTTGAATTTGTTTGTTAACCTTTATGTATTTCCCTTTTCTTTCCTTTATTTTAAAAGCTCTCTTCTAACTGAATGTATTCAGAAGGAGAATCTCAATATCTTAAATCTTCTAAGGAGGAGGATAAAATGGATATTAACAAGGAGAAAGAGTGGTTACAAATCTTTCAAGCACAGTCAAGGTAATATGCATTTCTTATCTTGTTTGATTTTTATCCACATCTCATACTTACGATGCAGTGTGTTTGATCCCTTTTGGTTGCTAGCATAATTTATTTGTCATTGCAATATGTGAAAATTGAAAGAGGCTTTAAATCCACTAGCATCATTCTGGAAAAGGAGTTTTTGCTCTGATGGACTGTCAAAGGTGAAAATGTCATCCATGATGACAAAGATGCTGTCTAGAGATAATTCTTGTACATTGAAAGATTCGGAATGTGACAAGGAACACTAAGATTTGAGTTTTTGGATACTTACCAACGAGAGGAAAGATAAGCAGCTTGATCAATTTGCTCTTCCAACTTGTTATTTAATTGAAGCGATGACCATTGTGTTTGTTCTGTGATACTTCTCAGTTTCTGTGTTGCTTGACGAGGCAGAGATTTTTGTCTTTTGGTGGTGGTTATTGGTGGGCTAAAGATCTTCTTTCCAAAACTTGCTAATCTTATCTTTTGATATTCACTTGCGCTCTTTTGCCATCTCCCTCTCTCTCTCCTTTTTTACTTGGGTTTCTGAGACCCCCATGCCTCCTTCCTGCCGCTTATGTTACAACTTAAAACTCCTAAAAAATAGAGGAAGCATATGATTGAGTATGTAGAAACTATATCTGATGTATTATTTCTGTAAGAATTGTTTGGCTGCTTAATATAGTGTGTGGGTGTTTTTACAAATTTTTGTTTCTAGTATTCCTTTTTTGTTATGGCTTTAAGTTTTGACTGAGTTTATCACACATAATGCTGTTACTATTGCGTTGGTGAACTGTGGAGACACATTATTCTTTACTCTTCTTGTTGCAGAGTTGTACCTTTCAGAAATAAGTCAGTAGATAAATGGCAGAGAAAAGCTGATGTCCAGAGTGGTGCTGCTGCGAAGAAAGTAAAATTGTTGGCCTTTAACCAGGTAAACTGCATCATTAGTCTGGGAGCTATACTATGTGTGGTTGCATTATCCCTGGTTTGTATCTCATACTTCCTCTAATTGTAGAATATAAGTGACCAAGTCGCAACATACATGAGGGATCCAACTAAAATGGTTAGGAGTATGCAAATGAGAAGAGAAAGTATCGGTGTATTCGGCAATGTAAGTTTTTAATTTGGTGCTTTAATTTTATATTCAACATATGCTGCTCACTATTTGTTATGTGATTTTGATATTGATACTTACATGGCAGGTTGCTGAGCAGGCTGGTAACGTCAATGAAGAGGTACTCTCTAGTCTTTCAGCTGCTAATATCTTTTCAGTCTTATGGCTCCCTAGCCCGCTGACTTCTTGCATATAGCTATGCATATCCATGATCTGGTGGAGGGGGTTTGAGCTTTATAGGGGTTGAGAGACTAGTATTTTGATGCCGGATTGGAAAATAAGATTAGCTTCCGCTGGATCTTGTGTTGATATCTTATTAAGATTTTTTTTTCTGATATTTGTAAACTAGAATTTGTGTTTTGACATTCTAAGAAACAAAACGGGTGAAAGGATTATTCGGGGAACAGATGTCTGAACGTTGACAGTGCTGACTGCTGAGACATAAAAGACACTTAAGTGATGAATGAAATCAACCAGGCAACTAAAATGCGCTGACAATTACATGATGCATTGTTTTAAATTGGAGGACACCTTTAAGTTACAAATACACTACTTTTGCTGCATTCTTTTGTGTCCTCCGTTTTCAGTATTTTGAATAACCTCTTCAATAGTATCATTTTGCTAGTCTTGTTGAAGATTTCCACTGCCACAAATTGATTGACTAAAACATCTTGCTGCTTCCTTAAACGAATTCGTTGTTGCTTTACACTAATGTATGACGTAGTTGCCTCTAAAACTATCAATGTCACAGACCCTCGGTTCTTATCAATATTCGCCAAAAGTTCCATGACTGTCTTCAGGATTAGCATTTCTTAGCAAGCTTTATATAATAAAATGACTGGGTATATTCCTTCTCTTTTTGTTGTGACTTGTCAACGTGTACAATTGTCATCACACGAAGTGATAATTTTACTCTCTTTTGATAGGGAAATGTGGAGGGTGACCCTGAACTTCTGGATGACTCCGAATTCTACCAACAATTGCTGAAGGAGTTCTTTGAGACAGTTGATCCAACATCTTCCGGTAAGTTTCTAATAGCTTGTTTTTCACTTTAGCTAAGCGTTTATCTTCACTCAAGTAATTCATGGTACTTATAACCTAGAAACACTAATGTTGGGGACAATTTATTGCATGCTTGACCTGGCAATTGTGCACTTGCAGAACAGGCTAAATTAGGATGATAGTAAGTCTTCTGCTGAAGTTGAAAATTGTTGCGTAAAATTTCTAGTCTAGCCTTCTGCTATGAACTGACATAGCTAGTTCAGGATTGAGATGATGATTGATGACTAAGAATGGAATTTGTATTGATTAAGGCTCCGTTTGGTTGGGCGTAAAACATTTTCAGTGTAAAATGATATTCATGGAAAACAATTTACAATGGAAAACACAATTCCAATATTAGTTTTCCGTTGTTTGGTTTCATGTAAGAAAAATGATGAAATGAAAAGAAAATGAAAGTAAGGAGGTAGTGAGAGGAGTGTACAAGAGAGATAAGAAAAAGGAAGGAAAACGGTTTTCCATCATTGGGAGAGCAATTTTATTCAAAAGGAAAATGGTTTTACGCTCCTTTGCAAACCAAATATAAAATTGAAAATAGAAGAAAACAATTTCCTTGAAAAATATTTTACGCCCTACCAAATGGAGCCTAAATATAAAATGCAGAAATTTGTAAGATAGTAACAAGCTTTTGAGAGGCTTGATTCTCTCCCAAGTGAACTCTTGAAAGCTCTCCAAGACTCATCAATATTCAAAAAGGCTTTTCTCTCTCCAATTTGCTCTTTATATAGAGTTTTTCCCCTAACAAATTACCTAACTTGTTCTCTAAGCTACTAACAAAGTTATTAAGAGTTTACTACCTAAAGTGCCCTTCCCCCTAAATATGCTTTCTTAGCGCCTTTTTTTCTTCATAATTAGTAAAATTGTAGTACCATCATGTTACAACAGTTTTTTTCTCATTACAAACAGTTTTTTTGGATGTGAATAACACATCTCTCATTGATCATCGACATTATGCCATCCTGTAAATGTGAACTAAAAGCATCGACAAATCAATCTTGTGTATAAATAGCATCGACAAATAAATCTTACATATCAGTAGCATCTAACAACAAATCTTACAATAAACCCTGCAGAGTCAGCATTTTATGCTTTGAAGAGGCTACAAACCAAGAAAAGGAAAGTGGTAGACCGCCGAGCCTCCAAGAGCCGAAAAATCAGGTGGGTAGTCATGACTCATGCATCCCTTCATTTACTTTTTTTCCGGCTCATAGAAAATCTCATGAAGCTTAAATTGTGTGATTCAATTTATGACAGGTATCATGTCCATGAAAAAATTGTCAATTTCATGGCGCCTGAACCAATGGACCTCCCGCTAATGGCTCCTAAGTTATTTGAGAATTTGTTCGGATTGAGAACTCAGAAACATACAACAGCTGCCTAGGATCTTCTCTGTTCATTTCTGGATGTTGTATTAGTCTTTTGGTTTAATCAATGATAGTTGTGCGATAGCTATTCTTTAGCAATGGGATTATTTACCTGTAAACACTACTAGTAGCTTAATTGAGTTGCTGAAGTCTTAAGCTTCTAGGATCTGCTCTATTCTCTTGTATCTCACTTCCTTTAATCTCTTGTTTGTGCTAATATGCAAATGCAAACAAGTATCTTGCTCTCTCTCTGCTAATTTCGTTTTCACTCGAGATTCGAGAAGAACAAAGGCAATTAACTGTCAGCAATCAGTAGCAATTAGATCCTTAATAGCCTAAGGTCAATCCCCCACTCATACTTTCATAGAGTAATCCCCCACTCATACTCTAGTAGAGAAATCTAATATCCTCAGATATGCCATTATGATAAGCTGCATCATCAGCCTTCCTAAACACATGAAAAAAACAAACATTGAAAACTGGTAACATAAAAGTTCTTTCACAATCATGCCCAAATATGACCGTCGCTTAATTCTCCCCAAGTTTGGTTATCACCTGTAAACCATAACTCACGCTATCATAACCTCCTTGACATTACATCGCATAGCCATTTTTAGTCCCTAGACTATTGGCTTTCCTTCTGCAGTAATGTTGGTCATTAAAAGTTGATTATACGACAATGTTGGTAATATATTAGATGATTAAGGTCCTGTTTTTGGACTTATTTTCAGTTTAGTTCAGTTTCGTTCCGTTCAGTTCAGTTCAGTTCAGTTACTCTCTGCATTTCAGTTTCTCTCAGTTCAGTTCAATTCAGCCCAGTTCAGTCCAAAAGAACGGGGCCTAATTATAGTTTCCACATGACTATATTTTTCCTTACGTAAAAATCACAATAGATAGTGAAAGGATAGTGGGTGAATAGTGTAAAAATTCCATTGTTGCAATATATGTACACACTTTTATAACCAATATAATTCGGACTTATAATTAACATTTAGACTCGGATAGACTATGCTATCCAAGTATATATATTGGACCCGAAAATTTGAGTCTAAATTTGATCCAAAGTTTTTCTAATCTCATTCATATTTGATCACAATAGTTTGTCTTTTGCATTATTTACTTAAAACTAATTTTTTTTATAGGTAAGAACATGTCAACTCATAAAATGTTGTTAGTTATATCTCATACTTTTTCAAAATATAACTATTCATCAAACTGAATAGATGATGGTTAAATAAACTAATGTGAAAGTAGATCAAATAGTAGCGACTAAAATTGGGACATAAAGATGTATCAATTTTAGTTTTGTGCAGCTATTATATGGACATTGCTACATCTATCCACTACTAATAGAGCATTAAAAAAAATAGTAATCATATTGAGTTGGATTCCATTACCACAACTCTCAACAAGTCTTTACTAATAGTGGGTAGTCTACCCGGTGGTGCGTAGACAAAGTTTTTTTTCCTATTATATGAATATAAACCCCTATAATTATGTTGATTATTTGTAATAAAGTTAGTTAGGAATTCAAACCATTTTCTTCTCTAGCTTTATCAAGCCGCTAAGCTCTTTTTTTTGAGGTGGTTTTAATTGGTTACTTAGTTAGTTAACCGCGGTGTTAATTAGCGGTCAAAAAGATATAGTGTTAATTAGTTATGTACTTATGTCTATTGTCTATCATCATAAAGATTTGTTGCCACGTCATTAGAGTCCTAGTGTTATAGGATATTCTTAAGTTTTAGCTCCTAAAGTCCTAACTCCTAATCAAAGTTGGATTATGTATTGGTACCCTCCTATATATATATATATATATCTCTATTATATAAGGGAAGGGGGGAGCTATGGTGTCCCCATTTGAATAGACTGTTTTACCCCCCTTTCATTTCTAAATTATAAAACCAATTTCAACCAAAGCGGGGATTCAAAAAAAACTGTCGGAAATACAATTATAACAATCAATCACAAGTCAATTGAAATCAATACAATTGCATAATTCACATTATACAAATCAATCACATGAGGAAACTTTACAAAAACTAAAAAATTCAATTACAAACTATAACCCATTAGCAATTACATACTATGTAAGAACCATTTACAATTACATACTCTGAAAAATTACCAATACACTACAACACGTCCAAATTACAAACTAAGAAAAACATACGTTTTCGACGGGGAAATTACACATTTGTCCATTAGGGATTTGCGAACTTCTAAAAAAGGTACATAATTCTTTTTAACCTTGCAAGTTATTTCAAATTAGTTGAAGAAAAAACTAGCAACTCTTATGTTCGAATGCATGTTCAATTGTAGTATCGATAATCACATGTTTTAGAAAAAAATACAATAAAAATGATACAAGAATAATTTAAGTCTGTATTATATGGTATAAATTTCGAAATAATTATTAAAAAAATCAGTACATGTTTGTAACAAAAAAAGGCATTATAAAATATAAATCAATTTCGAATGCAATAAAAATGACACAAAAATCAAACTACAAAAAAAATTACATTAATTAACAGTTAGTGAAATTGAAAATTGATGAAAACGATTGATTTTCTTTTAGTAGTTCATGGAATGAAATATAAAAAATTTGATCTGAATTTTGAAAAAAAAAAATTATAATTAAAAAAAGTGTATAAAAATAACTTTTCGATAGTAATTTGTCGAAAAATAAATGCAATCTTATAAACCGTTAGTACAAAACTGACATTTCTTATGAATAATTAAAAACCCATAAACAATAGATCTTTTACGCAATAAATTATGCTTAAATTTAATTACTTTGCATACAAAATTTGCCAAAGCGGTAGAAGAAGTCTTGAAAAAAACAAAGAAAAAGTGGATGATTCAAGAATGACTAGGATTGTAACTGGATTTTTGCAAATTCCAAATTCTGAACTTCAGCCACGAATTTAAAAAAAACAACCATCTTCACAAATAAAAGTTCAAACATAATGTAACCGGATCTTTGAGAAATATAGTTGACAATTAAGTTTTTTGGGACGAAATCAAAAACATAAAACGTAAATAATTACCTTCAAATTTGAGGCTCCCCATTTACTTCGTCAACCAAATAAAACCCAATTTAAACCCCATTCCAAAGAACGTTCTTCAACATTACCACCCAAATCGAAATGAAAACCCAAAAAGACCCAGAAGAACAGAGACCAAAATTACCCTAAAAATTATTGGAGCGTTGATGGGGTTTATTTTGACACCAAGATTAGCTTATTAATGTGGTGTTTGCTGTGAAATTAATATAACCATTAAATTTGATTAAATCTTAATTTTTTTAAGTGAATATGAAAGATAGTGAGGATAAGGAGATGAGTCGTTCTTATTTTTTGAGGGAAGAGAAGATGTAAGGCTGTAGGTGGGAAGATGAAAATTAAATATGGAGGATAATTAGATAAAAAACACGTGAGATTCATCATTCATATGGGTATGTCATATGTGGGGCGGATAGTTATATGGATAGGTGGGAAAAATTATGTGGGTTTGTTACTTGCATACAAGTGGCTTTGTGGCTTTGGGTTACAATTTTTTTTACTATTAACAAACAACTAACATTTATTAGTTATTCAATTAGTTATAAGTGAAACAACAATATTACATAAAATCATGAAGTGTTTTTAAATACTACCTGTAAGTATTTCAATATTTCTTATTCACAAAATGAAGGTGAACTTAGATACGAACTTTCGTTTTTTGTTCGTTTACTACTGACTATTGAGCAACAATTATGCCCAAAATATCGTCGCACGCATCGGGTGCATAAAAAGCTAGTATATATATATAATAAGAGTAGTCCTCGGCAAAAGTTTAAACATAGTATTTTGGCTATAATATAATCTTAGGCGTTTATTTTCCATAATCACAACCTTTAAGTTCTCAGTTAATTTCACTTCAAGTTAGCAATGGCTAAAGTTAGCGAAATTGTGTCTCGCGTGATGGTTTCGTTAACACGTCGTGGTTCTGATTTAAAGAAATCAGCCAAAAGGAAGAATAAGACTAAACAAGATTCTCAAGTTCATCCTGCTACTTCTGGTACGAGTGTACGTACAAACAACGTTATCCATGCATCCACTCCAAGAACAACGCAAGGCAGCGGCGATCGCCAGCACTACCATCACGACGACCAACAGGTGCAACAAGGTAGCAAATAGCAATAATCATAAGCAAGGTTTCGAGTACTCCGGTTATTATTCTAGTCTTGCTCCGCTACAACGGATATACTATATAACGTTCGGATACTGCAATATGATTATTAAGTTCTAAATTCCTTATTTCTATAGTATGGCTTTTGGTTATTTTTTTTGTTCCGGTATGAAATAAATGTTTTGGGAGTGAACCGGTAACTCCTTTTGGAGAACGATTTCTGTAACGTTTGTTTTGTTTTATACTTTTATGTTTGGTAATCAAATTAAAGTTGTAGTAGTTGTGCTCCTCTTTTGGAGTTTAGGTTGTAACCGGTTGGGTTTACTTCGAGCTTGCTGGTGTGGGTTTCCTTTTGGTTACCTGCAAAAAGTGTACCATTTATTTGGGACGACCATCTTGAGGGAGCACGGCGTTTTCCCCTTATAGAGGGTTTTTTTTTGCCTTCTTAAACTGTTAGGCAATATTATGGCAATATTATGTATCATATAATTCCTTATGTATAGAGTCCCATATATACTTAGTTTCCTATTTGATGTAACACATATATATTCACAAATCATGAATGAGATCGGCAGGCTTTCAAACCCAAATCACAAACTCTTCATGGTATCGGAGCCCTAGTTTTTTTTTCCTCCACAACGTTTCCTCATGGCAGGCGAGCAAGAACCGCCGACCAACGAGTCATCTTCTCCAAAGATTGATCTAACCATTTATTTCTACGCCTCCTGACAGCCCACAAAATCTCACCTCCACAAATATCCCCAGCTCCACAAATCAGCCCAACTCCACATTCCTAAACCTTTCTCCCAGCGCTTCTGATCTAGCGCATGTTTCCCCAAGCCCAACAGCCTTGGGCCCGTCTCCCCCTTCGCCTACCCATTCAGCGCCCAACTCCACAATCTCTCCTCCTGTCAGCCCAACGCGCCCAGCCTCAGACAATCTTGACCCCGCCCATACTTGTCGCTTTTCTCCCACTTCCACTGAAACCGAGCCTCCTCTCGGTCAGTCTGGGCCAGTTCATGAACCGGGCCCTGCTTCTTCACCTCCTATTGTTTTGGGTCGTGGTATGAGGGAAAAAGTACCCTCTATTTTGTTGAAGGATTTTGTCACTCACACTGTTATCTCTGATGGTCCATCTGTTTCTACCTCCTCTCCGTCATCTTCTTCAGGTACTTCTTATCCTATAGCCCATTATATAAATTGTGCAAATTTTTCTGCAAATTATTTGAAGTTTGTTGCAGCCGTTGTCTATACTACGGAACCAAAATCATCATTTAAGGAGGCTATGAGGTGTGATGGATGGAAGGAGTCTATGCAGGATGAGATTCAGGCCTTGGAGGCCAATGGTACATGGACTTTGGAGGAGCTTCCCCCAGGGAAGCGTGCATTGGGTAGTTAGTGGGTGTATCGCACCAAGTATCTGTCTAATGGTGATGTTGAGCGAAATCTCGTTTGGTGGTTTTAGGCAATCATCAGGAGGCAGGTATTGATTATACCGAGACTTTTGCTCCGGTTGCTAAGATGACCACTGTACGTACTTTTCTTGCTATTGCTGCTTCCAATAATTGGGAGCTTCATCAGATGGATGTGCACAATGCCTTTCTTCATGGTGATTTGGAAGAAGAGGTTTATATGAAGCTTCCTCATGGGTTTGAGTGTTCCAATCCTAAGCTTGTTTGTCGTCTGCGCAAATCTTTATATGGTTTGAAACAAGCTCCTCGATGTTGGTTTGCCAAGTTGGTCACAGCCTTGAAAGAGTACGGTTTTCTTCAATCTTTCTCAGATTACTCTTTATTTACTTTCACTCGCAAATCTGTTCAGATTAATGTCTTGGTGTATATTGATGATATTATCATTTCTGGTAACGATTCTGCTGCTCTTGCTTCTTTCAAAGCTTATTTGAGTGATTGCTTTAAGATGAAAGATTTGGGTTCTCTGAAATATTTTCTTGGCATTGAGGTTGCTCGCAGTGCCTCTGGTATTTTCCTTTGTCAAAGAAAATACACTCTTGATATTATCTCTGAGGCTAGTGTGTTGGGTTCTAAACCCAGTGGCTTTCCTATTGAACAAAATCATCGTCTTGCGCATGCTTCTGGTCCATTGTTCTCTGATCCTGCTGGTTATCGCCGCCTTGTGGGCCACTTGATCTATTTATCTGTCACACGTCCTGACTTGGCCTATTCAGTTCATGTTTTATCTCAGTTTATGCAGGAGCCACGCGTTGAGCACTGGGATGCTGCTTTGCGTGTGGTTCGATATTTGAAGGGTACTTCTGGGCAGGGTATTCTGTTACGAGCTGATAGTGATCTCTCTTTACAAGGCTGGTGTGATTCTGATTGGGCTGCTTGTCCCATCACTCGTCGTTCATTATCTAGTTGGCTTGTTTCTTTGGGTCATTCTCCTATTTCTTAGAAGACCAAGAAACAACCTACTGTGTCTCTCGCTCTTCTGCCGAAGCTGAATATCGTTATATGGCCTCCATCACTTGTGAGTTGAAGTGGTTGAAGGCTTTATTGTTAAGCTTGGGTGTTAATCATCCCAAGGCTATTCCTTTGTTTTGTGACAGTCAGTCTGCTCTTCATATTGCTAAGAATCCCGTCTTCCATGAACGCACGAAGCATATTGAAGTTGATTGTCACTTTGTGCGGGATGCTGTTAATGATGGTCTTATTCTCCCCTCTTATGTTCCTACAAAGACTCAGCTTGCGGACATTTTCACCAAGGCTCTTGGCAAGAGTCAATTTGATTTGTTGTTGTCCAAGTTGGGCATTCATGATCCTTCCCATGCCTATCTTGAGGGGGGGTGTTAGGCAATATTATGGCAATATTATGTATCATATATTTCCTTATGTATAGAGTCCCATATATACTTAATTTCCTATTTGATGTAACACATATATATTCACAAATCATGAATGAGATCGGCAGGCTTTCAAACCCAAATCACAAACTCTTCATAAACCCTTCCGATCTTTTTTAACTTATCAATATGATAATAAGCTCATCTTTGTAATAATAATAAAGAAGTTCTAAGTTTCTTGTTCATCAGTTTCGTTATTTTCCTAAAGTTCTAATGTTCTTGTTCATTAATTTTGCATTGTTTTGTGCGTGGAATTATATATCTTGGTGATGGACCTCTGAGTTGTATACTTGTGTTATGATCTTGAGATAATGCTGGTTCAGTGGTTCATCATCTAAGCTAGCTAGCTAGCATGCCTATAAAGTTGGGCGAGTATTGAGAGGAACTTTATCTGGACTAAATTTAAGTTACAAATCGAAGGCTTTTCTTGGGTTGATTTTAAGAGTTTAGAGGGTTCTTGGTTTTTAGCATTGGAGTTATTTTTCCACTCAAGTGCAGGTGTTTGGTTTACTTTGAACTTCAATGATGCGTCTTTTCGGTTACCCGCAAAAAAGTGTCCCTCTAATTTGGAATGGTGTTTTACCAAATAAAATTATATGATATAATAATAAGAGAAAAGTTCTAAATTTCTTTTTCAATTGTTCACGTATATATTTAACTAGTTTTCAAACCCGTGCGTTGCACGGGTTGTTGCTTATATTATCTTTTTGTAAAATTTTTTGTTAATATTATTGTCAATTTTGTGTTGCTGTGAAATGAGATTTTTCAACACTATTGTATTTATAATTTTCTCCGTTCCTTTTCTATTACAACAATTACCGCTTTGGGTAGTTTCATCTTTTGAAACCATTTCACTGTTGGTAAAACAAAAGCAACTATTGTTGACAATATTGCCTTTATTTTATGTTAATAAAACCCCCATTAATTATCTAAATTGCCTCATAAAGTTGCGTTTACTTTATTAAGGATTATTTATCCCATACTCTAGTTAACTAAAGGGGTACCTCTATGCTAAATCACCCATTTTTTATTTCCTTAAAAACCATGCCCACACCAATTGTTGTAGTAGAAAAAGAACAGGGAAAGTATTTAATTTCTAGATTTGTTATTACGATATATAAATTTTATAATTTTTAATATCCAATTAAATATTGTAACTAACTCTATTATTAAATGGTATCCTAATAATAGGTATGACTAACAATAATTAACATAGTTTTAACATGAATAATACCCGAATGATAATTTAAGAAAGTAGAGCGAGGGTAATAATTTAATAGATGCAGAATAGAAAGAATAGAGAAAAACATGAGTGTCAGCCACAACTTCAACTTTGAATATAGCACATAAACACTAATGCATATAGAATGGAAGATGAAAAAGCAAAAAAGAAGATCATAATGATAGTTTCATGAATAAAATTAATTAAATGTAAAACTAACCTCTATTAATAATTGAAAATACTATTTAAGAGAGAAAAAAATACATCTTCATCAATCATGACCATATCAAGACTTATCAAACTTCCCCCTTTTTTATGATCCGTGACCTTAAACAGTCTAGAAACGCGAATCTTGATTTTCAAATAGTTTTAGTAGAATTAAGTTCATGGAGAAAAGAATAAGATCTTACATATAGATATATGAAAAAAAAAAACATAAATAATTATGTATGCAATAAATATTATAAGAATAAAATAATTAGTTAATTGCATAATATCTCTGCAATCTCGATGACAAACTTTCATTTGATTCTTCATGTAATGCCATCATGGAATGCTATAGGTTCAAAACTATGGATATGAATTTTTTATCTTTATATAACTCAATTTTTTAAAAAAATGATTCTTAAAGACATAATTAGTATTGTCAGGTATAATACGCTATTTTTATATATTTAAAATAAAGAATAAATAATATGTTATTGTTCATCTAAATAAATACATATTCATAAGTTGTAAAACAATATAGTATGTAGATCTTATTTCAAAGCATATCTCGAGCACTTTTCGACGGTAAAAAAAAACTATACTATGTAGCAAAAGTTATAATCAATTTACATTGTATAATAATTTAGTTTTTTATTTAAAATCAGACTATCAATTTTACATTGTTGTTTATTTTATTATATTTCATAAGTTGTAAAACTATATTGTAAATTGATCTTATTTTAAAGCATATTTAGAGCACTATCCAATGGTACAAAAATTATTATACACAATTTAGATAATATAATAATTTAGGTTGTTAATTCAAAACCAAACTCTAATTTTCGCTTATCAAAAGCTCCTTATATGCATTTAAATCTATGTAAAACTCTATTCTTTAAATATTTTCATGATTTGTGACCCTATATTGCAAATGGGTCTTACTTTGAAGCAATATTTCAAGCACTCTCCAATGGTAGACAAATTATAATGTTTTGAATTAGGTAGCAAAAGTTATACACATTTACATAATATAATAATTTAGGTTGTTTATTCAAAATGAAACTCTAATTTTCCCTATCCAAAATTACTTTTAGGTATTTAAATATATGTAGAACTCTATTTTTTATAATATTTAAATTTAAAACTAATGACATGGCAATCCTATGTGGCGCTCTCTATTTCATAAGTTGTCGAACTATATTGTAAATGGATCTTATTTCGAAGTATATTTCGAGGACTATCCAATAGTACAAAAATTATAATATTCCGAATTACGTAGCAAAAGTTATACGCAATTTACATAATATAATTATTTGGGTTGTTAATTCAAAATCAAACTCTAATTTTCGCTTATCCAAAACTCCTTATACGTATTTAGATTTTTATATAACTCTATTTTTGTAAAAAATAAAAATAATAATTAATGACATGGCAATCCTACGTGGCGCACTCTATGGCCTCGAAATCTTGAGGAGCTCCCTATGCTCCAGAAAAGTTCCTCCTTTATATATATATATATATATATATATATATATTGATTTGTGTCTGTAATCTTGTTATATGATATAATGTTCAGTTACAGTTTATATACTTGGTTCAAACATTTGCCTATATGGTTTATATAAGGATGAAGCGCTTGGAAAAAAGAAAAAGGTGGAGATAGCTGCGTATGTTAATCCCAAATGTGTTGAGAACACAAGAGGAAATGCATGCTTTTTGAAAACATAAGAACATTAGAAGAAAGAATGTCTCCCCACTCCTTCGGGATGTTGCCGGTGAGATCTGTGGATGATAAAATAAGGGTGGTAAGATTTTTGAGGGGTTGTAAAGTGGATGTCAATGGACCATGCAAATCAATCGATTGCAAAACTAGTTCAACAACTTGTTCATTTTCATTGCACCGAATACCAAAAACTAGTTGCAAGGATTTGGGTTTGAAAGGTTCCAGGAATCGAATGTGTTAGTTGTGGTGTTTAAGGTGTTCCCTTCCATGATACAAGAGCTTGGCATTGTATATCGATAGAGTGTGCTAAGGTGAACGATGTAACCAACAATAATATGGCGTAGGCGAAATTAAGGAGAAAGTGAGACAAGATTTTTTAGAGATGATGACATGGTTGCAGTAGAGAAATTTAGGAAGTTGCGTTGTTACTGAGAAAGAATGGGATGAGCAGAGAAATTTAGAACGAAAGGAAGGCAGTTTGTTTTGTGGGTATGATATCATCGAAATACATGCAGATATATATAGAAGTCAGAAGATATAAGGTAGGTGCCAGGTGCAATGGCGGAGCTAACAATTTATTCAAGTGGGTTCAAGTCAATCAAACTAACTATTAGATAAACATAGATATAATTACTTCTCAAAATCATTTAAACAAGTTTATAAATACTTTTTTGGCCTTAATAGCACAACCAATATATTTCATAAGTTTATAAATTATCAATTGAAAATCTAAAACTTTAATTTCCGACAAATATTAAATATTTATGTCTATATTTAATATATATTGCACATATATTGTACAAATATCATAAATGTATTGCACGATACGTATAACAAGTGGGTTCAATTGAACCCACTAGTGTGATATATAGTAGCTCCGCCCCTGGCCAGGTGGACAAGTAATGAAAGGCTGACTCAACTTTTAATATCATTGTTTGGGGGGGGTCTTTTCCACTTTTAGCTAGTTCAAGGCTCAAGCTAGTAATCCAACTACTTAATCAGTTAATCCCTTTTTAACTCAAAAGAAA
Organism: Beta lomatogona; assembly: GCA_947646795.1. Taxonomy (NCBI): domain Eukaryota; kingdom Viridiplantae; phylum Streptophyta; class Magnoliopsida; order Caryophyllales; family Amaranthaceae; genus Beta; species Beta lomatogona. The sequence continues at coordinate 128,638 of CANSNZ010001166.1, forward strand.
AACCCGTTTTACCAAAAAAGAATTGGTTTTACGCTGAATCTGTCCATGCTTAAGACTACAACATGTCAACATGAGTTCACAAATAAAATATATTTCACAAAAAAAGGGAAATGCCTCCCTCTGCTTCTCTAAATTATGGCATAATCCCCACAATCATTGAGTTGTAAATTGTTCATAAAAAAGAACAGTTGCAAAAACATGATCTTACTCCCATTATAAAAATAATATTACTGATGATTTGAATTCGTATATTACGTAATTTTTTCTATTAACTTCTCACAATGAGCTGCAGAAAGTTTCTTGACACTAATAGGTACTCCTAAGTACCTAAAAGGGAGACTCCCAATCTTGAACCTAGCACTATCCACCATTCTCTTCATTTCCTGATCTGTCATCCCACACCCATAAACATTTGACTTTGCAGGACTAGCTTTAAGACCACTAGTTGCAGTGAACAAATTCAAGCCTTGAAGAATCATCTGTACTGACCTGTAGTCACCTTTGCAAAATAAACTAAATCATCTGCGAAGCACAGATGATTAAGTCCTAAAGTTTTGCACCTATGATTAAACTCAAATTGGGGATGTTTCCCAATGTATACCATGATCCTAGCGAGGTACTCCATACACAAAACAAATAAGAGGGGAGACATAGGGTCACCTTGTCTCAACCCCCTCTTAGAATTGAAGAAACCAGTGGGACTGCCATTTATCATCTAGGTGAAAGTTGGACTAGTCACACACATCATCACTAGGTGAATAAACTGATCAGGGAAATTTAACGCTTTCAACATGTCTTCCACAAACTCCCAGCAAACAGTGTCATAGGCTTTTTGAATATCTATTTTCATCATGCAACATTTTTGCCTTTGCCCCTTCCTATACATTATAACAATGTCTTGGCAAAGAAAAGCATTGTGCAAAATACTCCTACCAGCAACAAAAGCTCCCTGGGTTTCAGACACAATACTAGGTAAAACTAGCTTCAACTTCTCACACAACAATTTAGTGATGCACTTATATATACCAGTGAAGCAAGAAATAGGTCTATAATCACTAACACTCACAGGGCTCTTCACCTTAGGAATCAAAGTTATGGAAGTAACATTGATAGATTTTAGCAACTTCCCAGTCCTAAAAAAATCAAGGACAGCAGCAGAGACCTCTCCTCCTATAATCTCCCAACACTTTTTAAAGCAAAAGTTGTTGTACCCATCAGCTCCAGGAGCTTTATTGTCAGGGATAGAATGCAGAACCCTTTTCACATCAGCCTCACACCCAAAAGGTCTTGTTGTTGAGCTGACAGTCTAGGCCCCTCATTGATTATTCTCCCCTTAATAATACCTCTGTCATCTAAGGTTTTATTGAAGAGATCCTGAACAAAAGCTTCTGTAACTTTCCCATCCTCATTAACCCATTTCCCTGTAGCATCTTGAATGGCATGAATTTTGTTTGCATTCCTTCTGGCCTTGATAGATTGATGAAAGAGTCTAGAGTTATCATCACCCTTATCAATCCAATTAGCCTTTGATTTATGTCTTAGGAAGCTGAGGTAGATCTCTTGGGCCTTTCTATAAGCACAAATTGCTTCTTTCTCCTCTCTAGTGTAATCAACACTATTAGGATGCTGATGAACAAGATACTGGACCCTAATCAGATCCTGATAAGCTTTAGCAGCCTGCACTTGAACCTCTGAAAAACCCTCCTTATTTAGTTTCATGAGGTCCATTTTCAAAGCCTTCAGCTTCTCCCTTACTTTGTACATTAAGCAGCCTTGAACTGGACTCCCCCAGACCTTCTTTACAGTCTCAAGAAAAGTAGGAGACTGAGCCCACATATTAAACACACAAAACACCAGGGCCATGATTAAAATCTCCTTCAGGGAGATAGGCCATTTCAGCTTCTTCAAATTGCTCCAGCCATTGCTCATTGCCCATAGCTCTATCAATCCGAGAAAAAACCCTGTGCTCCCCCTCTTGCTTATTGGACCAGGTATAGAATCTCCCTTAACTCTTAATATTAACCAACCCACAACCAAGAGCACAATCTCTAAAGGGTTGCACTTCATGCACTCTCACCACTGAACCCACCCTTTCATCAAGGTTTAAAACAGTGTTGAAATCTCCCATAGCCAACCATGGTTCACTAGTCTGCACATGGTTCAAATCAAACCACAACATTTCCCTGTCATTTCTATCATTCGAACCATAAATGAAAGAACACAGAAAACTCAAAAGAGATCCAATGGGTTGTATTTTACAATGTATGACTTGATCAGTGACTTTAATAATGTCCACTGTAAAAGACTCTGCAAACCATCCTATTACAATCCTACCCTTATCAATCACACAACTATTAGTTGTGAAACACCAGCCAACACACAAATTATTGTAAACACCAGACCACAACCTTTAGTTTCCAGGAGACAGAATAGTTTTATGTTATGGGCAGAAATAAAATTTCTAACCTCAATTTTGTTTTTGCACCCTATTCAGTCCCCTGATATTCCAAACCATGATATTATCCATGGTTGTCAGGGGATTTCCACCCCTGCACTTCATTGGCCTTGTGTTGTTCAACACCATAGAACAACTCCTCTGTTGTAGTTTGTGCCAGCACCTCAAATTGGTTTCTGACAGGTGTAACAGCCTGCACATGTCCAGGTCTCTGTTGTGGCAAGAAGACTCGCCCACCCACATGATCATTCTCACCTTCTTGAACTCTAGCTGATCTGGTCACCTGTGTTATCTGCCCTTCATCTGGTTTGTTGCTCATACTGGCCTTCTGTTTCACAACCCACATCTTCTTAGTTTTTTGTTTCTTCACACAATCAACCTCTGAATGACCATACCCAGTGCACTTCTTACATTAAATAGGTTTCCAGGCATAGTATATCTTCTGCTCCAACAATTCTTTCCTTTCATTCCTAAAATGCAATGTATCTGGGAATTTTTGATGCATTTTGACTTCAATCAGGACTCGAGCAAACAATGATCTCTCTCTATTCAGAGTGGCTTGATCCACTTGCAAGAACTTTCCAATTGGACTTACAATTTTGGTCAAACTCTTCTCACCCTAATATTTCAAATCCAGTCCATGAAGTTCAATCCATAAAGGCAATACATCCACATTCTTCTTCTTCCACTCCATTTCAGGGCACCAAGCTTGCATAATGAGAGGTTTCCCATCAAAGAATTGAAACCCCCCTGACAACACTTCATCCCTAACCTCTAGATTCTGAAATCTCACAAGGAACAACCCATTTCCTACTAAAAGAATTCTATCAATACCCTTTCTCCCCCAAATCCTCCGAATGAATCCTTCAGCAACCTGTAATGGTGGATTTGCTCCAAGAACATAACAAACAATAGAGGGTTCCCATAAATCAACCTCTTCTTGAATATCTTCCCAATCAATTTCAGGAATCAGTTCATCAATTTTATCACTCACACAAATTTCAACAGTCTCAGGAATTACCTCATTCATAGTACTTTCAGCATTAATAGATATTGCATCGTTTTGACATATTTCAGGGTTATCAATTTGATTATCAACAGAAATGTCCTTATTTTCCTCAATTTCATCCGCCCATGAAACCCTCTTATCATTCTTAGACCCACTATTCAAGACTTCAAGCCATTTCGAGAAATTCTGTTTATCTACAGATTGTTTTTGTAACTCAATTAAAGAAGATTTAGGAGACAAAATCTCACCTTCTTCCTCGCTGTTTTCATAACTCCAGATCTCCAATCTTCCTGCTCCAAGCAATTCATCCATGGATCTTGTTTTGCGCGCATTGGAAGAAGATGGGCAATTCACCTTCTCTTTCCCCTTCGTCTTACTTAGACCTGGCAAAGTTGGTCCTAATTCGAAATCCGGTCTGAAATTTCCGATCCGTGGCCCGATCTGGGTCCGAACCTTGATCCGAATCCGAAACGAAACGATCCGGTCCGAATTCGGTCCGAAATAATCTTGATCCGGAACTCATCCGAAATCCGAATGATCCGATATGGTCTTACCCAAGCCGAAACCGATTCGACCCGAAGGTAAATCGATCCGAAATTATTGGTTTCGATTAGGCTTTGATCCGAAGTACCCGAAACTTACCCGTTTTTTTTAAAAAAAAGAAGTTATCATTGACCACTAGTGCAAAACTTTGGAAGAATTTCATGTAAGTATATGTAACGAATACTCAAATAGTTAGATGGAATAATTTTAAAAAATGTAGGGAGTACTAACTACTAAACAATTAATATCCAATAAAAGGGCTAATAATAGAATAATTAATAACTCAAAAGATTAGTATAGAATAAAATTTATTTACATAGGACAACCCTTACCCTTCTAAAAAAGCTCAAAATCTTTCTTGTCCAATCCGAAATCTGACCCGATGATCTGAAACCATAATCCGAAATCAGGTTCGGTCCGATCCGAAATAATAGTCCGAACGATGACCCAATCCGAAACGGTCGGGTCCGGTCCGATCCGATCCCGGTCCGAATGTAACTTGATCCGAAAACGGTCCGATCTGAATTGGCCCGGTCCGAATCCGACCCGATTGGTCCGATTGCCAGGTCTAGTCTTACTCTTGGAAGTTTTGCTCACTTGAGGTTTGTCCATGGCGCCCAGCTGAACGCTAGAACCCGCGAGAGAAAAGTTCAAAATTTCCAAATGGGGCTTTTGTACTTCAAATCCCTAAAAAATATGTAATATGAAAAAAAAAACAACTTCTTAGCATCAAAATTGAAATTATATAAACCCTTTAAAATGATTATTTATTTACATGATTATAATGTTGTGGAAGTATATTGCTGATTTTTTATTTTGACAATTTTTCCTTTTGATCGAAGATTTTAATATTCCTAAATGAATTTATTATCTTTGTTTTTTGTAAACTTTTTTTAGTCTTTCCTTTTTTTTAAACCTAAAATTTTTAAGTTATTATAATTTTAGTTCTTTAAAATGGCAAATATTATGATTGATTGATTACCCATTATTATTTTAAAAATTTAAACAAAATTGATGTAATAAAAAAAAGGGTATTATAGTCATTTAATAGGAGAACACCATGCCTCCCCCCTTCACTTATATAATAGAGATAAAGGGATTCAACACCCTGAGCTAGCCCCCCATATATGGTAGTGCGTGAAGCCTATGACCTTTCCTTTTTTTTTATCGACGGTGGATTAATTAAATTGAATAAAATTATTTTCCATTGGATATAGTATATTGATTATAGAAAAAAAATGGTTCTCTATATAATGGGTCATATAGTCTGCTTTCTTATCTAATTTAATTATATTACTAAATTATTTGATGATAACTGGTCGGTCCTAAATATACCTTAAAATACCACAAGTGTTCGGGTCAATTAAAGTAAATATAGGTTAAGCAAGATATTTTCCCACAAGGAGGTATAATCAACTACCAAATTAAGAGACACTAATATTATCTAGACAATCCGAAAATAGTGATTGGTGGTGATAAACTAGACTAATAAAATAAGAACTATACTAATTCTAACTCTAAAGACATCGGACAATGAGTATAAATCAAGTATAAGAAATAGTTCTAGGACTTAGATTTCGACAATTACCTTCTACAATGAAATTAAACTAGTTGTCGGATTAAAAGCTATTGTATTGCAATGACCGAACTTCCTATGATATATTATCTCCTCTTCTAAGGTAGAAAACGTGTATTTATACTAATCTTACGCCTACTTCCGTGGTCATAACAATTAATATAAACCCATTACCAACAAGAAGTTCATGTAAAAGACCACCCCAAGTGTATAACTAACTATTCCTAAAATTACACTACTTGACGTTTAATAATCCCACGAACTAATATTGAAATTTCACTTCCGCTAATAATCCAATATCTTAAACATATAATCAACTGGCCAAATCAATTATATGAAAACAAACCAAGATTATCAAATTTCAATAAAAATAAATCAATCCAAACAACTTAGTTCAATTCATTGACAGAAAATAAAAGACTACATCTAGTCCTAAAACATGAAAATTTAGCTAGACATTGAAACAAAATTAACCCAACTAATTGAAAGTAAAAATCTGAAATTAACCCTAGTAGTAATGAAATTAGATAACATAAACTAAGAGAAGAGAGAGAGAAACTCCAGATTCGGATGATCGTCACTTCGTCTTTCCTCTGTATTCGTCCTCCGTTCCCTCGTGTCTGCTCCCTCGTGTCTGGCTATCTTTCTTCCTGCGTCACTCTCTGGTCTCTGTATACATTCCTCTCGTCCCCTGCCTTAGGTTTTTTTAAAACCCCACATTCCTTCTTGTGCCTGCCGTGGCTGCACTCTTTTGGCCCAATAAGATTTTTTTTTGTGTCTCCAGTATCTTAGATTAGGTTTTCTTTTTCTTTTTTTTTCATATTTATTTCATAAAGAGTGGGTGTGGCTTCAGTGGAACATCTCGTTGGCAGCATTGGGTTTTCTTCCTCCAATTTGTTGGGAGAGTCTTCCATTGTGCTATATTTTCACAGGTCAGATGCAAACCCAAAGAATAGTTAGCTTCTTTTATTTGGGCTTTCTTCTTCTAATTTTCCTACAAAACAAATACATAGTAATAACTAAATGGGTTCTAAAGCAAAATATTTGCATAGTAAAAATATACTACTATTATAAATAGTAAGTATAAGTATTACTTGAATCACGCAAATAATTTATTGAGCGCATTTTTCATATTTTGTGCAATATATTGGAACTAGTAGAGAAAAACCGTAATAACTTATTTGAAAATCGAGACGCCATGATATGATCACTGTCCTAAGTCGATAGACCTCCACAACAGGTGCAATTGGATAGCAACCACCGACTCCAGAGTTAACGTCTTCTCCACGAACCGGCGCACTCCGACAGATGGAGTGGGAATAGAACTTGAACAGAAAAAGTTATTATGGAATAGTATTTTAGTGAGCAATGAAACTGCCGGATTAATGAGTAAATCTCCAATAACTATAAGAAGTAACTCAACAAATAATGACAATCAGCTCGGCTCGTTAAAATCTCGAGCCGAGTTCGAATTTGAGCCGATCTTTGATCGAGCCGATCCCGAACTCTAGGTCAGTCTCATTATCACCCCTAGTCCACTATCTCCTCCATAATATGTTTATAGAACACTTCTCTATATAAATTGGGGTATAACTTCTTTCACCACCAATATGGGACAACAAAGTTAACTAACTTCAAGTTTGGACCAACATAAGCCAAACTATTTCTAACAAACATTCGATAATGGAAAATTAAGTTGTCTCTTTCGTATTAAATATAACTCCCATTGTATGACTTTTGGTGTAATGGCCTTCAAATGTTTGGGTATCTTTTCCTGTGTTGAAAAACAACATGTACTATCTGACTTAATAATATCACATTCATGATAATCTTCTGAAATTATAAAAAATGAAAATAGGGAATAAAGTAATGTAAAAAGGAAACAAACTTTTTTTTTTTGACAGGAAAGGGAACAAAACCTTTACCAATAGAGAATATAGTAAAAGTATAAAGTTGTTCGAAAACAGACATAAACAAATTGTAGAATCCTTTTCTTTTTGGATGGGAAGTTAGATGTTTAGAGAATGGAGAGATTATATAAGGATAAGTGTACTCATCTTCTCATATAAGGATTGTTATCTTAAGAACCCAAATTGTAATGCTCTCCCTTAGGATATTTTACTACATATATCCATGCACATTGAATAAACAAAATTAGAAATTACCTTGTATAAGATTTGATCCCATGACTTCAAACTTATACAGTAAAGTTTTAACCATTCAGCTAAGTGATATTTATTGTTATAATTTTTAAAGAAATACTTATAAATTAAAAATATAATTATCGAGGGCATAGCTCAAACCTAAAAACTAGTTACGTACTATTATTAAAATGATTTGTTTATCCTATGCAACAAGACATGGGATAAGAAGTATTTATCAATCAAGAAATGTGAGTGGGGCTTGTTTAATGCTTTTTGAAATAATTAACATTTTTTTTTATCAACCATCCCCTTTTTTTTTGTTTTGCTAAACATACACTAACATCATGAACTACTTACAACGTATAAAACCAATCACTATCCATTCTTGACAATCTTTTTGGCATAACTGCAAAAATTGGTAATCTAACAATGAGCTGTGGCATGATTAGCATTCATAACCTGATAAACTTGTTTAATAAAATACCTAGGCATTTGTGTGATATCTGAAGATGAAAAAAACTATTCATTTGCTCTTTACCTCCACACACTCTCTTCCAATATCAGCTGCTACCAGCCTACCACTAGATGGGTGATAGTCCTACCATTCACTTTCCTTGATATACATCCCTCTTAATAAATGCTTCTTATCCTATGCTTTCTGGCGTGGGATAGACAAATCCAAATGACGCCTTATATATTATGCCAAATAAGATTTATTACTTTCAAAAAATCATTTATTTTATTAAATACTTAAAAAAAAGACAATCATATTATCCTCATAGCATGAGTAGTTGTTCCTGAAGTACATGTTTGCAACACTCATACATCTCACAAGTTTCGATTTAGTTTTATAAAATGTACAAGTAGGAAAGCCAATAAGCCTGATTTGAAGCAGGTCCAATAAAACCGAAACCCAAATTCGAATTTTTTTGGAGTTGATACATCTATAATTTTCTGTACTTTTTTCATGACTTTTGTTTTGTTCATTAAATTTTTATCAAAAAAAGAAGAAAGAAATAAAAGAAAAAGAAAAACAACCACAAGTCATCCTGTCAAAAAAAAAAGACAAGACCTGTAAATTGGAGAGGAAGATGTGCGCTGCGTGAGCCGTGGTGCACGACACTGTTGCGTGGGTGTGATACTGATGCGACTAGCGCACCAATCATGTTGCGTAGAGTGCGACACGGATATGCTAAGCGCACCGAGCCTGCGCGGAGTGCAAGCTTTTTTTTTTGTATCCACAGCTTGTCTTTTTCGTATTCTTCTTATTGTAATTTTTCGCTATAAACATCCCCTTTTCACTCGTATTTTCGAACGGGCTTCACATATACTTCAACATATCTAAGTACTTATATCTAAACATCAAAACCTCTCAAAAATAATTCAAACACTTTCAATTTACATTCAATATTCATTCAAGCTTCAAGATTGCTCCTCATGCGGATCGTTATACAAGACCCAACCGACAAAGGTGTAATTCCTGAGGGTCAATTCTAATTTATTTCTTATTATACTAAGAATATACTTTTCATGATGTAGATCCTCAAACAATTCATGCTCTTTTGTATATTCTAACTCTCATTCTCTTTTTTTTATATTCTATATTATATTCATATGTATGCTTAAATGTGTACTGCTTTCATTATCACATATGGTTATTATTGCTAATTTCAAGACCTATATAAATGTTCTAACGCCTAATCGGATTTGGCAATTGGTTTAGGATCCCTGTAATCTGATTGCTTAATATACATGTCACTAATAATTAGTCCTCTATGTGTTTGATGAACCGATCTAGATTAATATTTTCAGGATGTTTAAATCAATTGCTTGGTAGTTTAATTGCATAAAACTAGATTCATGAATCGTATTAAGTAGAGGTCAACAATGGGAGAATTTGATTCGTGATCATATTCATACCATCACCCCCTGAACTCAATCTTTGGTTCATTGTCCAATTATAAAGCCATGTTAGGAAATCTACATTGGATAAGTCCCTAAGATGTCTCTCTAGTTTCCATCCAATTAAGTTTATGGGTCTTCCTTTGAATACTTGTTGGCAACTTCTTTTTCAAAATGAATATAAACCAAAAACTCTTACAATGAAGTACTCAAATCCGCATTCATCCCGCGTAGGCAATAAAAATATGCCTACAACTACGGATAACAATGGGCCCAAAAACTGGCCTAAAATGGATCCGGGTATAAGGACAGTACATTCATGGGTCAAAGTCCGATGAACACATATATCTGTTCCCTTTGTCATAGTAGCTAGTAGACAATTAAAAATTATTCAGTAGCCAATCAATGAACTAATTAATGTTTGGTGATTATTAAATTCGTGACTGAAATTTTGCAATGGAAATTGTGTTATAGATACTAAGCGACAAGAAACGTGTTAATTTAATACAACAAATTGTATCAGTATCAAATCCAATTAGAGACCTAAGAATTTTTCATATCTAATTAGTGACAGATTTTGATTTTATTAGCTAATTTGCAACTAAACTTTTGCGACTGAAATTATGTTAGTATCTAATTAGTGACGACAGAATTTTCAGTCTTTAGTAAATGAATTCTTTTTGTTGTACATTTGTGACTGACCATTTGTGACCGAAATTGCGTTAGTATTTGATTAGAGACTGAATAATTTTTCGGTCGCTCATTAGTGACTGGTCATTTTTCAGTAGTTAATTTGTGACAGATTTTTGCACCGAAATTGTGTTAGTATCTGTTGAGGGACCTAATAAATGCCAGTACCTCATTAGTGACTGATCATTTTTCACTAGTTAATTTGCGACTAATAATTACGACTGAATTTGTGTTAGTAGCTAATAGTGATTAAAAACTTATCAGTTGTAATTAATTGACAGACCTCAGACCAGTAGTTAAAAACTCCGTCGCTAATAGAGCTCTTTCTTGTAGTGAGCATGTAGTCTATGACCATGCTCATACTTTTTCGATTTATTGTTTCTTTTTGTAAATTTAATTATGTGGTTTTTCTTTATGTTTTATAAATGCTTTTCCATTGATGAAATTAAATCCAACACTTCCACCAAAAAAAATAAATCTAACACTATCAATTGAAGCTAGCTAGTGTCTCACGTCACTAGCAAAGCTTTTAAAATGTAAAATAATAAATAAATTGACGGTCTACTGACTACTGAAAGATGGAATACAATTGAGATAGATATTGAGATAAATAGCAACTATAACAAAACAAAACAAAAACAACTTTTAAAAATATTTGTAAATAACATATACTCCCTCCGTTTTCTTTTGTTGTTCCTGTATTTCCTATTGGGTAATTTCAATATGTTGTTCCAAATTTTAAATCTTTCAATATATAGTATAATTTATGAATTAAATTTCCCATTAGTTTTAAGTTGTAATAAATGTGTTCACACTACTGTGTAGTAATTCTGTCTTTTTTCTTTAAATGTTTACTGTATTTGCCTCTCTTTCAATGCACGGAATAATCATATTACTTGTGTCATTATCTAGCTCATTTTAAAGGACAAGATATATACATCATCATCTTCATTGTCCTCTTCTTGCAGAGCCTATAAGGCTATAACATCAATAGCTCGTCCACATCCATCTCAAACTCAGCGTCAGAACCACCCATATGCAAGTCAGATCAAAACCCCCATGAGATGAGTCTTCACCACATACCTCAGGTGGCAAATCGGAAAAAAAAAACCCAGATGCAAAAGTAGAAAAGAAGGCGGGAGAAGAGAATGAAGACAACTGACTTTCCATAAACCTGTGCAAATGGATGCAGAGCCAGTTTGAGAAGGTTGGGTGGCATAACTGGGTTTGGGCTACTTATAATATAACAAAGCATTCTCTTATTTCCTAGATGGTTACTTTAGGGAAGGTCAAAACTAGGGAAAAGCTTACTGTAGTTGGGGTTTGTTCGGACACTCAGTGTTTATTATGCAATGATGGAATGGATGCTTGCACTCACTTATTTTTTAGATGTTGTTTCAGTAAACGCATCTACTGGGAAATTATGAGATGGCTTAATATTGGAACTGCTGGTGATGAGCTACTGTACACAGGCTGGAAGAAATGGGGCAAGGAATACTGTAGCAGAAGGATGCAACAAGTTTGCTACTATGCTTTGTCTGCTGTTGTTTATTATACTTGAAAGGCTAGAAATGATGCCTATTGGCATAATGTTCCCTAAACTTGAGGTTATGGCTAGAGAGATTAAGAATGTAATTTGCAGCAGAATTAGATGCAAAATTAATGAGAAGTGGAATAGTAGTGAGATTGAATGGTTTGATGCCTTAGTTGATAGTTGTTTAGTTGTTGAGTTGTTGTTGGGCCTGGTTGTTGTGCTAGGTGCCTGTAGGCTGAATTTTTTTTTTTTTTTTTTAAAGGTAAGAAAAGAACATTAGGCTACCCTCCTCGCGAGGGGAATACCTAATGTGTCGGATACAAGAATGGAAGTAAGAGAAGAGTTATTACAAGGAGAAATATTGAAACTGGAGACATTACTAAACGCCTCTACATCGGCTATCCAATCGCAGAAGACGATTCGCTTCCCCGAACACATGTCCGACTTGGCACGAGGCAAATTGAGTGAGCATCGCCTTACAATCAGCAATAATATTAGCAATCTTCCATGGAGTAGAACAAAGATTATTAATGGCGTTGATGACCAAGAGGTTATCCCCTTCAATGATTATGTTGTGAATACCCGAATGCAAATTGATCTTGATTCCTTGATGTAGTGCAGTGGCTTCGGCAATACGAACAGAAGAGTGGCCAAGATTGAAGGCTTTGGCGTGAAGAAGCTGACCTTCATGATTACGGATGATGACACCAGCAGCTGCCCCCAAACCACGAACCGAACCATCGAAGTTTAACTTGAAGAATGAGTGAGGTGGAGGATCCCTGGCTACAAGAGTAGCCGAGGGAAGGGGGTTAGGGGAAGGGGGTGGTGCTCCTCTAAGAGGAGAGCCAATAGCCTGACAAGTATCAACTTGTAAGCGGCACTGCCATTCCTCATGAGCAAATTTAGCTCGGTGAATGACACGTTGGGGGCACCACTTTTCATTGTTGAAAATAATAGAATTTCTCTCTTTCCAAATGCTCCAGAAAAGAAAGATGCATTTCGGCAAGGAATGCTTACCTTTGAAATCCTGTAAGAAGTCTAAAGTGGAATGGAAGGACATTGGCGGGGAACACCAAGAAGTAATCTCCGCAAGTTGTCAAATACTTTGGGAGTTTGGGCAATGGAAAAGCAGATGGTCAATATTTTCAGGTTGTGAATTAGAACGAGGACAAAGATTCGTTGGCAAAATTTTTCTACTAAACATAGTAGCTCTCACAGCAAGGCTGTCGTGGCAAATCTGCCAAATATAAAGTTGTAATTTGGGAGGAATATACAGCTTCCAAATCCATTTAAAAGGCCACGGAGGTCTTTTAGGCAAATCATGAGCTAAGCAAGTAGCAGATTTTACTGAAAATTCACCACTTGAAGTAGGTCCCCAGATTGGTACATCAGGGATGTCATTGATTGTAAGGGGAATGCCTTTGATTTTGACAAGGAGGTGATGAGGCAAAATGGGAGCTAATTTGTTAATATCCCAAGTATGGTCTGTTGTGATGAAATGGGCTACTTTCAACTCTAGATCGATATTACTCCGATCTATTTTGAGTATATCACATAAATTATCCTGGCATACCCAGTTGTCAAGCCAAAAGAGAATTGAATGACCATTTCCGACTTTCCATCTAATGCCTTTCCTAAGAAGGTTACGTTGTGCTAGGATCTTTTTCCAGATATGAGAATCATTGGTTTTAGGAGAATACTCAAAGAAGGACTTATTTAATAGATATTTTTCTTTGATAAGGGTTGCCCAAAAGGTTTGTTTTTGAGATAGCAAATTCCAACCAAGCTTAGCTAAGAAAGCTTTATTGAGCGGTAAAGTTCATCTTAGTCCTAGTCCACCCTGAGACTTAGGAGAACAAATGGTAGTCCATGCTATAAGCGGGGTGCTATTTTTATCTTTGTTTTGCCGCCAGAAAAACTGACGATGCATTGAGTCGATAGTTTTGCAGATATCAGAGGGGATGAGAGCTGAGGAGCAAGTATAAGCTGGAAGAGCTTCCAGATTAGACTGAATCAGGGTATGACGGCCAGCTTTTTAGAGAAAGCCAGATTCCCAATGTTGAATCCTCTGGAGAGAATTAGCCAGGATATGACTGTAATCACTTTTTGTGGGATAATAGGAGCTAAAAAAGACTCTTAAATACCTACCAAGGCAAGACTTGGGGGTCATATTGAAGTAGCCAAAGAAGAGACGCTTTTCTAGCATTTGGGATGTTCTTTGACAGACCAAAACCGATTTGTGAAAGTTCACCAATTGACCGCACATGAGGCGTAAATCATCAAGTATACTTTTGAGCTTGTTGCAAGTCGTAGATGTAGCTTTGCGTAACACCCGGACTATCATCGGCAAACATTAAACAAGGGATTTTGGAACCCCTCGGACAAATCTTAAAGCCCAACCCCGATTTAGGTTTGGCACTCTCACTAATTAACTTTTGTATGAGAACATCCATACAAATAATAAACAGATATCGGAGAAAGAGGATCTCCTCGACGGAGACCTCTTGAAGGCTTGAACTACCGTGGTGCTACCATTAACTTTAAGGGAGTAAAGAGATCGTAGTAACACATTGTTTTACCCATTGAATCCATTTGGATGGAAAGCCCAATTTGATTAACGTTTGCCATAAAAAATCCCATTCAATGCGATCATAAGCTTTTTCCATATCGAGTTTAAGCGCACACCATCCTATTTTACTAGTGGACTTTTGGAAGGAGTTCAGAATCTCCTGAACAATAAGGATATTATCATGAATTGATCTGTCAGGTGTGAAAGCGTTTTGAAGCGGGCTAATATTTGTTTTGAGAATAGGATATAATCTTTGAACAAGTATTTTAGAAATGGCTTTATAAATTGTATTAATTAAGCATATTGGCCGAAAATGGTTAGGCGTTTCCGGAGAGCTTATTTTTGGGATAAGTGTAATGATCGTATGATTTAAAGACGGAGGTAAACAACCATGGTAAAAGAAACCATGAATAGCAAGACAGATTTGAGGGCCCACAATTGGCCAATAAGCTTGAAAATTTTTTGTTCCAAATCCATCGGATCCTGGTGCTTTATGAGGATTCATCTCAAAAAAGACTGATTTAATGTCGTCATCCGTAAAAGGAGCTATGAGGTTAGCTGCATCTTCCTCGGTGACAAAAGGATTGATAAAGGAGAGATCAAGCTCCCGGCTTGAGATGGAAGAAGAAGTAAACCGTTCTTTAAAAGAACCAGTGAGAAGAGAATTAATGCCAGACGGCGAATCAACCCATTGATTAAGATCATTCTTTAGACGAAAGATGGTTGTGTTGACAGTTCTTTTTCGCATTTTGTTGTGGAAAAATCGTGAATTATGATCTCCTTGAGAAAGCCACTGCTTGCGACTAAACTTGCCCCAATTAGACTGGCCAAACAGAAGCAATTGTTCTCTTGCCTAATGAGACGATTAATTCGTTGAACTAGGAAAGAGTTAAAAGGTTGAGCCCATAATCTCTGTTCTAAAGCAACAATTTTCTCACTATTTTCAGTTAATTTATTATTCGTGTGACCATATCGATGCTTTGCCCAATTTTTAAGATGGACCTTAATTTGCGAAAGTTTGTGCTGTATTCTAAAAAATCGCGAGCCACGGATGGAGTGAGCCCACACTTTTTTGACAATTTGATGCGATTGATGATCAATTGTCCAGGCATTTTAAAATCGAAAACTGGGGGCTTTGGACACGACATTAAATTTGGAATCAACGATAAGAGGAGCATGGTCTGAAACAGTGAAGGCACCATAAGATGCTTGACAGTGCGGGAAGGCATCTAAAAAAGATAGACTGGCTATTGCACGGTCCAACCGTTCAAAAATGCACTGATTGTAAAGCACTTTTTTCCAAGAAAACGAATTTTGCAGCGAGGGGATATCTTGAGCATTAGCGTTAGAGAGTAGATTTGGTAGTCTTATTAATTGGTTGGGGGATAGCGGACGACCACCCAACTTGTCATCAAAAGATAGCATTTCATTAAAATCGCCAAGAGCAAGCCAAGGCAAAGTACAAGATTGAATAAAAGTTGATAAATATTGCCAAAACTCAGGTTTATCTTGTTCTTGAGCTGGTCCATAAAGACCAGTAATTACAAATGATTGATTCAATGGCTTGAAAGTAACGTTCAAATGCGCACACCTATTCGTGGTGGAATGACTAGTAACATCAATATTATTATTATTCCAAATTACCCAAAGACCACCACAATGATTAATAGGGTCAATAATTAATTTATTATCAAAATGTAAAGCTTTTAGAATTTTTTGACTATTTTGGTGCGAAGTCATAGTTTCAATAATGAACATGATGTCCGGTTTAAATTTGTTTCTTAGAAACACAAGCTCGGCAAGGGCTTCGGGTTTCTTGCCGCCTTGAATATTCCAACTAATGATCTTCATAAGAAAACTATTGTGACCAGATGGGTGCAAAGAGCACCAAAGGGCCATAGCGGATGATTAACATCCGGTTCATAAGGGATTGAAACAATCCAAGCAGAATATACAAGGAAAAGACAAAAAAAACAAGAAAGATGGTGCAATGTGAATAGCAAAACGAAATACATAAGTGAAAACCAAGAGCCGATCTAGCAAAAACAGTCGTCTCACAAAGGAAAACCTGGGCCAGCAGTAAAAGCCTGCAAATTAGAGTTTTTACTAAGTACCTGCAGCAAGAGCAAGAGTCATTAACGAGTGTGAAAACACCCCAATTCATTTGCGAGTGATGGAGCACTCGAGTCCATAGGATTTTGGAAACCCAATCCATATAAGAATCCGAAAAAAGCACTAAGTTGCCATACGGGATGGTTAACATCCGATACTTTAGGGGTTGAAACAACTTTTTGTGTGACGTAATCACGATAGAATTCATAGCAAGTGTCAAGCACTTGGTTCCATAGCGAGTGTGAAACACTCGATTCCAGAGGTTGTTAACCCATATAACAGTGTTAGATTTGATACAAAAACAAAGTAGTGGCAAGAAAACAAAACTACACCAGGGAACATAGTGAGCAAAGTAAATAAAATACATCTCAATTGCTATTTTAGTTACATAAGCTTGGCCATCAAAATGAACCAAACAATTCCAAGCAATTGTAATGCGGTGGCGTTGTGTCCAAGTTCTCTTACTTATAGTAAGATCAACACCTGCAACTTTATAATGTTGAAAACATTTCCTAGGAAAGATGTACCATGATAGAATCCAAATCCACCGAAAAACTAGACCACATGATACAATATTGATGGTGAGAAACCCAAAGAACCTATGGAGAAACACCCACTGAGAGGTTATAGGTCCAATGACTCTGCTACAAACGAAGCAAAGTAATAATCTTTCATAGGTAATAAACCTTTTCTGGGTAGGACTTGGAGAGAAATAGCCCCCATGGAAAATCAATTTATAAGAAAAGCACTGACGGAAAAAAACAATCAATTTCATAGAGGCAGGAATCAAAAGGAGGTTTAAACCATAGTGGGTTTCAATTACAGAGGATAAATTACAGTACAAAACAAGGTAATACCACAAGTAAACAAGTGAGCAGTGGGGAGATAAAACTACAGTACCATTAGATATGACTAATTTAAAACCATAGCGGGAGCGATAAAGTTTGAAATCACAAGAAAGACTGCGAAAGCAGAATAAAACACAAGCGAATGCGAAATGGAAGATAAACTTTATAATTAAATTCTTAACCTTTGACAAGAAAAACATAGTATCGGAGAAGATCAAAATAGCTAGAAACAGACTGAACATAGTCACTAGAAATTGAGCAGAAAAACTAATCAAGCTCCAAAGAAGAGATTCCATAACAGCCAGATTTAGGCATATATTACCCATCAACGAATTCAAGCATATGATTGAAGGCATCTCAACCCAGCACAACAGCACATACAGAGCAAAATTCATATAAGCCATAGAGTTTAAACTCAATCCAACAAAGCATATGGTATTACAGATCGACCATAAGCAAATAGAAATCCAAGAAAGGCGAAGAAAACATACCTGGGAGTGGTTATGGTCTTCAGATTGCGGATTTCGGCAGGGACGGCCTTTTGATGTCGGACATACCGACGGGTCTCCTTTCCGGCTGACAACCGTGACGAAGTGTCTCCGCTCGCAGAGGAGCAAAACATGGTCGCCATCTTTTATAGCTAAAAAACGCCGATTTCCGAGAAGGAAAAAGAGTTTAGACTGAGTGAGACTCGCTGAATTGTTGGGTGGCTTTTCATGCTATTTTGGTAATATACTCTTACATTTTACCAAAAAAAAAACTTGTGCAAGTGTGTGTTGTGAGGAGAATTACAACTGACCTAAGAAGTGTTAGTGTGTGTGTTGTGAATTTTATCATGTAAAAAAAAACCCTGACTTTAGAAAACACTAACTCTGTAAGAGAAAATGAAAATCCCAAAATGTGAATGCAGATGGTTGTATTTAAAGAACACTTAATTTTTTTTTGTAATTTGGAGGGAACTTTGAAAGTCCTCCAAATTTTGGACAACTTTCACGTAAAATATCACGCGGGTCCTAATAGTATGGGCAAGTGAGAATTTTAAATTTTGGACAACTTTATTAAATCTCTCTCTCTCTCTCTCTCTCTCTTTACTTAATTACAGTACTAGTAGCAGGGGCAGTGGGTCAATTATACTCTCTTCCCTAATCATTCCTTAAAATTTGTGCAAAAAGGCAATTGTTGCAACAAAAAAACAACAGAGGAAGTATTAAGATCGACCCACCCACATTTAAGCAGTATTTATTCTAATAGTATGTACTACATATATTATATATTTATCACTAGCGGCAAAAATGCCAAAGGCTGCGGTCAAAATAGCCCTAAGGGCTGGGTTTTCGGACCGCAACCCTTGTCGTTGTTTATGGTAATGGGCATCCCAGGTGACATTGGTTGAGCATCACTTCGGGACCAGTCGTAAAATGTAACCCTACCAGCTATGGTTCCATACACATCAGCAGATTTTTCACCATTTCCATTGATGAGATCAACAGCCACACGAGCTTTGATCTGGGAAGTTACTTGTCGGTCTAATTGGACATCCGCCTTGTTTTCGCTTTGAAATCGCCTTGTTAGTTGTTACCTTCCCAAAATAAAAGTTGCAATGCCATGGAGGCATGATTATGAACTACAAAGTCATCACATAATAATTGGGTATCTTAATTCGTTAATAATTGCAACGCGTTTGTCAACCCACCATCTATACAAATATTTTAAAAGGCGTTCCTAAACAAGAAACCGTGCCATGTGGCGCTATCCCTTTGAGTGCTTATTTCAAGTAAACACACCTGCAATAAAAAATTAGAAGATGCATGTTATAATATTTGATCCCATGACTTTAAGCTTAAATACTAAAGACTTAACCACTAAATCAAGTAATGTTGGTGTTATACTTTTGATGTAAAATATTAATAAATGAAAGTTATAATTACCCGGGGCATAGTCCGGGCCTAAAAACTAGTTGTTTTTTAAACAGCGGAACAAAACTCAATACCACGACCCACCTAAATCTAAGTAGTCTAAAAGTCTCATAACGTTGCAACTATAAAGAACTAAAGAAATATTAATTGTTATTATAAAGTAAAAATAAAGTAAAATTTGCCCAAAAAAACCTTTTAAAAGTTCAATTTTGCGAAAAAAAAAAAACCTTTTCAAGCATTCTTTGCAAAAAAACCACAAACTCAAATTTTCTTGCAAGATAAAACTTATTCCCATTTTTCGGTGTAGTTTTTGAGATGTATAGGGGTGGTGTTGCAGTTAATGGAAAGAGGGGGTTAGATGAATATAGAAAGGTCAACGCTGGAATTAAGAAAAATCACACCGGAAAATGGAAATATATAGGTTTCATCTTGCAAGAAAAATTAAGTTCGTGGTTTTTTTTGCAAATAATGCCTTAAAAGGTTTTTTTTTTCGCAAAATTGAACTTTTAAAAGGTTCTTTTTTTTGGCAAATTTTCCTATAATAAAAGAAGGAAAAATATATAACTAGACATTCAACATTTCTAATTAAACTTGCTTGCCTATATCTTATTCTTAAAGAACAGAGCGCTCCACTTGCTCAATTGCGATGCAACCAATTAGCATGGTTATGTATCATTATATAAAGGTCATTTATTAGTGGTCTATTTTATTACTTTTAGAAAAACCTTTTAAAAGTTCAAAGTAAAAAAATAAAAAAAAAAACTTTTAAAAGTTCAATTTTACGAAAAAACCATTTGCATTGGTCTATTTTGTTACTTTCAAGTATAGATTATTATTTGAGTGGGTCTCCAAATATTCCATTCTTTGGATATAGGTTCTCCATATTATCTGGAAAGAATATCTTTATTTTGAACTTTGCTGCAATTATTGGTGATGGATTCTTGGTGCACGTTCATTACACCTTGACCAGAGCATTGGTGGTTCTCTCCAATTTACTAGTCTTGTGGTTGTTTATCTTCTTCTTTTCTTTTTTCTTTTTTTTTTGAAAGAAATTTAATGAACAAAGCAAAAGCCATGAAAAAAGTACAAAATTTGTAGACATATGCGGTCCACTCCAAAAAAAATCTGAGTTTGGGTTTATGTTTTACTGGACCTGCCTCAAATCAGGCTTATTGTCTTTCCTACTTGTAAATCGAAACTCGTGGGATGCACGAGTGTTGCAAACATGTACTTTAGGAACAACTACTCATGCTATGAGGATAATATGATTGTATTTTTTTTAAGTATTTAATAAATGAATGACTTTTTGAAAGTAATAAAATTAAATTTGGCATAATATATATGGCACCATTTGGATTTGTGAATCTCATGCCACAGCATGACAGCATAGGATAAGAAGCATTGGTAATGATTTGTTCCCGTCTCATTACTTTATTCCTTATGTTTATTTTGATAATTTCAGAAGATTTTCATGACTAAAATTATTAAGTGAAATAGTAGATGTTGTTTTAAAAGACAGGAAGAAATACGCCAACATTTTGAAGGCCATTACACCAAAAGTCATACAATGGGAGTTACATTTAATTTCTATGAGATAGGAATATGATTTGAACTTTAGGAAGTAGCCTACAGCCAAGGGAGAAGTTTCGATCTGTTGATGGCAATTTTGATGGCACGGTATATAGGAAAAACCTCCGCTGAATTTTCCATGAATATTGCACAAAGTATCACCAATGAAAGACCTACTTTTACATTCTCTTTCCTGTATTGAATTCAAGAAATCAATCCCTTTTTTTCTCTCTTCTCTCTCCTCTCCCACAAAACCCTAATTTTCAACCTAGGGGCTACCGCCACCCTTTTGGGCGGTGGTAAGCCCCTTTTCTCCTTTTGTTACTAGTTTTTTATGTTAATGTTTCTAATAAACTTCAGTCTCTCTTTAATGGAGAGTTTTTCTACCCATTTATTGGGTTATATCTACCCATATATTGGGTTTTATCTCTCTCCATGTGAGATTTTGGAGACTTTGCTTTTGGATTTTTGTGTAATTCAAGAGGTTGATTTGTTGATTGAAATTTGTGCGGGGTTGCAACAGATGTCAGTACTTCGTTTACAATCACTTGAATTAGATCCAGTTCTACTTCAAAACTACAAAAGATCGATAGACCCCTTGCGTAAGGCCGCATCGACGGCGATGTGAAAGACGAGGGTTTTGAAGTGTTAGATCTACTCAACGATCGTGGTTTTGTCATATTAGAATTGTATTTATTTCATTTTGATATGTATTTGTTTAGTTTTGACTTCTATTGTAGATGTCGTATGACTTTGAATCAATGAATTAATTTTTAATTTCAAAAAAAAAAAACATTCTCTTTCCTCTTTATCTTGATTTCTATTGATACAGTATATATAATATATGAAAGCAGAATAAAGAATTTCTCCTTGACCCTTTCCGGTAAAGATGCTCCTCGTGGGTTATCATCAAATAATTTAGTAATATAATTAAATTAGATTGGAAAGCAGACTATATGACCAATTATATAGAGAACCATTTTTTTCCATAATCAATATACTATATCCAATGGAAAAAAATTTATTCAACTTAATTAATCCACCGTCGATAAAAAAAGAGGAAAGGTTATAGGCTTCACGCACTACCATATATGGGGGGCTAGCTCAGGGTGTTGAATCCCTTTATCTCTATTATATAAGTGAAGGGGGAAGGCATGGTGTCCCCCTATTAAATGACTATAATACCCTCATTTTTTTATTACATCAATTTTGTTTAAATTTTTAAAATAGTAATGGGTAATCAATCAATCAAAATATTTGCCATTTTAAAGAACTAAAATTAGAATAACTTAAAAGTTTTAGGTTTTAAAAAAAAAGGAAAGAATAAAAAAAGTTTACAAAAAACAAAGATAACAAATTCATTTAAGAATATCAAAATCTTCCATCAAAAGGAAAAATTATCAAAATAAAAAAATCAGCAATATACTTCCACAACATTATAGTCATGTTAATAAATAATCATTTTAATGGGTTTATATAATTTCAATTTGTGTAAGTCAATTACACTGAGGATAATAAGGTCAGATCAAGACAACGTACTACATTTGAAATTTTACCTATACTATCTATGATAGATAAATAAGAGTTAGAATTGAAAATAGTTCACAATTAAATCAAAATTCAAAAGAAGACAAAAGAAAAGCACAAAGCTAGATATGAAGGTAATCTTTGCAATTATGGAGAACATAAATTTTGAATCAAATTTGGAATTAAAAAAAGCAAAACATAAAAATGAAAAATGATGGGGGATAAAACCGGGGATATACTGAAAAACCCGACACAATTAAATTTTTAGCAAGAAACTTGCACTGATTGATAGGAAACTACGCAGGAACAGGAAAAGTGATACAGCATATGTTTGTGTTTACGAGGTAGGCTATTTCACTATGCTCTTGATACCATAAGAAATAATTAGGATATGGACTCCAACAAAAATGACATGGACTATACAAATAATGACAGGGACGGAAAAAGTGATACGGCAGATGTTTGTGTTACGAGGTAGGCTATTTCTCTGTGCTCTTGATACCATGAGAAATAATTAGGATATGGACTCCAACAAAATTGACATGGACTATAAAAATAATGACATGAATTTGATGTCATTTGTCATTTATTTCATGTCATTTGACTTTCTTTACAAAAGAAGCAGTGGTATAACAGCTGCACCCAAAAAATTATGAAATTTGATTTTACAATTATGACCTTAGTCCTCTGTATTAGGAACTAATGAATTAAAGTATAACGGCATAAGATTGAATAATTTAGCATACAGCCTGTGACCATGCTCGGACCTTTTGGATTTATTGTTTCTTTTGATCATATTTATGTGGTTTTTCTTTATGTTTTAAAAATTCTTTTGTATTTATGAAATTAAATTCAACACTGTCAATTGAAGTGTCTTACCTCTTGCAAACCTTTAAAAACGTAGAATAATAGATAAACCAACGGTCTATTGCAAGATGAAATGAAATATAGATAGCAATTGTAAAAAAAAAAAAAAAAAAAAAAAAAAAAAAAAAAAACAGGTATTAACAAAATACTTGGAAATAATATTAGATTTTGATTGCTTTTAGCTTGAGCAGAAGCCAAAAGCAAAACCAAACAGACCCATTACATTGAACATTACCAGTCGTTGCCGACATCGACCAAATAGTCTCAACATGACTCCAAAGCTTAAACTAAGCTGCTATATATTAAGATCGACCCACGCACATTTAAGCAGCCTTTATTCCAATTGTACTTACTAAATATAAAAAATATATATATATATATATATATATATATATATATATATATATATATATATATATATATATATATATATATATATATATATATATATATATATGCGCATGCAGTAAAAGCTATATGTCTCATAGCAAAGTTTTATTTAGTAGTAGTGATACTGCATGCATGCATGACATACTATATATTATGATATATATATATATGTGGGTGCATAGGTCGAATGTTTATAGCTCTTCAAGATTAGTCGACGTTATACCAAAGTATCCTGACCTGTATTTTGCCATCTTGTCCACTTATGTATTCCGCAGCACTTGATCCAGTACCTCTGACTACAAATGTGGCACTACCATTTGCGATTTCATCGTCGGGGGTAGGATCATAATCCCGGTCCCACAAATTTGCACGGACTGTGAAGCGAGCTGCCGAATTAGACATAAAAATGTCATTGTTCATGGTAATGGGCATTCCAGGTGCCACTGGTTGAGCATCACTTCGGGACCTATCGTAGAATTTAATCTCGGGGCCCGAATCAACACTAGAAGTTATGGTTCCATACACATCAGCAAAATCTTCATTATTTCCATTGATGAGATCAACAGCCACACGAGCTTTGATCTGGGGAGTCACTTGTCGTTCCAATTGGACACCCGCCATGTTTTCGCTTTGAAATCGCCTTGTTAGTTGTTACCTTCCCAAAAGAAAAATTGCAATATCATGGAGGAATATATGATTATGAACTACAAAGTCACCACATAATAATTGGGTATCTTAATTCATTTATAATTGCAACATTTTGATATTTGTGTTTGTCAACACCATTGTTTTTTAGATCGCGGAAAAAGCTCGAAACCACGAGCCAACTAAATCTAAGTAGTGTAACAACCCTATCGCAATAAAAAAGAACAGATGATATGTATATAAATACTGTAAAATTCATAATATTGCAACTATAAAGAACTAAAAAAGTATAAATTATTACTATAAAAGAAGGAAAAATATATAATTAGACATTTAGCATTTGTAACTAAACTTGCTTGCCTATATGGCTATATCTTATTCTTAAAGAAAAGCCTATATATATATTTGCGTTACTGAGATTGATGAGCAAGAAGAACAACGCACTCACCTTAAGTACTTCTGCTGCGGTCCACTTGCTCACTTGCAATGCAACCACTTAGCATGGTTAGGTAGCATTATATAGAGGTCATTTATTAGTGGATGAAAAAAATAATGGTAGGGCCAAATTCAGATATAGATTATTGTTTGAGTGGGTCTCCAAGTATCTAATTCTGTGGGTATAGGTTCTCCACAATATCTGGAAAGAATATTTTTATTTCGAACTTTGCTGCAATTATTGGTGATGGGTTCTTGGTGCATAGATGTTCATTACACCTTGACCGGAGGCCGGAGCATTGGTGGTTCTCTCCAATTTACTGGTCTTGTGGTTGTTTTTTTTGAAAAAATTTTAATGAACAAAACAAAAGTCACAAAAGAAGTACATAATTTGTAGACGTATGAGGTCCACTCCAAAAAAATCTTGGTCTGGATTTAGGTTTTACTGGACCTGCCTCAAATCAGGCTTATTGTCTTTCCTACTTGTACATTTTATAAAACTCAATCGAAACTTGTGTGATGCATGAGTGTTGCAAATATGTACTTTAGGAACAATTACTCATGCTATGAGGATAATATGTTTGTCTTTTTTTTTTTAAGTATTTTAATAAATGAATGATTTTTTGAAAGTAATAAAATCAAATTTGGCATAATATATATGGCACCATTTGGATTTGTCTATCTTATGCCACAACGTATAGGAGAAGAAGCATTTATTAATCAAGAAAGAGGGATGGTTAATAAGGAAAAAATGTTATTTAATTTAAGAAGCATTAAATAAGTCCCACTCACATTTTTTGATTAATAAATACTCCTTATTCTAAGCCTTGTGGCATAGGATAGACAAATCGTTTTAATAATAGTACGTAACTAGTTTTTAGGTTCGGGCTATTCCCCAAGTAATTATTTTTTTTAATTTATTACTATCTATTTTAAAATGATGAAATTAAATATCACTTAGTTCAGTGGTTAAAAATTTAGTATATAAGTTTGAAGTCATGGGATCAAATCTCATACAATTCAATTTCTAAATTTTTTACAATGGGAATTACATTTAAGAATATGATTTGAACTTTAGGAAGTAGTCTACAACCAAGGAAGAAGTTTCGAGTTTCGGTGAAGGTCTTGTTTAGCCAAAGCATCAGGGACAATAATTGAGCTTCTCCTCTTGTGGATGACGATAATGCTTAGCCAGTGCTTTCTTGCATATCTAATGAACTTCATAACGAACGTTAGGTTCCAAAGACCTGCACTATCATTGTTGCACCATAATTGTATGTCTGCATTTGTTGGGTCATATTCAAGAACGATTTGCTGTTTTGGGAAACACTCATTGATGGTAATTTTGATGGCACGGTATAGAAAAAAAAAACCTCCACTGAGTCAATTTCAGTTGGGGGATCGGACATAAGAAGAGAAAAATTAATTTTCCATGAATATTGCACAAAGCACCACCAATGGCTAACTGAGAGTTTAGTGGGATGACAGATACGCCAGAGCATCAACATCTCTCATTTATTTTTTATTTGAATAAACAAGAAAGACGTACTTTTACATTCTCTTCCTTCTGTCTCTTAATTTCTATTATTAACATAGTAGATATAGAAATATAGAATGGAGAAAGTAAACGTATGGAAATACTTTACTCCCACCCCCCTTCTCCCAATGCAGAAGTTCATTCATCATACACCCTTGGATGATTTCAAATGTGATGCAGTCGGAAAGATTCAAAGAAAAGCAAGCGCTAATCTTTAACAAGAACAAACAGATTTACAAGCGATAAATCTGTAGAAACTCCGGAATCCACCAGAAAAGAGTAAGAACTCTGAAATATTATTAAAGAAGAAAAACGGCCTCATAATGATGACCTAATAATGTTTATATAGTTAAAACAAAACCCTAATACGGAAATAAGGAAATAATAAAATCCGAAAATAATTAAAATGCTGTTTTCGGGCCCTAAACGAACTCGGATGGCTTAAAAAGCCTATCGGTCACACCATAGCAGTGAGTTTGACTCGTTGACTAGTTTCGCTTCCACAAAGGTATTATAATAAGCATTCTGACTCCGGAGGCCTGACTAATAGAAATCATTTCAGGCTATTTTGACGAACTTCTTCGTCGAACTTATCCGCTAACCATCCTACGTCAAAATGAGCAATGAGCAAAAAAAAATAGCCTTCGGTATCACATACGCTTACTGGACACTCAGGTGTATGATAAAATTTGTATGAATTGCTGAATAAAGAATTTCTCCTTCACTCTTTTCGGTAAAAGATGCTCCTCTATTCATTTATGGGTTATCATCAAATAATTTTGTAATATAAATTGGATAAGAAAGCAGACTATATGACCCATTATAGAGAACCATTTTTGTTCCACAATCACTCATATATCCAATGGAAAAAAAAATCGATTCGACTTAATTACTCCACCATAGATAGAAAAAAGAAAGATTATAGGCTTCACGCACTACCATATATGGGGGATAGCTCAGGGTGGAGAATCCTTTTATTATAAAGTAGTCAGAGTTGTTCCATCATCCTTCTCTTTGAATTGGCACAGAACGAAGAGGAAAAATAATTCGCCGGCCGTCTAATGGATATATGCCGAATCTAATTTGGAAGATATTTGTTTGGTACTCATCCTTTCCATATTGGTATCAAATGTATTAATATAAAAAAGGAAAATTTGTTATAAAAAAGGAAAATTTGTAACAAATAAGTCAACCTTTGAATCATCTGCTAAAAATAAGTCATTCTTTTGATTATTCCTGAATAAGTCTAACTTTAGCCCCGTCAATTTTAAACAAGTTGAATTACTTGTGATCGGATTCACTGGTAAAAAAAATATATATATATATATACTTTTTAAATTTTTTATCTTTTTTCTCTCTCTCCTCTCCCCTCCCTTTCCTTCCATAGCTGCCACCCCTCTTCTCTCTCAACCAACACCCTAACCCCAAAATCGACCAGGCCACCACCACCCACCAGCAGCCAACACCCCAGCCCCATCCTCGCTGAACCCCAACACCACCACCAAAAAATTCAACCCTCCTTTTCTCTCTCTAGATAACAATGACATCCTTAGCAAGAGAAGAATCACTCCTCAAACAAGTAATCACTCCCTGTATTAATTAGATGAACTAATAGTACACTAACGCCATCATATCAAACACTCTCAAAATCAACTAAACCAAAAATGTACACCACCACCGCAATATTTTGTGTCCCCTCTTTCCTCCTCCTCCTAACCCCCCTCCTCAACCCAAACCCCTCGACTAATTTCTAAATCCGAACATAACAATCCATCTCGACATTCACGCAACCAACGACCAATGACATGACATGATATCGACACCGACGAGTTCGTCATGAAGGGAGCCTCGTCTCGCGTGACATCCTACTCGAAAAAAGCAACGGCATCATCTTCGGATGGGAAGATCTTTCAGTTTCGTCGGAGGAGCTGTTGCAACCTTGCAAGTGGGTTTTAGTGGGTGGTGGCGGGGATAGGGCGGGGCTGGGTTGTTGGCTTAGGTGTGGTGGGAGGAGGAAGAAAGAGAGGCTGCAGTGGTGGTGGGGGTGGCTAGGGTGTTGGGTAGGTGGGATTGAGATGTTGTGTTGGTGGACATGGCCCACAATTACCTACTGGTGCAATGGTCAAGCTAACCTTGTGGTGGTAGAAAAGTTACCTGTTGAAACCTACTATTGCAGTTTACTTTTCAAGCCAACCTGTTAAAAGTTTAAGTGATATCAAAGTTAGCTTATTTTAGGATAATCAAAAGGTTAACTTTCTTTTAGCAGACCACGAAGAGGTTAACTTATTTATGACAATTTTTCCTATAAAAAAAAGGTTTTAAAGTTAAAAAAAATATTGGTACTCAAACTCCTATATCAAGTGGGGGTTGGGCTTGGATTTTGAGGGGGTGAGGTCGGCCAAAGTGGCGGTAATAAGGGGCTGGACACTGTATCTTCAAGGAAAGAATAATCAACATGCTTATTTTGCTCCAAATTGTGGAAAGGAAATTAAATGAGTTAAGTTTAACCTGTACATTATGATTCTGAAGCTAAAAAATTTTGAGAAAAATATTTTGAGGAAAGCACAATAATTGAGCTCAAATTTGAGAAATTAATCCAACTGAGAGTTGAAGGTTTGAGAGATTACATTATTCTTCTGCTCCTTTCATGAAGGACCGGGCGTCATGGTGAGCGATTGATAGAAAATCAATTCACGCACGTTTTTTTATAACATCTTTATCACTTTGTACTCATTCCCACTCCTGAAAAGAAGGGATATTTATATTGGAACAACTTTGACTACTTTAAAATTTTTCTTTAAAAAACAAGCAAGGGATTCTCCACCCGACCCTGAGCTAGCCACGAACGATATATGGTAGTGGTGGAACTCGGAAGTTGGAAATAGAATACATTCTTTTGCAATTGGATATTTGGATGTAATGTACAGTATTATCTCTATTATATAAGGGAAGAGGGGAGGTATGATGTCTCCCCAGGAAATTATTTTACTACCCTCATGAATAAATTAATTACTTTGCCAAAAAAAAAAGAAATCAAACTCAAATATAGCATAAAAAAGTTAAAAAAAATATTAAACACAATTATATCTCTATTATATAAAGGAAGGGGGGAGCTATGGTCAATGGTGTTCCACCATGACATTACTAGCTTTTTATGCACGCTATGCGTGCGGTGACGTTTTGGGAATAACTATTATTCAGTAGTAAAACAAACCAAAAAACAAAAGTTCGTATCTAAGTTCACCTCCATTTCGTGAATAGGAAATATTGAAATACTTACAAATAGTATTTAAAAACACATTAATAAATAAGTATAAGTAATGAAATTGCATCTCTAACTAATGTTTTTTGTCAAAACTCTAAACAACCTCATGAACCATGACAAAAAGAGACATAAATAATGCAATCCTTTTTCTCTCTCTTCAATTCTCGCCTACTCGCCAATTCACAAACCCATCTCTCAATTTCACGCAATTCTTTTTCCCTCTCTATTTAATTGAAACAATGCAGTCGTCACTTTTTCTCTCCTTTTGATCATCTTCCTCAATGTCCCCCATATCAAACCACACACTCGATTTCTCCTTATTTTTTAGCTAAACCTCTCAATGTCAATCTCCGCTTCTATGGACTTTAAAGAGAAGCATTGAGTTTCTCAGTGAGTTCTCGCCGAGTTCACTCTCCCGAGACCTTTGATTATGATTTTGCCATCATTGGAGCTGGCTTTGGCGGTCATGGCGATGCTCTTCATGTCGTCGATAAGGTATTTTTGAATATCAAGTTGATGGGCTGAAATTTGATTATGGGCACAAATTTTTGATTTTAATATATGGGTTGAAGTATTCTTTTTCTCAAATTCTTTTTAATATCTGGGCACAAAAACAATTCGTGTTGAAGTATTTTGTCTCAATTTTTTTAAAATATTTGGGCACAAATTTGAAGATATTTTTTGACGAAAATTGATTTTGTTTCTGACCATTTCTGATGTAATTTTAATTTGAATTTCAACTATATCTGAATGAAATTTTAAATAAACTGTAATTTGAGTTTAATTTTTTTTAAAAAAAATTCTAACACTGCATATATTCGTAATATTTACTGTAATTTGAGTTTAAATTTACTCGAACATAATACATATTCTTAAGATTTACTGAACATAGAACATTACGCATACTTTTATTTTCAATAACAAATTGCGTACCTGATTAACAGTAAAGTATCCGCAAATGTGAGAATGTCGTATTTCAAAATGCCGTGAAGCTCCAATCTATGAAGAGAACTGAATTTTTTTTGGTTTGAAGTTTGTGTTTGTAATTGAGTTTGTGTTATGGAAAAATTTATTTGAATTTGAATTTGAGTTGTCTCTGTAATGAGAATGTCGTGTATTTGTTTTTTTGTTATTGTATGTGGTATTAATGTGTGGTAAATTCTTGATTATGAATCTTTTATTTTGATTGAATCTTTTTTATTGGCAAGTTATGTGATTGAGCATTATATGAGTTGATTGAGTTTAATAGAGAATTGATTGAATTCTTTTTTTTGGCAAGTTTATGATTGAAATTGATTTTGATTAATTGCTAGAGGTCATATTTGGAAATTTGGAATGTAATATTTATGTTGTGGAGGGGCAATTAAATGAATTCCTAAGGGGACACCATTGCTCCCCCCTTGGCTTATATAATAGAGATTTTACTACCCTCATGGATAAATTAACTACTTTGCCCAAAAAAAAGAAAAAAAAAATCAAACTCAAATATAGCATTAAAAAAGTTAACAAAAATGTTGAAAACAATTATATAATAACTGAGCTTCCATAAATGATTACAATTGTCTACAAGTATTAATGCATTCATACTAACAAATCAAATTTTGACTCATATGCAAAAACAAAAGAGATTCTGTCTCGAAAAAAACCAGCACGCATCGCGTGCAAAAAATGCTAGTTGATAATGAAACAATGTGGTTCTTAATGTATCATATTTACATATAGTTTTTAGGTGCATTTAGGTTGCATTTTACGAGCATTTAGGTGCATATTAGTTCATTAATTGCATATAATTACTTAAGCTGCGAAATATTACTCCTTTTGTGCGATTTCAGTGTTTGATGAATTTCAGGTATTGAGAAGATAATTGGAGCATGATTGGACAAACTTGAGTATTACGAGCAATTGGAAGGAAGCTACATCGATAAGGATCGTTATGAATATCTTTGAGTGCA
Source organism: Beta lomatogona (assembly GCA_947646795.1). Lineage (NCBI taxonomy): Eukaryota > Viridiplantae > Streptophyta > Magnoliopsida > Caryophyllales > Amaranthaceae > Beta > Beta lomatogona. The sequence goes on from CANSNZ010001166.1 coordinate 160,123, forward strand.
AATTGGAGCCAAAATGAAGTTGAAATTTAAAGAAAGAATTGTGGAAATTGAGTCATGTTTACTCTTTTGTTCATAACTTTTGACTCGATTATCATAATTGATTGATCCAGAGGTATTGGAAAATACACTTTAAGAGCTTTCCAATGATAGGTTATTCGGCCCGAGGCGAGTTATATTCTAGGAGATATGAGCTTTACAAGATCGCATTGTTTTGCTGAGACCTGTTACGTGTACGCGGATTTGTTATATCCGCCTATTTAATGATTTCATTGATCTTCCTTATCTTGAAACTCACTTTCCTAGTTATATTAGGTTACACAGTCTTATATATATATTAGGAATCACTCATTGTAGAGGCTCTCTCTCCTCCTCATATTGTACGTGATTTTTAGTTTTCTTAGAGAGTTTCTTATTGTTCTTCAAGACTTCATCTTTTCATCATCAATTCAAGTATTTTCCTTTATTTTGTAACTTTGACTATTAGTTATGTTTTCCTTTATATATTGTTTAGTTTATTTGATTATTATATGTGAGTAGTCTTCCGATCTAGGGTTAAGCAAACCCTAGCATGATTAATATGTGATGTATTCTTTTAAATTCCCAAATTAGTTGTTTATTTGTTCTTGCTTAATTGATTGTGCAATTTTCAATGCTAGATTAGAGATAATTAGTATTGCTATCATTCTATTGTCTTGATTACAACGGGAGTTGGGTTTTGATGGATTTGAGTATTTCAATTAAAGACATGAAATACTCCACATGAGTAGGTAGAATGAATTGTTAGGAAGTTAGAGTGTCGCGTTTAATGTCTTTAATTTGCATGATTCCACGGGAGTAGGCTTGAGTGCATATTAGGGAAGCCATAGATACTCAGGAGAGGTTTATGATATATTATAGGGTGTACTTTTTCTTGTGGACATTTAATTGATTAGTTTGGGGTCAAAATTATCATTGTACTAATTAATGCTAGTGGGGATACTTATCTCTAGAGTCTTTTATTCATAGATTGATTAGTATAGTTGATTCCATCGTTGATATTGACCTCCTTTAGTCTTATCATTACTTAAGAGCTAATCATAGAACAACTTTCTCTCTGTGGAATCGACTCTGACTTACCCTACAACATAATTAGGAGAATTAGTTAGGTTATTTATTTTTTTTAGGTGCGCGATACGCATATCAGTTATTTATCACGGACATATACAAAAATAACATATATATAGTCTCTTTAGTCTTTCACGTCCAATTTATATTACTAAATCATATAATGATAATGCACATTTTAATAGACCGTAATATTTTCAGGAATGGGTCAAGAAGATTTTTGACAAATCTAGATATACATTTATGGTCGCTGGGTATATATATATATATAATTAAATTGGAATTATGTATGCAATTATATTTTGTAGCATTACTAATTCTAAATGATGGCCAGTTGAAAATTTTTCTACGCTAATAATAATGATTTTACTAGTGTGTGGGCCAGGGCGTTGCCCCGGGTGTTACCTTTTTTCTTCACAATTGATATGTATTTTTTTCACTCTTGTTAAAATTAATTTTAAAAAATCCAACATTTAACATTATGTGGATTTATAAATCACTAAAAAAAGTTGGTTGCGATGGTAAGAACAAACTTCTCTTTGCAAGAGGTTGCATTTTCAAATCTAGTGGCAAACAATATTTATTTTGTAAGATGACGTAACAATCTACATGGCACATAAAATGACGTGGCGAAGCTACATGGCGCATATATAGTGAATAGTGCCACGTGGCACCATTCCTTTGATAGGAACACCTTTTAATATATTAGTATAGATATTAGGAGGAAGTTTCTATTATTCCACATATATTATATATTCAAGTTTACAAATTAAATGCGACTGAATGATCATCAAAGATTTGTATTATGTTACAGCAATATCCTCCGTTGGTTGGTTTGTCTATGTTGAATTTTTAATTTCTTCAAGTTATGTGATTAAAAAGAAGGATAAGATTAATTATATTTTATATATTGTGCCTAATTCTATCACTTCCTCCGTTCCCAAAAGATCTAAACATTTGTTAGATACGATTTAAGGGGATAAGTTACAGTTTGGTTTCCAATGTTAAATTATTAAAAGGTAACATGAGTTGGTAAGGCACTTTTTATTAAAGGAGGGAAACAGTTGGGTATTAGTAGAAATAGAGTATGGTCCAAAGAGGTGTAAGAAAAGCTGTATAACAATAGCGAAATTATACCAAAAATGGAGGACAAACATAAAAGGAAGACGTTCATAATATTGTGCAATAGAGAGAGTCCTTTTTAAAAATCATTTCCCTATTAGATACTAGCAAAAAAAAAAAAAAAAGCACAATCATATTGTCTCTAATCAACATAGCATGGGTACATGTATATAAATATCATGATAATATATATTTACAAAATCTATGCATTATGAATGCTATCTAGTTTAACTAGTAAAATATTATGGAAGTGACACCCAAAACCTAACTTAAATCTAGTTTTATAAAATGTTGTGCGAAGTCTCCTAACTCAATTCTGATAAGATATTTTAATAACCATATATTCTACACTTTATGATTTTTTATCAAGGTTTTCCTTTTTTATTAGAATTTTATTAATAAAAGCGTATCTTACTGATTTTTTGCTTTATTGTTTCCTAAAATAAAATATAATTGGAGAACGATATATTCTTTCCAGATAAAATGGACGTTCAATTATCCCAAAGAATTTAATTCTTTGAGACCCACTCAAATAATATTATAATACGAATTTGGTTCTACCATTAAATTTGGCATATACTATATTGCCTTTATATAATCCTACACAAACATTCTAATTGATTGTATGTCAGCAAAGTGGAGCGAAGAAAATATTATAATTGGTAAGTGCTCTCTTATTGCTCATTTTTGTATTGTAAATAAATTTCTTTGACAATGAAGAAAGATTCTTTGATGAAACATAATTAAGCATATGCATGTAACGTTGAATAATAGTATATTCACATGATTAGAAATGCTAGTGTTCGTAATTATATATTTATCGGTATTGAATTCTATTATTGTTAAAGAAATTAATTTTACTATACATAAAAATATTTGTTTTTAAGGTATTAAGATGAAAGGGGCTCACTTGAAGGGGTAAGGGGAATTCCTCAAAGGAGTCCCATGAAATTTGATCCCTAGATATCACGGATATGAGATGAGAAGCAATGTCACTACTCCACCACCTGAACCTCACTATACATAAAAATATACTCGTCACAAATTTTAGATTATGTACTGACGTCGTAGTTGTTCATGTCTTCATGACCTAGCTAGATAAGAAGCTGATCGATCGCAAAGTGAAAACATGGCGAGTGGCCAATTAAAACGATAGGAAGATAGCAGTGGAGAGACAAAGCAACGCAGTGCAGAGGTTCAAGCTCATGTCGATGTTTATCTCATCAATGGAGATGATGCAGAATTTGCTACTGTTTATGGAACCATAACTACTAGCATTGATTGTGGGCATGAGACTACACTGTACAACAAGTCCAGCAGTTAGGCTGAAAATGTGGCACCTAATATGCCCATTACCCTAAACCACTATGTAAAAATGTCAGGTTAATTGGGCAGATAAGTTTTATGTTCATGCAAAGTTGTATGACTAAGATTATCTTAGCCCCGACGATGAAATCGCAAATGGTACTGCGACATTTGTGGTCAGAAGTGGTGGATCATCTGGTGCGGAATACATTACTGGGCAAGATGGCAAAATACAGGTTCGGGTAGCATGGTATGATGTAAACCCTTGAATGGCTATCGATTGGACCCATCCATATAATATCATATTATAAAATCTATAGTATGCTATGCATGCATACAGTGGAGGATCCAGGAATCTGACAATGGTTGGTCACACTAACCAGTGGTGGATCCAGGATCTGACCACGTGGGTTCGAAGTACTTCGACAAAATATAAGATAAATAAAATTAAAATTGTTTATGCATTAGCCATTATATAACACTTATTTTAAGCATTAAAAAATATAGATGTACAAATGAACAATTCATCCTTAATTTTTTTGGAAAGAAATATATTTCCAAGTAGCTAGGTATTAACTTTTTGCAAACAAAAATTGGAAGGCTAAAAACCCATAAGTAATATGTAGAATCAGAGTCATGGGATGGTTCTCATAATAATCCAAACTCTTATCTTTTTTTTTTTTCATCACATCATCACTTATATATTTTGGGTATATTGTATAAAGTATACAGGAAATTGAAGAGTTCATATTATTTTCGATAAGATAATCCTCGAGTTTGGGTATTTTCAAAAAATTGGGATAGATAGAAGGAAAGTATTGGCTAAGATGCAAAAAGATCTCGTTGAACATAAACAACTAAATCCCGCTGCATCCATACGAAATCAAGAAACACACAACAAAAGAAAAGATAGAAGGAAACTATAGTCCAAGCCGACGCAAGAACGACAACGATATTAAATAATACCACCACCCTCATCCCCACGCATGAACAACAACAACTAAGCAACGAGATAACAATGAACAACTTCCAACACAAGAGAAAAACGAGCAACAGTTGCCCAGCGTAATCAAGGCATACGAATTAACCAATACTACAACCAACTCCTCCCTCAAATGCAACACAACACCACCCGGCTGCCTAAATACATGGCTCATCATAAACCTTTCAATAGAATAATAAATTTACAGTACCTAAACAATCACAAAATCATGAAATTCCCAGAAGACAATCGCACTAACATATTTATATTCTCCTACCCAAATTTCTAGCATGATACTAACCCAAACTTAACTATTAAAACCAAATAAATCCTAAACGAATTCTAACCGTACGAGGATCGCCATTAGTTACCTGGGCCAACTGGAGGAGTGTAGCACGGAGGTCTAGCTTTTTCCTTCTTGTGCAACGCCGTCGTCCTCCACGAACTCACCTCATAGCAAACCAAAACTGGACTTAGAATACCCAAGATTTACAATGGAGAAAGGATAGATAATTTAGAGTATCATAGCTGAACTTTTGTGATTGAAATAATGGTGAAAATGGTGGATTTTATGTGGGAAAGATGAAGGATTTTTTCTTCGTTCTTCACCAACCGGCTGCAAAGGGGGTTTTGGATTGGTATTAATTAGTAGCTCCAAAGAAAGCTAAAAAGGGGAGGGGTTTGATTAGCAAATAAATAGGGGGGTTACAAGGGGTTATAAAGTTGCCAACATATCTTCAAACTCTTCACTTCCTCATCCTTAAGTTGATCTTTCGGCAAGCTACGATGCATAAGTTAAGTACCACATTTGTTCCGAAAACGGTCCACAACGTGCTAAATAGTGATCAAATAAAATTACTAGTTCAAACGCACAAATTTAAATACTAGAAAATGAATAATTTCAAAAATAAATAAATTTTATAAATATAACATTTTAAAAGTTGAAAAAAAATGCATACGATATAATATTTTTAAGAAGTAAAATATTATAATTTTAACATAAAATAGTAAGTGAGGGAAAATAACTCAAAGAAACTATGAGCAAAAATTCGTGGTGTTACAAGATCTCCCGCCCAAATTATTAATCTTTCTTTGGCAAATATGCCATAACAGCATCGGGGTCAGAAGTATTCTCCACAAAAGGAACATTCTACCAATAAATACATGTGCTGTATGCAATAACCAAGAGGAAACCATCGATTATCTCTTTGGGTCCTGCCCATCCAATTATGGCATCTCCACGATCTACAAACATGGCTTGGTTTCTCCCCACTTAAACAACCTCTTTTCACGTTTTTGCATTCTCTCATAAAAGACAAACATAAAACAACCAAATTTATGTATCTTCTATGGACTATTTGGAAAGAAAGGAATGATATCATTTTTTAATAATCAAACGTACAACCATCACCGGATTTATCATAAAGCAAAATTTCTTCATACTGAATGGTCTTTAAGGACCACTATTGGCCATTTTGATACTACAAGTTCGCCTTTTTCCTCATCAACCTCCAACTCCACCCTTCCACCTCCAGCGCACCCCCGACTGATCCAGGTTACGTGGTCCCCTCCACCACCTTCCTTCCACAAACTAAATTTTGATGGTCCAGTACGCAACTCCTCCGCTTCTGCCGGGGTTATAATCCGTGACTTGCAAGGCTCCCTCCTCAAAGCATGTGCTTACAACTTAGGAACTGCCCAAGTCTACATAGCTGAAGCGATAGCTCTCCAAAAAGGTATCCTACTTGCCATACAAGAAGGTATAACACAGCTCCATATAGAAGGCGACAATCTTCTTGTCATTAACGTTGTTCGAGGAATATGGTCACCTCCGTGGCAAATTGCCAACATAATCAAGGATATACTACATCTCTTAGCTGCGTTCTCCCAATGGAGCATTCAACATATCTACAGGGAGGCTAACAAAGCAGCGCGCAGACTGGGTTGCAAACGTTGGTCATTTGATTGATTCCTCTTTTGTAATTGAAGATGTTTCAAATTATGGTTTACATTCCATCATTGTAAACGACATATTAGGAATACCCCTCGTGCGGAGAGTCTCCTAATAATATTACTTTTTTCCTTACCTTTATTAAAAAGAAAATTGTGTTTAGAACAGCAGAGGAAATGCATGCTTTTTGAAACTATAAGAACATTAGAAGAAAGAATAATTCTGGTTGTATTTATAAGTCTTGAATATAAGAAACTGATATAATCTTGAGAGGTGGCCTTGCTTATTGCATTAGGTAAGATAGATTGACCAGATGGTTTAAAAGTTAAAGTTCTTGAATGATAATAGTACTTCGTAGTTATTATATTAATGCTAGATATACACAACTCACCAATTTTTTTTACTGGCCATCAATTTCTTAAATAAGTTTGTACTTTGTACGAGTCCTTGAATTTATCCTATGAGAAAAAAAAAATCCCATTGCATTCACTTCATTGGAGTGCAAATGAAATTCCGTTAATCAGATTGCGTATATGTAGCCAATTTCTCTACAGGTTCATAGTTGCTAGCATGCCTATGAAGTTGGGGAGTATTAAGGACCTGTTCTCCCCAACTTATTTTCAGTTCAGTTCCTAAATGACCTAAATGATAATCATTACTATTAGGGTTTGTTCTTTTCGATATAAAACAAGTGAACTGAACTTAATTGAACTGAACTGAACTGAATTGAACTGAACTGAACTGAATTAAATTATAACTAATTAATAGTAATGATAATAATTTAGGAACTGAACTGAACTGAACTGAAAATAAGCTGGGGAGAACAGACCCATAATTAGTTATAATTTAGTTCTATTCAGTTCAGTTCTGTTCAGTTCCTAAATGATAATCATTACTATTAATTAGTTATAATTTGTTCAATTCAATTCAGTTTAGTTCAGTTCAGCTCAATTCAGTTCAGTTCAGTTCAGTTGTTTATGCCGAAGAGAACAGGCCCTAACAGGAACTTCATATGGCTAGTTGGTTGGTTGGAAAATAAGATTAGCTTCTATTGAATTTTGTATTCTCATATCTAAAAGAGATTTTTTTTTTTTTAAGTTTCTTTTGTTACGTGTAAACTAGATTTTGGGTTATGGCATCTAGAGAAACAAGACCGGTGAATTAAGGGAGTGTTTGGTTCACATGATTCTGGTATGAGGTATGGGTTAGAATGAGCAAAACCCATACATAGTGTTTGTTTAATAAAATGATAGTTTTAAAACCTATACCTCAAACCTATAAGGTATGGGGTTTAGAAACCCAATAGGGGAGGTGGGTATGGCTCATACCAATACCTCTAGGTCTCAAATAAAATAAAAAAATTCATTCTCAAATTAAACCAAACACAAGGTATTAGCCTATTAGGTATCAAGTTCCAAACATATTCCACATTGGTTTCACTCCTGATTCCAAACTCATACCACTATATGAACCAAACACCTCCTAATGGCTTTGGAGAAAATGTTAAGTAGTCCGTTAACATTGCTCGGACACAACATCTTGAGGAATTCTTTGAGACAATTGATCCAGCATCTTCTAGTAATAAGTTTCCATTAGGTTGTTTATTCACCAAGCTAACTTTGCGTGTTCGTTCAAGTAATATGTACATGGCACTTATAAGAGGACTTGGAAAACTGAATTTACGAGGCAAAATTTATGTCATTGGACATTTATACTAATATATTAAAAGGCGTGCCTAAGGAAGAAATGGTGTCACGTGGCGCTCTCCCTAAGGGAGTTTTACTCCATGTAATCCACAACATTAAAAAAAAATGTAATCCACAAAATTTATGTCATTGGACATTTATACTAATATATTAAAAGGCGTGTCTAAAGAAGAATGGTGCCACGTGGCGCTCTCCCTAAGGGAGTTTTACTCCATGTAATCCACAACATTAAAAAAGTTAGAAATTACGTAGTATAGAATTTGATCCGATGACCTCAAGGACATATACTAAAGTCTTAACCACTAGACCAAATAACATTTATTATTGTTATCACCTTAAAGTATAATATTAATAAATGAAAATTTTCCTTACCGGGGCTTAGCCCGGGCCTAATAACTCGTTGATATGTATTAAGTTGATGCTAATATTACAGCGTCTCTACGTGTTATGCTGAGTTTAATGTTTCCCTCGTTCATCTCATTTAGGGGTGCAAAACTAGATCGATAATTATTCGAGTTCAACGAAATTTTTTTGTTAGTTAAAGCACAACGAAGTTTGACTTGAAAAATCCGTGTACAAGTTTGAAATAATTTTAACTATTTTATTTAAATAGTATAAAATTTAAATTGAATCAATGGTAAAAAAATATTGAACAATACTTGTGATCAGTTGTGAGAAGTTCAAAGCACAAGAAGTTAGTAAATAGTATTTACTTGGTTATTTGGTAAACTCTAAATGAGCTTTAAGGAAAGTTAAACCTATAAAGTTAATATAAAAAATGGTCTACAAGCATTGGCTCGAGCTCATATGCAAGTGATACAAATTGAACAACATCAAGCTCAGGCTCTGTGCGGCTCATTAAGGGTCCGTTCTGTTCAACTTATTTTAACTTATAAAAGATTTTATAAGATCAGATAAGATCAGATAAGATAAGATAAGATAAAATAAGATAAGATAAGATCAGATAAGATAAGATAAGATAAATAAGATGTTAGGCACACACAATAAACTATCTTATAAGATAAGATAAGATCAGATCAGATAAGATAAGATAAGATCAGATAAGATTTTATAAGATCTTATAAGATAAGATAAGATAAAATAATATAAGATAAGACAAAATAAGTTGAATAGAACAGACCCTAACAGCCCTAGTCCTGTTCTTCATCTTATACCTTTTTAGTTGACATGTCAATATGATGGGTCAATCGTATCGGTTCTCCTGAACACCCCTACTCACAATTTGGTTCTTAAATTAGAAGCAATGTAGTTAATTGAATGTAATGTTGGGTTTCCTTAATAATTGTGGGGTATATCGTCGGATGTAAGTTACCATATCTTTAAATGCTTATCTTAGATGTATGTTACAGTTTTTTTTTTTTAGCCCCATAAAAACCAAGAAAAAATTGTAGATTGGTGGTTAGTATGTTTGTATTTCAAATGAGAGGTTGCGTGTTCGAGCCTTCATACATATATTTTTGTTGATTACTTTGTGTCATTTGTTTGAGAAGGGGAGGTACATGTGGTAGCATAACATTTGTTTGCTTTGAGTTTTAGATATATATATATATAGATGAGGTCAACTAATGTTGTTTCAACATCACAAGATATAGCTAGATGAGCAAATAATGTTGAAACATTGATTAGAATAGGGAGTAGAATGCCTAAAAGCCATGTCCGTAGTCAAAATTGAGAATACCCGACTCGGGAAAAAGATGCAAGAATCGAGTCGATTAATGAGCTTGCTTTTAAGTTACACGTGTATCCCGAATAAACACATCGTTATATTTTTTTTCTCTTTCTTTTTTCACAGTAACTTTAATCTCCTCTTACAAGATCAGAAATAATTGTGAAAATGTCTTGAGTTATCTTATAAGCTACCAAATATCACATTGTCGTGCTTGTGACTTTGAGAGGGGAAAGAAAATATTAATAATAAAAAGAATCAACATTTTACAGGAGAAGTTGGATCAGATGAATCAACATGAAAAAAAAAAATGGATCGGATGAATCAACATGTTAATGAAAAAATCAGTTGTGATGCAATCTGCAAGTGAGAATATTTACTTTATGGTTGATTGGTTGTAGATCATTTTGAGGAATGAGGATTAGAGTTGGCATGCAATTGACAATTGTTACTCATGGTAGTACCTCAAAACACTGTAATCAACATGGATCGGTAGTTGATACTCATAGTAGTAGCTTCTTCTATCGTTCTTCCAATGATTTTTTTTTTCATAAAAAAAAGCTATGATACTTTTGCGGGAACCCGGTTATTCAAGGTCGAGTCATGGGTTGCTTTTCTAGCTACCCGAAAAGGGGGTACCCACGTATTCTGGTACCGTATATTTGGTACCCGAATAACTAGGTAACCGGTTATGAACACCCCTAAACAACAAACTCTCATTAATCGGTTACATTCTTTAACGAAACAAGAAAAAAAAAAACGACATTAACCATCTTAAATAACTAAAATGTAATGCAATATATAAATTAACCTAGGGGCATCGCCCAGATCAACAACTAGTTATTATATTATTTTGCAGTTCTTTTCAAATTTACCGTATTTCACCCTAAATATGAATTAAATTTTACTTTTTGGCTTTTATCCTTATAAAATTCCTACACACTTTCTCATCCACCTCTTCCTTTCCTCCACATTATATCCTTCGCATAACTTCTCATTATCTACGTTGTGGAACAGCTAAAAAGAAAAAGAATATTTCCTCTCACCATAAGGTAATTCTTTATTTTTTTTGTTTTTTTTGTTGTATAGTCGACCACATAAGATACTGCTATAGATGAAACTCATGAAAGTTTTGAGTACTTCCTTTACTTTTACTAATTTATCTAATTGACATCTATGTTAAATTATTTGACAAAATAGTTTTACAAATAATTTAATAAATGTCAATACTCAAAAGTTATGAATAAGCCATCTCTTTTGTCTCATAAATTGTGTGTCACTCTATCTTATTGGTTGTTATTATTATTTATTATGATGCTTGTAACACAATTTATTGGACTTTAAAATATATAGGCCTTGTTTCGCAATTAGCAGATAGCTGTTAGATGATTGTATTAGTTGATAGCTGATTCTATAAGTTGATTTGACTAGCTAATTCTATTAGTTGTTTGTATAAAGGTACTCTATTTGGTAAGTAGCTGATAGCTACGTAATTGTATAAAATGACCAATAAGGACATGTGTATAATTTATTGATGTACTTTTTTTTATTGTTATTAATGTAATTTTCAAAAACTTTAGGACTTAAATGTAATTGGCCCACTTATTTCCAAACCTCTAATGTCAAAAATTTCCTCCCCTAACTTTTTCAAAACATAGTTTTTTGGGCTCAATCAGCTAATTGAAACCTCTATTTACTAAACACTTAAATTAGAGGATTGATTATCCTCTAATATAAGGTTAAACATCTAATTTTTCCCCAAACTTTTATTTACTAAATAAGGCCATAATAATCAATCAATAGAAAAAATTGGTACATAATTTATTGAGTTAAGGGCACAAAAAGGACCCAAACGATCACTCTTTTCACCATTCAGGACCTATAACTATTTTATGCACCATTTGGGACCTGTGGACAACATTCTAGCAAGTTAACTCATTGTTAACTCAACTGAGGTTAACTACACCAAAAGAAAAAAGTTAACTCACCTGAGTTAATTATATGTTCATTAAAGTAAAATAGATAATACTTTAATATCCAAAAAGTACAAGAACTTCATGAATTACATAGAGAAACACAGAACACCCCAAAAAATGAACTACATTACAACTTCAATCTCCATTCTCATCTTCTCCAAGGCTTTTAGTCCCCTGCAAATAGTATCACATCACCTTTGCTGCACTACTAAAAAAATTAAATGATAATTGAAACCCCAAATGAACAAGACTAATTAATAATCGCCCTAAAGATCTTTTTTTTTTAGTATTCTGAATGAAAATGAAAAACCCCATTTGCCAAATTCACATTTATCGCAAGCCCATTAATCATCAAAACTAAATAAAACTTCAATAAATGAACATCACATACATATCACAGAAAAACCCCATTAATAAATCAATCTCAAATCAAAATCAACCACAGGGTCAAGTTGAGATGCATATAATATATCAAGAAAAATTGAAAATTTTAAAAGAGGAGTACTGCTTGAAGACACAACTCTCCATTGAAATTCGCAATTTTTGGTGCCAAGATGAATATGCGCAGCCAACATCATCTGAATTGCGGCTTATAATAATTGCTTCGTCATTTTGGATTATAGTGATGCGCTTGCAAAGCAGCTCGAAGCATGTGATAATGGAGGGATGAGATGAGAAAGATGAGAGAGAGAGAGAGAGAGAGAGAGAGAGAGAATGGTAAGTGATAAGGGAGAAAGGAAAGAAAAAACGATTGGTGATTGAAGAAATGAACGAGTGATTTGCTGTTTTTGTGTTTGTAAGATTGAATTGATGTGTTAAGGATAGTGTTTTTGCTTCATTTTATTATTCAGAGTAATGTAGAGAGATGATTACTGATTAGGTTATTAAGTAGATAGATTTGGGTTTTGTACCATGAGTAAAAGTTTATGGGGCCATAGCTTAACCACAGGTCCTAAACGGTGAAAAAAAAAAACTAATGGGTTCTGAACGGTGAAAATTGCGAAAGTTCAGATCCTTGTTGTGCCCTTAACTCGTAATTTATGGGTTTTGCTAAATGCCGCCCTGAAATTTCCTGGTAACGCCCTGTATTTTTGTACAAAAATACATGGGTTGTATTTCCCCATTCCCTCCTTTCCTCTTTCCCTTTTTTTATTTAAACTCACACATATTTTCCATGTTTTCCACACAAACCCCACCACACTTTCTTTATTCACTTTCATTCTCTCAAGATTTTCCAACATTGACCACGGTTTTTTCCGACGTTGACCACACAAACGCTAATGTAATTAAAAAAAAATCGAATAAAACTGATAGAATGTCTTGAACCTGACGCTTCGAAAAACTTAGCACGGGGGACAAGGTGCCCCCCGAAACTTACGATACAAGGGGTTTAGTGTAATGATTTTTTTGTTTCAGTCCCCATTTTGGCCTATTTTATTTAGCTTTATTAGAACATCTCATAATAGAGTAAAATTTACCAGAAATTAACAAGAAAATGCCGAAAAATTACCTAGGCGCCTAAAATAGGCGCCCGAACCTGTGGTCAGGCGCCTAAATTAGACGCCCAACCACAGGTACAAGCGTCTAAATTAGGCACCCAAACCTGTGGTCAGGCGCCTAAATTAGGCCCCCGAACCTGTGGTCAGGCGCCTAAATTAGGCCCCCAAACCTGTGGTCATGCGCCTAAATTAGGCGCTCAACCACAGGTACAGGCGCCTAAATTAGGCGCCCCACCACGGGTACATGCGCCTAAATTAGGTGCCCAACCACAGTACAAGCGCCTAATGTAGGTGCCTGTACCTGTGGCTGGGCGCCTAATTTAGGCGCCTAACTACAAGTTCGGGCGCCTAAATTAGGCGCTTGGGCATTTTTTCGGCATTTTAAAGTTATTACAGTCCATTTTTTTATTAAATGAATTATAAAATTTCATTAATATTAATAATGCAATAATGTGGCCGGAAAAGTTGCACGTAATGTAAACGGAAAGGTTGTCGGAGATGTTGCCGGAGGAGTGGCGGCGTGATGATACCATTCAACCTCCTTCAATGTGTGATGAGAAGTGACCGGAAAAGTTGTCGGAGTTATGTCGTCGGAGATCTTGATGGGAGATCCTTGTTGATGAGAGAGATGGAGTGAGGGAGAGTGAAGAGAGTGAAAGAGAGAGTGAGAGTGGGAGAGTGAGAGTGTTAAGAGTATAAATACATATATATGTATTTACACAGGGTGTTACTAGGAAATTTCAGGGCGGCATTTAGCAAGCGAGTATTTTATTGGATAGAAGATTTTGGAGATACCCCACAATTTTAAGGAAGAGGAAATAGATAGAGAAAAAAGAAAAGAAGAAAAATAGAAAAGAAAATTGTGTAACCCTAAGCCTCTAAATTCCAATTAGAAGAATTTGTTGCAATCACAAGCCAAATTTCATCAATCTCTACATATCACAGATTTCATTCCAGTTTTCAGTTCTATCGAAAAAGTTCGATTTCGAACTTCGTAGTTCCAGCATCAATTCATGCTACTTTTCGAGGAAAGAAATTGAAGGATTTTTTCGACGATCCCTGAAAATCGAAGGTTTGTTTAGGACTAATTTTTACTATTCTAAGTTCTAAGATTTCAATTTTGTAATTTACCATCGAATATTTGAGTAAATATTTTGTTCATTTTCTTCACTAGTATGCTCGCTCAAAAAATTATAATCCAGATTTGCACATTCCTGTAGTAGAATTTGCTCTTCCTCCTCCATAAAAGATTGTGAGAATCCAGGGGCAAACCTCGCGTGGATTCAATGGGTTCAGGTGAACCCACAAAAATTTGGAAAAAAAAACAAAGGAAAAATTCTGGAAAAGAAGTTTAAAGAAAGGAAGCGCGTTAAAGTTAAGTTAGATCAACAATAACTCGGGCGTTCCGCGTGATAACTGATAACTTAAAGAAATCCGTCCGCCCGTGCGTGTTCCGAGTTCGAGGCTTTTTTTTTTTGTTGAATCTGGTTTTATTTTCCCCCTTTTCATTTTCACAGACCAAAAACCTAGGGTTTCCGGTTTAACTCTCAAAACTGAAACTCGACAAAGGCAGTAGGCACGACGCGGCGCCACGAGTCCACGACCAGGGTCCTCTCGCACTCCGACGACCGCCGTCCGCCGGCCGCGGCATAATCGCACGGATGCATACGCATTTCTCATCTCTCCTCTTCTGTCTTCTCTAGCCTCTACTCGAATTTGTTTAGGTAATTGACTAATTTCTTTGTTTAAACTTTCATTTACCAATTCATTTAGTAATTATTGGAATGCTTCATGCTTGGATGAATTGAATTGAAATTATTGGAATGCTTCATGCTTGGATGAATTGAAATTAGAGATTTAGAGTATAATTTAGTGATGTCAAATTGTCAATTGCCAAGAAAGTTGTTTAATTTTAAGTAATTTGTGAATGAAGGATGAAAAGTTTGGAACACTTTTGGAAGACTCAAAAGTCTTCAGGCTATGAAAACTCGTAGAATGATTTTTTAGTTTTTTTTTTCTTGTAATTTAAGAAGTTATTCTCGTATTTATCGGTTGTAATTCCGAATTTGAGTTGATGTATTTTATTTTTAAGCAATTTAAATTGATCTTTTTTTGGTTTAACGTCTCTTTAATTCCGAACCCACGTGGGTGAAATCCTGGATATGCCACTGTGAGAATGATATTAGGTTTATCCTAATTTCTTGATTTGCACCTTATTTTAGGGTTGGGCATAATTAGCTATGCAATTTTTTTTTCATTTGTGTTATTCTTGGTTTCACATATATGTTTTCTTTGAAATTAAATAAGTTGCTTAGATTGAGAGCGAGATCGTTTTTTGTTATCATCTTTACCTTATTATAAGGTTATGCATTGTTGTAGGACTTTTCGAAATGACTGGAAGACAACAATTAGTTTCATATTAACTCATAGAAAAACGATGATGGCAGAACGACTACTTTCCTAGTGAAGTTAGACTCGTTGAACAGAAGGTTCCCCGGTGATTCGGTCAAGGCTGCTAGTTGTTTTCGTTTTAAGTTCTGTGACTTTAAATCTGTTGTGAAACAGCTTTCTGAACTTCTTCTGTGAAAGGAAGTACCTTGAAACCAAAGAATGTTGTATGGGAAGTGACTTTCACTTGTAATGATGGAAAAGAAGAATGATATATGTTGGTTCGGAATAGAAATGGTCTAGATGGAGTGTTTTGAGATGCTCAAAGTTATTTGGAATTGCTTTCTGACCATTATCTTTCTCTAGATATTATGAGGTACTAGTGTTTGTTTCTTTACATGGCTTAGCATCAGTTTGCTAGTGTGATTTGTATGGATGACTTTATGTTTTGGAGTAGCTTATCTTTCGCAGCACGCCAACAATTAGTTCAGGGACTAACCTCTGCCTCAAAAGTCTGATGGTTGCCTATATGTGTTTTAGAACTAGATGGTGTATTTCGTAATGCGCTTTTTTTCTAGCAACTATTAGTATATGTTTCGTCTATGTTATGTTGGTGTACAGAAAAGGTTGGAAGTTTTAGTCCTGTTAGCATGGTTTGCACTAGTATTTATTGTACAGGAAAGGTTGGCATCTTAGGAGTTGCCTTTGAAAGTGAATTTTTGGGGTGATATCTACAAGTTTTTACCAGGATGTTTTCATCAATTTTTGTTTTTTATTCTGTGAAATACTTTTGAAATTCAAAATATGCCTGAAAACCTGGTTAAAATTGATCAGAACTGTGATTGTTTCTTAAAATAATGGGCAGTAGGAAGCTGTACATATTGATGCATTAAGACGTATGTGAAGAACAATTATAGGGTATAGACTATGATGTATTCCTTCTTCTAGTCATTTAGTCTTTCATATCTTTAGTTTCTAACCATTACACATCTATCAATGTGTCAGATTGTCAGACTGTGTGGGTTGATCATCAGGATTTATGGCAAGCAAGGCTGTGAAAACCGTAGCGAAAGCAGCCACTGAGTACCAATATCCTTGGCAGGAGAAGCTAGTGAAGTATAAAGACGAGCTTACCAAAGGTGTTTGGGGTTACTGGGAGCTCGGGGCATGGAAGCCTTTGGGTATAAGTGCTCGTCACCGTGCTAGACTCCGTAAAGAAGTTCTAGTTGCAGGACAAGACTGGCCCTATGATCCGGAGAGGAAAGAAATGAAAACTAAGAGGAAAGGACATAAGGTTGATCGAATTGCAGCCGAGAAACGGGCTCAAACTGCTGAATTGATGAAGAAGATGCCACAAATGTTGCTTGACTATAAGAAGCGTAGATGGGAGAAGAAGATGAAGGCAGAGGAGGATGCTGCCAAGAAATAGGTCTGATTGATCTTGAAGATCTTAGCTCTTTTCATCCTAGTCTTTAGTGAGCAGTAGAAATACTTGCGTCTACCTTTTGGGATCATTCACAAGATTTTGGAAGAGCATTATATTTGCTTGATGCTGAGTTTTCATGGAACTTATCTCTTCAATAAGGGATGTAGTATCAAAGTTTGTCCTTGATAAGCAATTCCTTTTTTCAAGAGAGATTGTATACCCTCTCCTAGATCCCAATTTCAGTAATTTGCCAAGGTTTTAGTTGTTGCCATGACATCTCATTATATCCCATGTACGACGTTAATGCATGATTACGAAGAGGGATTGATTGACTCACGGTTGTCACTTTGTCAGGCCACTTTAGGGAGAGAGAAGTTTTCAACAGACAAAAGTCAATTTTGTAATTTGCAAAAGACCAATTACAACTCAGGCTTACGATAATTCAAGAAATCATGTGAAAGAGCTTAGAGTTGTGTTATTTATCCTTATATATAATATTTTTTTAATTTTCTATGTTGATTGGTTGCAACACTTCATCTGAATTTTAGAGGTTAATTTTTTTTTTTTTCATTAATTCTTCCGTCTTTTTTTTATATACTTGCATCATATATTATGGAAACAATTATTTAGGAGAGGAAATAGATTTAGAGAGATAAAAAAGGGGCTATATGTGCTAGGACGCCTAGGAGGTATTTAGAGGGTAGATATTGCTTATGTAGGAAAAGATGCAAGTATGAATGGAGGAAGTATCTATTGAAATATATAATTATGATGAATATTATCAGATTCATCTCAGTATGCATTTTTGAGGTATCAATTTTTTAAAATTCTTACAAAAATGTAGGTTTATATATTAATTATCAAAATTATATGTTGAGATTGTAGGTCACTAGGTTGCAACATGCAACTAGTGAAAAATGGAGGACATGATTTAGGACTGTATATGTCTCCATATACACTAAAGTATGTTTGTGTTGATACTTTTCAAATGTTCAACAACAAATTTTCAACTTCTTTTTGTTTTTTTTAAAATATACAAAGAAACCAATCGTACACCTTAATATTATTTTAACCTAATTTTATGAAAAGAAGATAGTGTAACATTTAATTATGAAAAAAAAAAATCCTTATAACGCTATTATGATTTATGATTTCAAAAATTGCGAGTTAGATAATACTCTCTCCGGTCTTTATTAGTTTACCCGTTTCTTTTGCACCGAGTTTTAGGAGAAATAATGTTGTGGAACATAGAAAGAAAAAGAAACTATTATTTTATATTTAAGTTGAATGTATGTGTGATGGAAAATTAGTGAGCTCATTCCAAAAAAAAAAATTCAAAAGAAATGGGTAAATTAATAAGGGATACCCCAGAAAGAAATACAGTAAACTAATAAAGACCGGAGGAAGTAGTTAACAAAAATCGATGAAAAGGTTAAGCTAAAAATGCAATATTCAAGACATAAACACAAGTCAACTGAAAGGAAAAAAAAAAAAAGAGCTTCACTAGTATGTTTGTGTTGATACTTTTCACTTGATTTAAGAACTCAGGATTTCTCCTAAACTTGGTTGAAGGAATCTGCATTTCAATTTAATTTAGAGAGAGATGGATGAAGTGAGATCGGCAATGGAGCAGCATTTGAATCAAATGGCGGATCTTATTCAGAAGTTGTCTTCTGAGTTTCGCTCTGGTATGGGCCCCGCTTATGATAATTTCATCGGATTTTTCCACGCCATTGATTGGAAGGTCTCCTCTCTCTCTTTAATTATAATTATTGTTAATTTGTTATGGTAGAGTAATGAATCTGATTTGAGTTTTTTTTTGTCTTCTTCATTTTTTGTTATGTTAATGGAATGAGCTTCAAATTAGCAATTGAACTGCTAAGATCTCAACTTTTTTGGTTTATTTTGGTTAATGTGATGTAGTTTGATAAACGTAGATTAATCCTCAATATCAGGTGTAAATAATAAATAACTTTTTTCTTTGCTTAAATTGCTGGAATTTTAGATGATTTGAACTTCTGTATCTATCTGCAATGCTTGTATGATAGAGATGGTCTTGGGTTCAAGTATGATGGATGCCACTTTTTGTTAGGGTAGGACGCATAAAGCATAAACTATGTCAGTTCCGTTTTTTTGGACTGAACTGAACTTAATTTGTCTGAATTGAACTGAATTAAAATTGTGAGTAGAAACTAACTGAACATAACTGAATTTGTCTTAACTAAACTGAATTTGTTTGAACTGAACTGAACTTCCATTCATTCGGTCCAAAAGAACAGAGCTTAGAGGGATTGATACCCGAAGGATTCAAATATCTCCTTGAAAATTTGACTCCATGAGATAGTGAACAAAAAGTTGCTGATTGTCCTATCTGCAACTGAAGCTATTTGAAATTATTGCAATTAACAGATTTTTAATACACACTAAGGCCTTGTTTGGTTAAGCTTTTTTAGGGCTCGGAAACGAATTCAATAATCTGAATTCATTACTCCTTGTTTGGTTTGGGTAGTGGATTAACTATTACACTTACTTGAAGTAACCCAAAACCCCCAAAATGTTACCCTCCAAATTAGAGGAGTAACAAAATCCTTTCCATTTCCCTTCAAGGGATTCCTTTCCATTGTTGAACCAAACACCCAATAAAAGTAACAATTATTGTTACCATTTCTCCCCTCTACTTGATTTCATTCCCTTTCCATTCCTGTATTTGAACCAAACGCCCCCTAAGGGCATGCTTAGATCAGGGGTAATGGATCAATGGAGTAATAAAAGTCAATCCACCTTAATAAAGGAGAAAACGAAGGTGAGTTGAGATGGTTGCAAGGGAATGATGTAGTTTTGTTGTGATGTGAAGGAAGGGAAGAAGAAGCTATTACCCTCCAAACGATGGTAACAATAAATCTAGGAGGGTGGTGGGTAAATATTACCCCCATAATGAGATAGTAACAATTCCCCTATCCATTACCTTTTTTATCTTACCATCACTAGCTTATCTTCTTTATCACCACTTCTTCGCCTTCACCTCTAACCACCTTCATTTTCATTAGTTTGACTTTTTGTTACCCCTTAATGAACTACCTTCAATCCAAGCAAGCCCTAAAGATTGAGAAAGGATACAAAAAGAAAAAGGAAAGTAAAATTTAGCCTAGCTATTTATATTCTAACTCTCACAACTTCTATTATCGTATATTGTGTTGCTTATCTTCCTACCTACATTATGTTTCTAGCAAACCCAATACAAGCTAGCAAACTTAGTTCTCACTCCCCCAACTTCCCTCTCTCAACACAAACAAATTAAGAAAGGAAAAGAAAGATCAAGAGGGAAAACGAGAGGAATAAAGTACCTAGTAGTGATCTCACTACAAGCTTTTCTTCTAGTTCTACCCAAAATGGACTTAGAAACCAACCCTAAGGACTACACACATGATGGAACTCTGGATCTTCGCGGTCGTCCCGCTATTGCTTCTAAGACGGGCAAATGGAAGGCTTGTGCTTTTCTTCTTGGCAAATTACTAAATTTTTTCTTAGATACAAGAATTTTTCCATTTACAATTAATTAATTTACCTTTCTTACATAACTAAGACTAGCTACATATATTTGTTTTCCTTCTACTCTTGATATAGCTTATGAAGCATGTCAGAGAATGGCCTTCTATGGCATAGCATCAAACTTGGTGGTTTACCTGACAGCCCAACTCCATGAAGACACTGTTTCATCAGTCAGAAATGTGAATAATTTGGAACGGAGTAGTATGGATGACACCAATCACTTGAAAAAAAGGGCCACCTTGCGTCCTTAAGTTGGAGCTGGCACTTCTCGAAGTAATTTGGAGTGTAAGCCTTCCTGGTCACTTGTTAGTGTCTAAAACATTGCAGCTCTGTACCCCTGCCTTACTTAGGATGTTTAGGATACTATGTAACATGTCTGCATTTGCTTGCCTCTTTTGTTTCTTTGTGGTATATGTTTTCAGGAAAAATTAACATTGAAGTTTGTGGGTCAGTTACCTTCTCAAAAGGTTATAAAATGCTGATCTAATGTTTTGCTACTCACCTCTCTACCCAACATTTCTCACCAAATAGTTGCTCCTAATCACCATTAACTCCATCTTCATTGTACAAAGCCAAAAAGAACTCTTGACTTGTGCTAATTTCAAATTATTTTCAATCTTGAAATTATGTCACCTACAGGAAATTTGGGGTGAAATAATACCAAGTGACTGAACAAATTATCCAAATACAAGTACCCCATTATAATTGAGATCAAACATGTCAAAAACCCGTGATACGATTCCAAGAAGCAAGAAGACAAGATCTAACATTGTAGCTTCTCCTAAGTGAAGTTTTTGACACAGAAATCATGTTAATCAGCACAATGAGCAAGTTGCACAATATGAACTGTAATCAGAATTTTTCTCTGCACTATAAGCCATGCATAGATGTAAAAAGTGTGTGAATAGAAGCTTGATGACACATTCCTTTTGAAATAAAATATGCTGGGATCACTATGAAAAGACACCCTCAAACTTGGGAAATTTATAATGCCATATATTCCTTAATAAATCATCGTATATTTCCCAAATTCCAAATGTGTTAGTACTTGACGTTGAATGATTCAATTTTCTCACAAGTTCTTGTCAATTTTTTTTATTCTTGTTTTTCTTGATGCTTAAATGACATGCAGGAGCCTTGGTTAATGGGCTTATTGGGATTCTATGTATTGCTATTGCTGGTAACTATCATCTCCAGGAGGCATGTCAACTTCCAAATGTGCCTTTTCCTTCTTGCTCGTATGTTTCCTATTCTCTGCTTGTACTCATTTTTAATGTTGGGTAAACTAAGGCACATTTAGTTCCTCCTGTTCCCATTTGTAGCTAGATAAAAGAAGGGGAAGGGGGATGCACTTCATCAATAGTTCTCACCTCCATGGGGGAGGTTGTCGCCCCCCCTTTTATATCATATTAGAGTGAGCACACTGCAAAAGACAACTCCCTTTCAAATTTGAAAGATAAAAGAATTTTAGATAGTTTTTAATTTTTCTCCTAATAAGCACCGAGAAGATCGTCTGTGATTTTGTTAGGATCACCTATCAAATTGAGAGTGGATGCTATAAAAAGGCGTTATACTTTGTCAAACATAGCTCACCTGCTCGTCCTCTTCTGATTTTGATGTGTGTATTGCACAGGGTATTAGAGATGGAAAGCAGAGATGAAAGGGATTAGGATCGCAATCTTATTGCCCTTTTTGTATGTGCTCCTTTTGACAAATTGTTGGATGGAAAAAAATGTGCAGGAACCCAGAAATTAGTTGTTTTGAGCATAGGATTCATATTTCCCTTGTAAAAAAGTTCATTGTTTTGTATAAGCAGAAAAGACCTCACGAGGCTTTTGAGATTTTTTTTTAAAATATGACGTAACAAGGCAATGTGATGCAGTTTCTGGTGTGTATCTTGCTGAGAGACTTAATCGGTTCCTGGGTAATCAGTGGCAAACTTTTGCTACTCAGAACTATTTCGATCCACATGGCATTTTCCTTTCTGTGCTATGGTCTGGTCCGCTCCTCTTAATCGCAATCTTAATCTTGGTTAGTATTTCTTAACTTGCTTCAAGCTTTTCCCAGTTGATGGACTAATTTTGTAACAAATCCTTGAGACTTCCTTGTCTTCCCCGATCACAGATAAATACCCTCTTCTCTATGTGTCATCTAATCATCCAGTGGAAAAGGGCCGAGCTCAGACACCGTGCAAGACTTTCTCAGAAGAAGGATAGTTGAGTTTGTAGTCAACACAATTTTGTCAGTGAATGATCTATTGATCTCTCTGTTGGTGAAAAGGCAAAGAATGCCCTGCGGAAGGTGTATGACAACAACAGGATATTTGACAGTTTGATATCACTCGGAAGCTTAGGTTAGGGTCAATGAGTAAATTTTGGACATTTAGGTCATGGTCTTGCTGTGACTCCCATGTTTCTGGTGTAGTTTTCTTGACGTTTTAGCTTGTCTCTATATTATCAAAGGGGAAAAAATGGTGAATTTTCCTGTATTATGATACAATTATTTGTTCAGTTATAATTGAAATACAAATTCCTCGTATTGATTCTTGATTTGGTAGATTTTCTATGTTGACAGACGTATTATACGTATCACTATGTCTTCCTCCGTCCCATAATATAGTGCTCACTTTCCTTTTTGGGTGTCCAAAAATATTGTGCCTATTTCTTTTTAATCAATTTATTTGAACTAAAATATCCTTAATTTCTACATAAACTTTTCAAAATACCCCTACATTTCTTTAAAAATATGTGCCCCTATTTATTGTTTTACACCAACATTTATTGTTTTTTGATATTTTTTTAAAGGAAAAATACAATAAATAACTAGTTCCAATATAAAAGCACTAAAAAAGCACATCATTAATTATTATTTTTGGAACATCCTACTACTCATTCCATTTACCTTAATTCCCGTGAAAAATGAGAAGTAAGCACTATATTATGGGACGGATGGAGTATAATTTTAAGCTGATTATTTTTTCCGCATCTGTAGCCCCCTCTCAGATGTCTTCTTTTGATTTCCCTTGCGCACTACATCTCTACTTCTCTACTTAGTAGAAGAATTAATTTTATATATACAAATGGAGGACTTCATAAATAGTCCAACATTATAAAATAAGACAAATTAAACAAGAAGTATAGACAAAGAGTAATAAGATTATGTAAGGAAACTAAGACTGGTGATTACTTTCTTTATCGATGTGGGACATTACTATTTTACATATAACTATCTAAAAATAATTTCGAGCTTGTTCACGAGCTTTCGAGTTGAACTTAATGAGGCTCAGGCTCGGCTCGTTAAGGTCTCGAGCCGACCCCGAACTCGAATTGAGCCCTCTCGAGCCGATCTTTGACCGAACTTTGACCGAGCCGAACTCGAATAGTTTGCGAGCCATCCTGACTCATTAGCACCCCTAGTCATCATAGCTATTTATCGCACACACGAGTTGACTAAGAGTAACTGACTAAGTGTTAAGTTACCATATGGTTGTTAACAAGGTACTATATAGTAACTAGTAAGTATTTGTTTACTTATTTACTTATGGTTGTTACTTGTTAACTGTTAACGTATTAATTATACTTTTTAATAAGTTATTTAGCTTTTATAGGGGAGAATGATTTGGGGTATGTTATTATGTTTATTATTATTATTATTGTGCAACACATGAACCATCGTTATAATCACTTAGGCCTCATATGAACCGTTGTTGTAACCATATGAATGTATAATTGTCATTTGTTACAATATTATAACATATCAAGAGTCGTTATATTAATTTATAATCAATAGAGTATTAGAGTAGTTTTACAATTATTTTGATAGCAATGTACTACTAAAATGATTAAACATATTGATAAAATAGTTTGTTTATACTTTATCATATATAATCACAACATAATACATGTATATCGTGTTATGTTTGTTATTGTTATTGGTATTATTAGATACTTTATCATATATAATCACAACATAATACATGTATATTGTGTTATGTTTGTTATTGTTATTGGTATTATTAGCATTGTTGCTAATATTACTATTAGTATTTGTATAGTTATTGTTAGTATTCCTGTTCTTATTTGTATTACTATTGCTATTGTTAGCATTGTTACTATTACTGTTATTATTTGTATTATTACTATTATCATTAGAGCTATTTACAAACTTATATATCAATCATAATGCTTATAATAATAAATTATTTATATAAAGTTTGAAATTGATCGTCTACTTGTTATTATAGTCGTTTGTAATAATATATAATATTAGAACAAATGAAGAGTCGTTCTACTCCTTTACTCAGTAGAGTGGTTTTGCGCAGTTGATTAGTCGAAATAAGAGTTGACTAAGAGAATACAGTCAATACACTAAACATCGCGGTAAGCAATATAGTGTTTTTATTAGTTTTTCGTTATCATCCATATATTTATCGCACACACACACATATGTAAATATATGTCGATCTTAATACTTTTAATAATATGATTCGTTTACAAAATTCATAACAAAATCAAATGACCCGACCAGGAGTTAACCGAAGTTGAATCGATGTTTAATAGCGAATGGACCCGATGCTTCACAATTATCGAACTAAGGTCATTAGTGATTCAACCCGAGTACACTTGACTCTACCTAAGCGTACATGAAACCCAAATACGACCTACGCAAACTCAGACAAAAAATGTCCACGGGCGATCAAACTCGGGAATGGATCGACTTGTAAATGGAACACTCAGACCTGTCCGGCACCCGTCAATCCCATGATTCAAATGTGATCGACCCAGTTGAACAAAACCTGACCAATCACGTCCTGGGGCACTGACTGTCAGAATCTTGACCTGTTTGGGTCTGATCTGGTTCGCTGTGGGTATACCCAGAACCTGTTTGAGAACCTGTTTTGACACCACTATTCTCTAGTATGTTAGTGTTGATACTTTTCACTTGTTGGACAACAATTTTTTCAACTTTTTTTTTTTTTAAATATACGAAGGAACCAAATTTTCATCTTAACAGTATTGTAACCTAAATTTATGAAAATAAGCTAGTTTAACATTTCATTATGGAAGAAAAAACTCCTTATAACGCTATTATGATTCCAAAAATTTGGAGTTTAACTTGTGTGGACCTGGTCCACAATAACTTATTGTGGACCAATATCCTCACACGTGCGAATAGACCAAAATAGAATGCAGCCCAAACAAACCAATAACTGATTCTCTCTCCTCATTTGTACACCCGCAACTTTCAAAAAAAATCCAGACATTCTCGGATCTGCAGCTCACATTTTTCACAGAAAATTGCGCATTTTTCTCTCTCCTCAGATCAAAATCAGCAATCTCGCGGAAATTTTACGATCAAAATCAGCAAAATTACGAAGAAGATAAGAGAACTATGGAGCAACAATCTAATACAATTTCAACAATCTCACAACCTAATCTCGAAAACAACATAATCGAGTGTGAATCGAATCGAAATAACAATGAAGGTATGATATTCGATTTTACGTTGATGAATCAAAATAGGTTGTTATTCCAAATTAACTTTGCTTGTGCGAGTAAGGATGATTAGAAAAAAATTTCAGTTTATCTAGAAATTGAAGCTTCAACTATTAAAGACGATGAAAACAAAAATCACGGCATTATTTCTACAAGTGCTGAAGGTAATTATTTCGAAATCAATTTGTTTTTATGTTGATATTTTGTTTATGATTCATTAAAAAATCACAGTATAAATTTCTTTATGCTTCTGTTGTTAATGTTTTGTAGTATGTTTGTTTATGATCTGCTTAGTTGAAGCTATACATGCAATGAGTGATTGAATTTTTTCGATTTTAGTACTAAATTGGATGTTTGTGGAGATGATTTTATTTCGAGTATATTGTTATACGGATCCTTCGTAACTATAACTTCAAAGGAGGTCACTATATATAAATCTAAATATGCACTGATTAAAGCATGTTGTTGGTGAATATAGTAACTATATCATGCAAAAAGGTAACTATATATTGATAATGAGTTTACTATAGGAAAATTGACTATATACTTGAAAACACTGACATATACTACCTCCGTTTCATATTAATCTACACACTTACATTTTTCACGCATGCCGATGCACTACTTTGAGCCTTTATATCTCTAATTTTGTATTTGTAAAAAATATAAAAAGTCGATATTTTAAAACTACATATCGAGACGAATCAAACAAGACCCCACATGACTATATTTTCTCTTAACCATAATTCACAAATGATAGTCAAAGGGAAATTTGTGAATAGTGTCAAAAGTGAGTATTAATATGAAACGGAGGTAGTAAAATAGATGTCACTATGACATAAAGAAGGTAACTATATGTCCATATAATAAAGAATAACTAATAAAAACTTTAAGTAAAACATAGTTACTTTTATAATGACATAGTAACCATTTGTAAGTTAATTTGTTTTTATAATAAAAATAGTATTGTCATAATAATCCAATACTTAATGGTAACTACAACTGATAAAAAGGTCACTATATCCTATAATATGAATAGCAAAAACAAAAAATATTAACTTAGTTATTAAATGTGCTTCACATTCACAATAAACAATGTTGATGAAGATATTTCAGGTTGGTTAGTAGGGCACATAAGGGAGACACTTGATGATATATATGAGTTATATCGTCAACATGCAGCCACTGTAGGATTTAGTGTAAGCAAAGCAAACCAAGTAAGGATAACAGGGTGTGTAGAAATCATACAAAAGTTTTTGTATGCTATGTAGCACGACTACAATGGTGTAAAGTGAGCTTTTAAGTAACCGACTTTATCCTTCTTGGTCAATTCAGGCCATGGTTATCATGATGTTGCTTATTAGGTATACCCTTGTAGATAAACTTGTTTTCAGTATTATGTCATGCTTGTTGAATTTGCAGGAGCCTTTTTCTAGAACTTTTCTCCTGCAGTCCTGCCATATGTGAACTCAAGTTCTTGAATAGCTTCTTCAAATGAGAGGCTCTGGAGATTTATATAGCTGAAATTTCTTGCATACATATTAAATGATTTAGTCCACTTAAACAATAATTAGATTGTTAATGAGCAAACTTTGAGTGACTATTTGTCTCGCCAGTCATGTTCTATAAGCCTATCAGCTCAACTGGTCGAGCATTGTGTACTAACATTGCACAGAGGATGTAGGTTCAAATCCTACATAGGCTATTGGTTTCAAATTGTTAATCATCTACTCAATTGGTCTAACACTACCACCCTTGTTCAACATTAAGGTATTGATTAATAGCCACAACCACAACATCTGTATTATAATTACCTTTTTCTGATATAGTCACCCTACCTTTTCAACGTATATTTACACATTAACATATAGGTACCCTTTTTTCTTATAGAGTTACTCTTTCTATCATAGTGACCTTATTTCTCATATAGTCACCTTTGTTAACCTATACTTACTCCTCTTTTATAGCTATAATTTTCAAACTATACTCCCCTTTTTTATATATAAAGTTACAATTATATTTTAAAAATATAGTCACCCTTTTTGTACAAATAGTTACACTTTTTTAAAATAGTCGCCCTATTTTACATTGTAAATTACCATTATTATAAGTTCCCATGCTAAAATAAATGGGCTCTTTTTAACAAATAAGGACCTTTGTTACACATATAGTGACTCCAAGGTAGATATAATCACCCTTTTTTAATAGTTATAATGACCCCTAATTATAGGTAATGGCCTCTTTTTTATACATATAGTGATCCCTATTTAATTAAATATTATAATTACCCTTTTTTATACATATAGTGACCCCTATTTAAATATAATCACCCTTTTCCTTACATATAATGATGCCTTAATTGTGGCTCGTAACATCTCAAATGATTAATTCGGAGCAATCAAATTGGAGCCTGTCTTTTGAATATTCTTATTCGTAATCATGTTACCTTTCCTAATATATAGTGACCATTTTTGTAATATAGTCACATTTTTTTACATGTAGACATGTAGTATTTTTTTTTTTTGAGGGGATGTAGACATGTAGTTACTTACTTTATGTTAAGTCACCTTTTTCTATATTCAAGTTAAATTCTACTCTTTTTTTTTTATATAAAAGGTGGGGTCGTTTTACGATAAGCTGTCATAATTAAAGTTACTACACTTTCAAACACAGTGATCACTTTTCTCATATAATCACCTCTTTTAATGTATAGTTACTACTTATTATAGTTACCCTTTTCAAACTATAGTCACCCTTTTTGTACAAATAGTTACACTTAATAGTCACGCTTTTTAATTAGCTATAATAAATAAAATTATCTTAGAAATTTCTCTAAAAAACTTACCCATGCATTTCATAGACAAAATAATATCAAGCAGAGATTTATATTTCATAGCCTATGTAGGATTTGAACCTACATCAGTGTGTAATTGCACATAGCTCTACCAGTTGAGCTAATAGGCTTTACTTAATTGAGCTAAAGAAAACACTTCTGAGAAAGAAAAAAAAAAGACAGAGATTCAGATCATCATCAAACATAACTTTATGCTTTAAATTGCATTATGGCCATATTAAAAAAATTGATGGATGCAATACAGTTATAGATAAAGATGAAATCAGGTCATTCTACATATAGTGATATATATTGTAACATAATGACTGTTTGTTATTTCATTGTGACACTTTGAAATAAATTGGAAGAATCATGCCAAAATTCGAACAAATGCAGTTTTTATCACAAAATCAAAGTCCATAACAAGTTGCAAAATGCTAGTTCTTAAAACATAACTAGAAATCACGCCACAATACCAAAATACACAGTTATGAACACACAACTACGTAATCGCAATAATTCTTCTATAGTGACCCTAATAATAACTACAATCATGCCAATTTACATATAGTAACTAAATTGGTAGCATAGTGACCTTTTAATCATGCCAAAACATAGATCACACATGTCAGTAATCATCATGAAATTAATTCATACAAAGCACCACAAAGGTCGGCAACAATCGCACAGGTTAGACCACAAATTGAAGAAAACAACAAATTGAAACTCTAATTCGCTATGTCTAAACAATCAAACAATCTCCAACAAATTACGAAACCCTAATTGTGAATTCAATTTAGAGAAAACATCAAACAAACCTTAATTTCAAATTCTCAACGAATTTATCCATAAAGTTCTCTCTCTTTCTCTTTCCTTCTTCTCCATAAATTTGACACTTAATCGCCGAGTTTTTTTCGTGCCAAGAGAAATCTTTGGAGATGGATTCATTTGACTTTGCAAAGCTCCCCCATCTCTTCGTCTTCATTATGTTTCTCCTCATTTCACATCTTCCAATTTAATTCAATTCGATCAAAAATGAAGTTTATTGAAAGAGATGAAGAGTAGTTATACTAGTTATGGGGTGTAGAAGAGAAGGGGAAGATAGGGAGATCTATACTTTTTTTCGGGGAAGAGAGAAATTTAGAGCCAAGTTCTTTGTAAAAGAACGAAGGTGAGGTTGACCAGGCACACGATTCCACACGTGCCAAAGTTGCAATTTCTCTCTTTTTGCCCACACTAATATTAATATTAGTGTGGACCAGATTCATTTAAGATTTTTACTAGAAATTAAATCACGTGGCTCACCAGTCAGCGAGCATCATATAAAATTCTTACACCTGCATTTCTGACAACATTACTTGCAATTACTACCAAGAGAAGATATGATGGGGTATAAATTAAAGAATTCAGATGATTGTTAGAAACTCTGAAATAAGTTTGTCAAGCCACCTCTCAGAATCGATAATTTGTTAATTGTTATCACTGAATGTCTGAATCTGGAACAACACGTTTTTATTACACACCACAACTAAGTACATGCTAAATATTAATATTCAATACATCAAGTCAACTACAGAAGTCTTCCACCTTTAGTCAACAAGAGCCAAAACCTAAAAACTATAAGAATGGGATTACTGAGTAAAGACCTGACCTAACATCAAAACTTGAATTTAAACCAGAAAAAAGAAAGAAACTGAAGCAGTGTAAAAAATACAGCCTACGAGTGTGATCGAACTATCTTGCACCTCAAGGTACAAAAGTTGCAGCTCATAGTTATACCAGAAGACGCAGTCCTAAAAGTAAAACACATATGGATACTTTGTAACAAGAGGGTAGAAGCATTAGGTAGGGCGCACGACAAAGTTTATCTTCACTGTGGCAATCTGCATGATGGCATACTCAAGTTTATTATAAGCAAGTTATTTTTTTTTTTTTTTTTGAAAGGGATTATAAGCAAGTTTAAGTAGAAGAGCTGCTAGAATTCGGCAGCATAGCACAAATGCAATACATCCACAAATCCAACATACTCATGAAAGACAATTATCAGATACAAGATTAGTAGCTACTTTAACAGAGATTTAACTGGAGAAACAATAACAGGAAATTTAACTGTGCAAGGATTCTACAATGTTCAAAGTAATCCTAACCCATCTAAAAACCTAATGATGATGCATGTATATTCCAACAAACTGTGCAACGAATCATAAATCTGAAGATCTCTCAAGACACACCAATAATTACCTCCACTCGATATAATGGCCTACATTGTCTATGGGGTGTCCTTTCATTGAAGATCTACATTGTACCCTCACATTTTTCAGAATTTACTAAGTTTCTTGTTACGAAATGGGTAGATGTTAACTAAAACCCATTTTTTTCCCAATTCATCAAGCAACTTTAGACTAATTAAATCAATTTCGAGCCCCCATATGAAGATTAGAACACATATTTATCTCTTTCATTGAATCTATTAATGAAATGATAACAGTAGAGGCATCATCGAATCATTTCTAAAACCCAAGGGTACTTTGAATACTTAAAAAAAAAAAAAAAAAAAGAGGGTAAAATACAGATTTTCAGCAAATCCAGGGGCACCCCATAGAAAAACTCCTTAGTTCTGTTGGATGCTCGAATGCAGCTCAATTCTTCCCACCAATACTTATTACAAATTTTCCGTGGATCTATTTTCTTCAATAAGCCTAAGTCTGGCTGTAATAATTGATTAGCCAGTATAGGGCTCTGTCTACTCACCAGTGTGAGTCTAAAATATGCGGGCATATACAGAATAAGGCATGTTCATGTAGGCACAAAGTCGTCTTTTTTCCTTGTAAACTATAATTAACTTTACTCAAAGATAATCAAACATGAACAAGTTCTCATATCACATCTTAAAGTGTATAGTACAATACAGATGATATAAAAGAGGACGGAGATTTACGCTGGCTGCTCGGCAGCAGGTTGTTGCGTTAGTTGAGAATAAATGTATTCATCAACTCTTTGTTTTGCCAAAGCTACCTGTAGAGAGAAATAAGACAATTAAATCAAGCCACTAGGATGCATCCACACACTTCAAAAAAATAACGCAGTGTTATCCAAGTTCACCATACCATCATCTATCTCACGATATGTATTATCTTCCTAGCATCAAATTCTTACTAAAAACATAGTGTATATTTATGTGGTACTTCTTTCAATTAGTTTAGAACCAAAAATTAAAATATTCCAAGAATAAAAGTATTAGATTAGCAGTCCACTAAATCCCAGATTAGATGGTACAACTTTCAAATCACTAACCAAGAATAAGCAGGAAAAAGGAATCAGGAGAAGGATATTCTTACCTGCTGAGCTGTGCCGATAAGCTGGATTTGCCTATGTTTTTGCTCGCCTTTTCCACCAAATACCTGAAAGTTGAAACAGAATGAGCCTCGTGTAAAACAACATTAAATACTTGCCAACTTGACACCTGAAGACGGCGGCAAGAAAGCATCATACCTAGCTGAAAAATCAATACATACACAAATTATAAGAACCCAGAAAAATAATGAGATGACGTGAAGGATAATATAGTGAGACAGATGCCAAGAAGAATTTGTTATACTTCCTCCGTTCTAAAATAAATTAAACACTTACTATTTTAGGCCTTTCAAAATAAGTGAAACGTTACCTTATTTGGTATTCACTTCTCTCTATCTCTCTCCTCATCACATGGGCCCCTTCTTTTTTCTCTCTATCTCTCTCCTATTCTAAATCCCCGTGCCAAGGCCCTACGTTTCATTTAAAACAGAACGGAGGAAGTATGATGGTTTAAAACACACAGGGGGATATCTTACACATAAGGGTGGATATTAATAGAGTAGAACATCCAAGACATCTAAATGACACAACTCAAAACTCAATTCATACTGTTTCTTAGAGATACTCCCTCCAACCCTTTATATTATGACTTTAAGCATAAATCTCTTTGTTGCAGCATTAGTATTCCAAACTTGCAATTTCATTTTAAGGTGACAAATAAAACGAAATCTTGAAGTTGTTCATATTTTGTGCAGATAATAAGGTAAGGAAGGGGTATTCCGTATTCCAGTCTTCCAGTCTTTGAAGTATATAAATACAAAAGATACTACTGCCTTCCAGGAAAAAGAAAGACACATGCAGCACAAACATCCAAGATGAGATTTACATGGTACAGAGACTAAAGTTGTCAAAAACATACTTTTGCAAGCCATTACAAAGTGACAACACAGCATTTTAGGGCAATTGTTCCAGATTATATTTCCATTTTCTGTATTACTTTTTTGTTTCATTTTCCCAATTTACACTTTCTTTGGGACTGCTCAGCTGAGCATAACTATAAATCCTTAAAGTGAATGAAACTGTTCTAACAATATAATATTAATCTGTTCAACTGACATAACAGTTCTCCCTTGTCTATCAGGCTAACATCTAAATCACAAAAAGTGATCTTATGCTAAAACAGAAGCTAATGTTGGCTCAGTGAATAAGGGTGATCAGTAGGGTAGTTTTGTTTGTTCAGTAGAGTTCTCATAGACATATTTTTTTTCCCTGGGCAGAGGGCTAACTGTAGTACATAGAAAATTGTATGAGAAAAGTTCACAAGCTGCAATTTCTTAGGATTGGATTTGTGCTGCCATATACCCTTTACAGTAAGGCAGGAATATGCGAAGATTTCAAGGAAAATCCAGAGAGGCATCAAACTCATAGATTAAATTGAGCTTGTATCTTCAAGATGTGTTGGAACCAGTCAGCTTTCCAAATGGGCTGAAAATGAAAAAAAGAATATAGGATGTTTTGTGGTGGCAGTCCTTCATAGAAGATATTCGGGTTCGGACCTATCATCTTCTGCATCAGCCAGTTGTTTGACCTTTAGGCTTTGATCTAGATGGTCTTTAGTCTAGTACTTTGCTCCCTGTGTATAAAAGGTATTCCAGCCTCCAGAGTAAGGACACATAATAAGGCATGAGTGACTTTTTACAAGATGTACAGTAACTCTTGCACACAGAGCTGCTATATGAAGAGGCTTTGAACATCTTATTAAATTAACCCATCTTTTGCAACCATTTTTTTGGTATAAATTCTAAATCATTGCCCAAAAATTGACTATTGTCAACATGTCAAACATAAGACCGAATATTGTAGAATTTACAGCATTGAATCTCAAGAGGAAAAACCTTAATCATTGCACCAGATTCAGTTCTTATTCTTGATATGTTGGAACCAGCTCTGCCAATCAAGCCACCCACCATAGTTTCTGAGATCACCATATCCAATGTAACATATTCAGCTGCACATACACATTCCTCCCGGATTACGTCAAAGTAAGAAAAACATAAGAATTAACTGGAGACTAGAACAGCAGCAAAAGCAGATGCTTGTAAAAGTACATTTACCAGCATTTGGGTCCATATAATGTTGTGCTGCTCGTGCAACGCTCAAGTTATATGTAGGGCTGATAGAAATTACTTGCTTGGGTGGATTTTGCCTAAAAGAAACAAACTTTAAACCAGAGAAGACTGCAAATGGTGGATTTTGCCTCAAGCAAGTTTGTGGAGAAAGTATAATTACCTAAGTTCGACACCAATCTCTTCCACAGCTTTCATTACAGCAGAAACTTCACCTGATATCTGATATTATCATTGACAATGATCACTTCTCAATATACGCACCCAAACATGTATGCGCAATCTTTCAAATCTAGATGGCAAATGCAGACAGCATCTCAACAAGACTGATGCCAGAAAAAAATTCAATACTCAACACAAATAAAGATCAACAAGCTAATTAAGGTTAATCTACATTTTTAGAGCAATCTGAAGCTGTTTTTCTCCTCTTATCCATTCTAAAATATACATATATTATTTTCCCCACTTCTAAGTTTGGATACAGTTTCTTAACTAGTCAAAAAACTCAAAATTGGTTAAGTAACCTTATACGTCTAGATCCCCCAAAGACCAAATAATAGTCATATTCTCACATCAATGTGGTGGTGGATAAGGAACTCTACAATTATACGTAGTGCCTGGTTATTATTTTATGCAGGTTAGTGAAGTAGACCCTTTCTGATGTTGACACACTAAGTCTAAAACCCTAATAGCTTAGTTACTAAAAATTCTTTAAGCTCTACTCAATGATAGGCTTAGGACCATTTATCTGTTTTCCTTTTACTATACATTGAGGACAAAGATACGTCAGATTACCAATTATTGAGCTCTCGAGTCTCAGCATAACAAAATCCATTCAATCTCGCAATCCTTAATATAACCAGATATACTAGAGGGGAATTAGGGGCGAAAAAAGAAGAGTTGGCACAAAACAAAAGAGAACTGATCCATACTCAACGGCGGACTGACGCAAATGAGAAGAATCAAGGAAAGCCTCCCAGATAACCTGTATTTCCTTTTTCCTCTTTCCTGGTGCGGACCTACCAATCATTAATTTACACACTTGTCAGTGCCACAAAAAAGGGCAGGTGAGGGGAAGTGTGCAAAAGGGAACTGCATTAAAGATTGGGAAGGAAAGGGTGGGAAGGAGGGAGAGGGGAAGGGCAGGAGGGAGGGAGGGAGGGAGGGAAGGGGAAGGGAGGGGGAGGAAACGAAGATGGGGCAGGGAAATGAAGGAAAGGAAGGTGGGAGGGGAGAGAGGGAATTTAGCTGGATTGAAAAGATTAACACCTAGGATTTCACATCCTTTCACCCGGGATTTCATACCTCTACGTAGAGAACAAGATGTCCCCTTGTACAGTTATCAGGGGTTGAATCGTTACTACTTACTACTGCCTTTTGTTTTCATATACTAGATCAGTCACAAATCAATGAAGGAGATATATTAATGTCAACATATGCTTCAGTTCTCATTGCACAAACTCCAGGCTAAACTGAACAACTACAAAGTTCCATAACGTATATCAATTTCATTCAAGTAGCACATGCTACCTGACTCGGACCCATACACGGTCAAAACACGCCTTACATCGAACCAACACACAGATGTCAAATAACAGCGATGCATCAATTCTACAAGGGAATCAAGATACAAAATGGACCCAAAAATACATTTTCTTATTGGAACATAGTTCTATTAAGTAATGACCGTTAATAAAATATGTAATGTGTACGTTTCACCTCAATGGTGCACATTTGCAGTGGCGATCTATGGGATCTACAAACTGTAGTAATACACCATAAACATTTTTTCCCTTGAAAACAGAGTACTCCAGGAATTGATCTAATCATCATATATTTATTCAATAAATGATACTACCTCCATCCCTAAATATTAACGGACATTTCTAATTTAGTTTATCCAAAAACCAAAAAGAGAGACTATTATGTATACTAATTACTTAATAATGGATAATTTCAGCTTTCTCATATTATCCTTAATGACACCTTTATAAGAATTCATAAGAAAAACTACATTGGTATGGTGGTGTTGCAAAATTTTGGAAAGTGAAGGATAGTTTGGTTATTTTAGCTAAATTCCATAAAAATGATCCCAAATCAGATGTGGCCTATTACTTAAGGATGGAGGGAATCACATGAGAGTTAAATAAAAAAAAAAAAAAAAAGGAACAATATTCAAGAAATAATGCCAAAAATAGAACTAGATAATAATAGGCTTTGTCACCTTTGCCCACGCGTACTCCTTAAAAAGGTAAAAACAAATGAAATACAATCTTACCTGGACCAAGCGATCAGATTCATGAGCAGACGCGCACAAAGGCAATTGATTTGGTGCGAGAACTGCAATTGTAGCACCAGAAGTGTTCCGAAGCTTTTCTATGTTCTGGCCTGATACGCCTATCAAGCCACCAGCTTGTGAACCCGCTATTAATAGCTTTACTGAATTAGCGACTACGTGTCCTGCACTGAGACCAGCAGCAGCACCATAGGGATCATTTGCAGCAGCAATACTTAGAGTGGCTGCACTGCTTCCATCATCCTGTCAGCTTAAAGAAAGCAAATAAGGTTCATGCACAAGGTCAAAGCATTGTAACATCATACATGTCTTCCATAATTCCGCCATATAACCATGTTACTTCTGTACTCTGGAAGGTAAAGAATGTCCCGATGCACTATTTACCAGCAACTTGATGGGAAGAAAAAACATTAGTGTGCTTGCTAATATTATTTTAGGTACTACTCTCCATTCATTACTTAGATGATAACGAAACCGGTATGAACCAAATATATCAAAGCTAGGACCGGACCAAAGACCAGTGTTACCTAATTCGCTAATTCCCCGGCGAATTGCGAATCGAGACGAGCGAATTAAGGTCGGTTTTGGATTATTTTTGGCTCATTTTGGGCTAATTGGCGAATTCAAAAGGCGAATTCATAGCAAATTAGGTAACGCTGGGCCAAAATAAAATCCCCAATATTAAAAAAGAATAAACGAGGGTCGAAAACCAGACTGGAAGTGTTCCAGTCCAGGTTCATTCTAACCCAAACGATCCGATACAGTTTTTCAGTTGGGACTCAGGACTGAGTACCCGGAGCAGCTAATGAACAGTCCCAGGCACAAAAGATAATTTATAGGTTCATGTAACCAAACCCATCTTCTGGGGTTTTGGCATTATTACTATTGTTGTTGTACTTCTCCCCCTTCCCCCCCCCTCACCCCCCAAAAAAAAAAAAAACCCTTCTCTATTGTGAATGTGTGCACATGGAACTAAAAGAATTTTGGGGGGATACATGAAGACAAGACCACAAAATCAATTTTAAGTATAAGCAGTGAGCATAACAAATACGGGTCTCACAAGAACTCACTGATTATTCATTGGCTCTGAAACCCCCCTTTTAATTCATCAAATGCAGAGTGATTTTTCATTCAGAAACACACATAGATAAATTGTGGAACAATAAAAGTGAAATAAATGTTGACACAACCAAGGACGGGGTGGACTGGAGGTAAAAGCTTCATCCAAACAGACTATATTCCTATATGGAGTATACTTGATATCCTCAAAATAATCATTTCAATAGCTAAATCCCGTCAAGAGTCTTGGTATAACAAATATTATAGCCACATAAGTCTACAGACACTCTCTACATGAAACTATAAACAAAGTATTTTTATTGACTAACTTACACAACTTATATAAGAATGAGAGAAAAGAAAACAGGATTGAGTACCGCAAGTATAAGAGAGGCTATCTGAAGCAATGCCTTCTCCGCATCACTGATGCCACCGGCATCATTCTCTTTCGAACTAATAATGATAACACGTTCCTCGTATCGCTGACGCACAAAAAAAAAAAAAAACCACATTAAAAAGCAGTCATCACACATCTCCTTGGTACTACAATTCATTTACACAACTTCCTTGGTACTAGTAAAGACTTCTGTATGGTTAGTTAAATCTTGAATTCCAACATCATGCCAGAATATAGATAATAAGCAATTACTATAACATTGTAGAAAAACTTCTATTAACAAATATTAGGGCATAACAGCTGAGTCTGCAGAAACAGCCCTTCACCCATTTAAACCAACCCAATTACTAGCCTAATTTAAAGATCACAGAATATCCCAAATAACCCAAAACAGAAATCCTGAAACAATACCATGATACAGCAAAAACTAAGAAAAAGAAGTGAATGATTTAAAAAAGTTTCAAAATAGGAAAAAGAACTGACAGCAATAGGATCAGCAATCTTGACAGTAGCCTTAGTATCTTCCCTAATCTTCTGAACACGATGTCCAGCTTTGCCAATAACCTTGCCAATTTGTCCAGAAGGAACAACAACCCTAAACAAAATATCAGTCCCCAAAGCCTGGCGTTTGGTGGAAGGGACCTCGGCCGAGTCCGAAACGGGCTCTCGGGGCCGTTTGGACGAAGGGCGGTCGGAGTAATGGGGTTGAGGGTAAGAAGGGTATTGCAATTGACCCAAAGGCATGGATTGGAGGTGACCATATTGCTGCTGGTGCTGCTGCTGATGGTGCTGGTATTGGTATTGGTATTGGTGGGGGTAAGGGATGTTTAAAGGTTGGTGAGGGTGTTGGTGGGGTTGTTGTAGAGGTGGTTGGTGTGGTGGAGGGATGTATTGGTGCTGGTGTTGGCCGTAGGGTTGGATTGTTGGGTATTGCCCTTGTTGCGCCATTCTTTTTCTTCTTCTTCTTGAATTTGGTGCTTTGGGCAATTGTTGTTTGCTAAAGTTGAATTGGGGTTGGGGACTTGGGGTGCCTCCGCTTGGCTTAACTAAATTGTAATCAAAATCTGAGCCTCTTCCTTTCAAAAAAAAAAAAAAAAAAAAAATATGAGCCTCTTGCGTACGGCCGACCACACTTATAAATATT
Source organism: Beta lomatogona (assembly GCA_947646795.1). NCBI lineage: Eukaryota > Viridiplantae > Streptophyta > Magnoliopsida > Caryophyllales > Amaranthaceae > Beta > Beta lomatogona. The sequence continues at coordinate 199,462 of CANSNZ010001166.1, forward strand.
ATCGATGATGGCCTAGCATGGGCTAATAAGACACACTTGTACCAAGGACACGTCCAATGGTATGATTTCTTATCTCTCACAAGGGAGACCAATGTTCAAATTTTGGTGGAAGCGAAATTTCAATACTGTGGGGGAGGGGTTTGGGGCTTGTTGGGCCTCTGAGTGAGTGACCCTGTGCAAGAAGAAGCGTGCGGAATTCTTTTACCACTAGCGGGTTCCGAAAGGAGGCCAAAAAAAAGACACACTGGTGTATATACTAATAATTGTAATAATAGTACTAATAAAATATTGTTATCAAGGCACTAGATGCTCTGTAAGTTATAGCTCCACAAGTTGGGTAAGGAAGGTCGAGTGAAGCAGCTTTGGTGGACTATAAGTTGGACCCAAAACCACCCATTAGGTTGAAATGATTGTATTGGGTTATGCTCAGGTTATGATTGGGTTTCACCTGATTCCAAATCAAGTTAGGTAGGCTGAAGTCGACTTAGGTTGGCTCCCCTTGTATTTAGTAGGCACTAACTCGCTTATTAGTTATTACTAAGTGTCTTTTATAATGAAGTTCTAAATCGACAACATATATGAACGAGTCATATTTTTTTTTAAAAGTGATGAAAGAGCATATATTTCATAAATCTTATTATGTTATGATACAATATGCATTGTGAATCTTCTCAAAAAAAAAAAAAAAATAGGCATTGTGAAGTCCACCAACAAGTACTTAGAATCTAACATTGCAATAAATGTTTGATGAAATATTTATTATGTCTAATAACCTATAGCAAACAAGTGTTCACAATATGATTTTTATACAATAATTCCTACGCTTATAAATACTATCATTGTAAGAAGTAAATTTGTGTACTAGATTTCTACTCAATAAGATTTATATGTTTCCCTCTCTCGTTTTCATTTTCTCACAACAGATTATAAATTCTAAATAATACTACTAAAAACTAATTGTTGTGATTTATAAGAAAATCTTATTGAAAAAATAGTAGACTTGGCAAGAGGAGGGAGAGGGGGAGAATTGTTTAAAGGAGCCCTAAAACCCAAGAAGAAGCTCTACACTTTCCTTCACCATGCGTCTGTCTTCTCCTCCATATTCATTCTCTCTCCTCAAATCTCTACTTCGTCATTTCAGCTCCAACTCTAACTCCAACCTTCCAAATCTCTGCAAAATCCCAGTAAAATATCGTTCACAAGCCATCAAAGAAGCCCAAGAAGTTATCACAGATTATCTTCACACAACCAGAACACTGCCCTTTTCATATGCAGAATACATCAGCAAAAATTCCATTTATTCTCTCTCTGAACTCATCTCTAAGGTACAATTTTCCTCCATTAATTTCCGCAAAAGCTTCCAAAAGTTCCTTAGATATAACCCCATCAATGAATTTGGATTCTTTTATGAAAGTATTGGGATTGATTATGTTAAGGTTGATAGTTTTTTGAAGCCAAATGTACATTTTTTCACTGATGATTATATTGTTTTGGATGTTGCTTGTACTATGGCTGGATTAGGGTTCCCTTGGAATAAGTTGGGGAAGTTGTATGTGGAACAAGTTTCAATCTTTGAGAAAGAACCTAAGTTTCTGGCTTATAAGTTTAATGGGTTGTTAGCAATGGGGTTTAGCAATGAACAAGCTGTTGGTATTTGTTTGGCTTTTCCTTGTTTATTGAAGGGAGAAGAGGTTGGATTAAGTGGTGAATTTGATGCTTTGTTGGATGATTTTAAAAGGGTTTTTGTTGATTTTAATTTGAGGAACTATCTAGTGCAAAATGTGGATGTTTGGTATGAAGTCTGTAGGAAAGTTATGGTTTTTTATGAGTTGGGTATTGAAAAAGGGAAGATTGGGGATTGGATTAGTAAGAGTATTAGTATTTTTGTTGATTATCCAGAGAAAGTTTTGGTTGAAAAGACGGAGTTCTTTTGTAAGTTAGGTGTGGGGAAAGTAGATGTTGGTTTGTTGCTTCTTTCCAACCCGGAGATTTTGGGCATCAAATTTGATGATCGTGTTGTATCTGTGTCGGGATTTTTGAGTCATTTTGGCTTGGAGGAGAAAGAATTAGAATCCCTAATGCAGAGATATCCATATGTATTTGATCGGAACACGATGTTTAATTTGGCCCATGTTCTTAGAGCCATGGATCTTCATGAATGGTTCTTCGATAAAGCGAAGTGCGGGAAGTATCAGTTGTTGTCTAGTTATGATTTAAGTAATCCGGATGCAGTTGAAGATGAGGATTATGTTCAGAATTTGGAGAAAATCAAATTTGCAAGGACATATAGTTATTCATTAAATAAATTGGAATTTTTTCATGGAATTGGATTTGGAGAGAATGCTTTCACCGTGAAGCTTTTAGTTGCTGTACATGGTTCTGCTAGTGGCTTGCAAGAGCGATTTAATCTACTACTTAATGAAGGCATTCAGTTCTCTAAAGTCTGCAAGATGATAAGTCGTACACCGAAAATTCTAAATCAGGAGACTGACAATCTCAAACAAAAAATTGACTTTCTTCGCGAGGAAGTTGGTTCATCTTTAGACTTCCTAGAGACTTTTCCAGCTTATCTGATGTATAATCTAGAAAAGCGGATCAAACCCAGATACAGATTTCATGTGTGGCTTACTAAGCAGGGCTGGTGTACCAAAAATTATACTCTTTCAGGCATTATTGCCATTAGTCACAAAGGTTTTATTGCCCAACTTTCCTGTATACACCCAACAGCACCTCAGCTATGGTTGGAGCAATGCGGGCAAAAGAAGAAGACCAATGCGCCCCAGAAGAATGTATCATAAGACATGTACCAGCTTGGATTGTATAGTGACCAATGCAAGTTCTTGATAGTTTTAGTACAAACTCTGTAGTTGTAGGTTTATGCTGTTCAAACATAATAGTATACACCACAATTTTTACACCTATGATTGATGTTAATAAGAGGTCAATTCTTCGTTTTTGATTCAATATCCTCAATAAAGTGCCTATCTTCTTCATCTTCGGGAATTTAATTGTGACAGTTGTGTTGTGAACCTGTTATCTGCCCATCCAGAAGGAATGATGCATCTCTCTGATGACTAGAGAACGAGATTTTCTATGAACATCTTGCAAGCTTTGCCAAGGTTGTGCTGGCAGTAAAATCCTGGAAAGAATTGATGGATATAAAATCTGCTTCTGTCTGTAACTATGCGATGTAAAATTGATTTATGGACAAGATCAACTGTGCCCCCCCTTGAAAACTGTGGTCACATGGAGGCTGGAGCATTCGACTGTAATGCACATGAGTTGAAATTTTGAGCTATTTTTTGAATTGAGATTATTTAATCAAAACTTTCTATCATGAGGACCATCTGACGTGAACCTCCCGCCCCCAAACGTATTTTTTTTTGCTTAGACAGCAGTGACATGACATCTTTGAAAGGATGAATGTTCATCCGCGAGCTGCTAGAACTGCAATTGTTTCTGACATAGATGTGAAGGTAAATTTGGTGAATATTTCAAACTTCTGTCGTAGAAACTACAGTTTATAAGAGTTGCAAAACACTTTCAGCAGGTGATACCATGAAATTAGTTAAGCTATAACTAATACATGGTGGTGAGATCAGGTGTTGAAAAGATATCGTGTACACGTTGAAGTGTCAGATTTTTTGGTCTGTAAATTGTCTTAAGCTTGTTTTCACACTGTAATATGAGTATATGATCCTCATTGAGGTCGTACGTCAGTGCCTCTCCGCTTTTTCTTCCATGTCAAATAGGAGACTTACCATTCGATTTCGTCTGCATGATCATGTCTAAGGGATCAACTATAGTTTGTTCTTAGCTGCCCTTTCATCTATGTCATCTGATATCAATCTTAAATTGTTTGTTTCTTCTTCAATGATCGACCTGAGAACTCTTCCAAGATTGGATTGACCTGAGGACTCTTGTGATGCCTACAAAAACACGCCGTAACCAGGGTGTGTTCTACTGTGTAGAGGATTGTTTGGCTATTGTGCCCTATGCAAAGAAGAAACCCTTTATATCAGATGACTCTGACTGAAACAATTATTCTGATACATGAACCCTTTTTTTTTTGATAATTATATGACCCTACACAATGTTTTGAGAGACTTATATACAAATCCTAACTAACAGAGCATAAATCAACTTGAATTCGATGTGATTCGATCCATATGGAATGTCATGTAATCATGCCACTCCGTCATATACGAAGTATATTTTTTGATCCATTATGAGAAAAAAAAATACTATTCAACAAGTTCTTGAACACGAAACCATATTTTCAAGATAGTAGATTGTTAAGTACCATCTACCTTTCACACTCGATTCCTGGTTCGAGGATGTTCACTCCCCTAGAATTCCGAGGATGCTCACCATGTAGGATTCATTGCGCATCTTAAAAATTCAAATATAAGCTAGTTATATAGAAATGAGCTTATCTCAAGTCAAATAAATAAAAGAACTACATCTTAGATAGTCAAAGCAATATAGAAAAACTGAAATTACTTCCACTGTTGTAACACTTCTCTCAAAAAAACTCTCACATAAAGTAGAGAAATATTTTATTTTGGAAAGGAGGAAGTACTAGTTATAACAAACCAATTTACACTAAAAAAACATAGTTAGGTGAAATCTTGTTAAATAAGTCTAAATTCACAATAAAATTCTCCTCCTTGTATGTTTTTTGGACGGAAAGAGTATTACAAAATGACCTTGGACTTTGAAATTCCCAGATATGATACAATAATTAGAGACAACCAATGTTGATTTGTAATTGTACGAAAAATGCCCTCACGACTAGCGGTGTTAACGAGCCGAACCGAGACCGAGCCTGAGTTACCTCGACTTATAACACTTTTACTCGAACTCGAGTCGACTCCCGAGCTTTTTCGAGTTTAAATTTTCTAGTTCAATTTACCTTAAAACTCAACTTCAGTTGAAAAATTGATATTACATATAATCTATAAATAGGTTTAGACTACTTACTTTGAGTTTTTCACAAGTATTGTGCACACCTTAAGTATAACTTTTCATTTAATTTCTACAATATGAAAAATAATATAGTTAAAATATATTTCAAGCCTAGCTCACGATTTTTTCTGATCAAACTTTGCTATGCTCAACTCTAGAAAATTTCGAACCGAGCTCGAATAGTTTGCTAGCCAACTAGGAGTCTAGGAGTCTAGGCTCGTTAACACCCCTACGGCCACGACCCTTCCCAAGAAACGAAGCAACAAACAAACAGAAAAACTGAAAAACAAAACTCATTCCATTAGAGGCGAAACACTGAAAAATGAGATAAAAATGGAGGAGAAAAGTAGCAGCTTGAGCAAGAACGATGAAGTCAACTTCGAAATTTCGGAGAAATGGATGTTGGGTGGGACCCATACACATTGGTGGTGGGCCATAGCAAGCGCCGCCCAATTAGGGTGGGGGATCAGAGCTTGCAAGAAAGGATATGTCGGAAATGGCAGTTTGATGCCTCTCAAAGCTTTCTCCGTCGCGTCTCTCTTTGTCGGCGCCGCCGCCACCGCCGTCGTCGGCGCACTTAGAGCCTCTGGCATCCATAAGGTCAGTATGATGTGTTCATTTTCTCTCTCCTCATTTTTTCTTTTGGAGAAATGGTTGTATTTTTGTTCAAATTTTTATGTATTTTAGGGTTTTGATTGTTGTCAATTTGGGTATTTTTGACTTGCATTTGAGATATGAGGATCTGGGTTTTGTTTTTTTTGAAGGGTTTATTTTTTATGTGGTGTTTTAGTTGATTTTTTTCATGTTAGTTTTGTTGGTTTATTGTTGATTTGTGAGGAATTTGAAGGGAAGTGGTGAATTGGTTTGTAATCTTGAGCATATTTTGAGATTTTTGTGTTTTAGGTTGTTGCTATGTTACTTTAGTACTCATGCTCAACTGATCAAGCCAAATGCAACTGCTACCCTTTTTGTTTGCCGTCTCATGGATCCAGAAATGAGTGTTTGATGTGTTGTAGCAACATGAGAAAGTTGAATGGATATTTTTGAAGCGATTTTAGTTGTGAAATGTTGATGTTATGTTAGAGACTTAGAGTTATTAGTTGATTGATATTGAGATGATAACTTTGATTATGGGAGTGGCTTCAGTCGGTTTTTACTTCCTGTTGTTGTAGTAATACCCAAGAATGACCTAAAGAAGTTTTGTTTAACAGCTTGTGGTTAGGCTCGATGAATAATCATATCAAATTGTGGATTGTGAGCCTGCTGCATAGCTTTGAGATAAGCTGGAGGCTTGGCATTTTAATTACTTCGAGGAATGCCAAAATATGAACAGCGATTCAGATGTAGGGATTAGTCTGTGAATGATCCATTTGTCATATCCAACCCTCAAGTAAACTTATGAGTAGCAACAAATCAACTTCACATCACATTTCTCTTTTGTGCCTAAAGCCTGGCCAAGCTCCAATCGGCAACATATCTTTTGGGGGGCAGAGGAGGGAGGGAGTTGTATATTTAACTGCTCGATTGGGTATTAAACAGTTGCATCCAAGTCTCCTGCTCTCTCTAATTTTTGTCCTGCATCATTCTGGTCATTACCATTTTGTCAGATTCAGGTTGTAGTAAGCCAGAACTTGGTTGATCATGCTACATCCAAACTTCACTCCAGAAAGTTTTCTACTACTCTTTCTTTAGGTTTCAGGTCCACTGATTTCGAATACAGTAGTTTTCTTTCTGTTGATTTTAAGTGTAATATTCTTTAGTCTCTATGAAACTGAGATTGTCGTACACATTTTGCATATTGTCGTTACTTTGTAGTTTATACTTGCTACTTCCCTATTGTTTGATTTTTTATATGTATTTTCTTTTTGTGGAAATAATTGCTCCAAATTTGTTGTCTACAAGACTACAACTAAGTATCATGTGAAATCTGTTTCCCAAGGGCCAAAAGCTGTTGCTTTAGTGGTATCTGCTGCCTTATCTCAGGGAGATCTTTGGTTGGAATCCGGACAGCAGCAAGCTAGTTTTTTTTTTTTTTTTTTGGGGTTGTTGGGGTTTGGGGGGGGAGCGTGGGCTGACCTGAGATAGGTGGCCTGGCCTAGGCCCCATGTGTATCAATCCAAAAAAAATCATCTGATAGTGAGATTTCATTCAAGATTGTGTTACTAATCCTAATAGGTTGCCCATTTATTTAGGTGGAAGATTTGAAAGAAGCTGGTGCTAACATCCGGACTGGACTGGGAATGCCTCCTCAAAACAAGGTTGAATAACATTATCTCTGGCTATTCATACTAAGATTTTACTTCTAATAAACAAGAACGCAGTTGGGATGAACCGCAAGACTTCCTCACCAGGTCTTGAGACGTTGATCTTTCTCGTTGAGCCTCATTGACATGGTCTTTGGACACGGTTGCCTGTGCTTTGCCATTTTTTACCTTTTGCTTCAGCTTCCTCTGTTTCACTGATTGGTTGTGGAGATGTCACTTTTCTTAGGCTTAACTTGCAGTTGTCCATTGTATTTGGATCCTGTGCCTACAACTGATTTTTTGTGGTGATTAAACAATCACACATTATGATAAGATCAAAATTCGGAGATTTATTAGTAAACTTCGGCTTTACTTATTTACGTCTATTTCTTCATCCATTATTAGTCACCAATGTTTTATCTTTTACGTGAAGCACATCTGTTATTAAATGGTGACAAGAATCATTGAAAAATTGCCATTAACTTGGATGTAACGTTACATCTTTCTATCAAAAACAAGAAAACAACTAGCATCACATCTTCTATTTAAGCACACTCCCAGAATCCCACCTTCATAGTAGATGCCGAGGTGCACCAGCAGAGCTAAGGTCAGCATGTTTAAAAGAGCTGTCCATATCAAATATCAAGCAGGTTTAAAAAACTAACTTGTGGGATGGAGAATCCTAAAACAATTAGGACCGTGTGATTTTTTGGTCGTATAAGAGATTGTCTAATTTCAATTTAAAATTAGGTAACAGCTCAAGTTCAATATTAAGAAGAGAACGGACCACCTTTATGAATATAGTGACTATTTTAATCTATTTAGTAACTAGTTTAATATATTTAGTGACCAACTTATTAATCTATTTAGTAATCACATTCTTTAAACCATTTAGTGACTAGGTTAATAATTAGTTCAATTTCATTCGGTAAGACTACCAGGCGGGTTAGGTTTTTAAAATTGTTTGATGTAGTTCGAGATCCAAAGGGAAATAAAGGAAGGCGAAGAGAATGACGACTAGGTTGGTGCGAGATGTCTAAAGATAGTATAGGCTTAGTGTGATATGAAATAGGCTTGTAAGGAAAATGTATGTTTGGATTTGTTTAATTTTATATTAAAATTAGTCTGTCTATTCTAATTATTCTTGTGTCAATGATCTTAATCAACATTGCATTTAACTAACAAAGGATAAGGCATGTTTTTAATGTTCTCGGAACACCTTACCATAAAAAACATAATCACAACTAATCCATAACTCCCACCCCACCTCTCGACAAAATTTGAACACCTACCACAGTACCATTTAGGGAGAAGATGGACGCACCAACTAGTGCTCCATCTCCTGATATAATCGATATGGGGTTACACATTTAGTAAAATTCCAATCCTAAGTCCCTGTGGGTGTTAAGTTTTGATCTTGTCAGCTGTTGCTGGCTTTAATTATGATTAAGGTTGTCCAACAACTATAAATGATATTTTAACATATATGGTACTGATACCAATCTTATATTGTGGGTGTGAGAGTTAAAAAACACTTATTCATATTCACATTATATATTTTAACGACAACACGGATCATGGATAATAAGGAGATCAACTAAACAACGGACTATGACAAATTACAATACTCGTTCTCCATAACTGTGGAAGATTATAAAATTTAGGATTATTTGTCCCAAACACTTTTAACTTTTAAGTTTTTGCGAGAAACTACGTTAAAAAAAATTTGTTGTCCCAAACTACCTTACTTTTACCATTTTGTTGTTTACAACTACCTTATGCTGGTTTCCAGCATTAACTTTTTTTTTCCAGTTTTTTAATGTCACGTAATATCACTTGGCCTCCTCAAACCCTTTTTCATTTTCCCCACCCTGTGCGCTCTCTCTCTCTCTCTCATATCTATGTTGACACTTTGCACCACCAATCCACCATTAAATTCCTCTTCTACTTAAACTAAAATTGAAACAATCATCCTCTCAATCACCCTCTCGGTCTCCTCTAATATCAAGCAACTTCCACAAGAGTAATTTTGTTTTCTCCCACAATTTTGAACTGAAAAAAAAGTCAATGCCGAAAACCGGCATAAGGTGGCTGTCAACAACAAAATGGTTGAAGTAAGTTAGTTTGGAACAACAATTTTTTTATAAGGTAGTTTCTCGCAAAAACTTGAAAGTTAAAGGTAGTTTGGGACAAAAGATTCCTAAAATTTAATCCCTTTATGTCCTTTTATTCCTTAAAATGTGAGATAATTGCATGTGACACATTATATATTCTTAGAGCATTACATAACTAAGAATCAACGAGCTGAAAGAATAATAAGTAGATGGTGAACTTGACAAGAATATATTCATAAGGCCACTTATGAAAAATGGAAACTTTGATTCTAATTCTTATCACTATAAATTAAGAGACCGGTTGTTGAAACTGAAGTACTCCAACATAAACACAACAAACACACACATACAAAAAAACACACGCAAGTTATGGGTTCCTCTATACAACAAATCAAGGCTGATAGGCGTGTGTATGTCGACCCAAGCAGTCCACAGATCCAAGGGGTTTGTGCTTGGGTTGTGAATGAGTACAACAAAAGTGTAAGCTTTTACTTCTCCTTTCATTTGTCTTTATTTGAACTTAGCGAGCTTGTGCATAGAATCTCCACATACATTAATATCTTCAAATATCTATAAGTAAATAGATTTAATATTCTGAAAATAAACTGACACAACCATTGATACCTATCTAATAAACAATGCAAATCCTAGATACGACTAATTTTTTTGTCGATCATATGACTATAAAATTTTCTTATATATATATATATATATATATATATATATATATATATATATATATATACACTTTCAAAGACGATCAAGTTTTCTAACGCATGTTTAACCATTAGATTCAAAGTGTTAAATAACTAATGCTAGTGAAGTTTTGCAGGGAAACAACCTGATCAAGTTTATAAAGGCTTTCAAAGCAGAAGCTCTCTATGTTAATGGTGTGATCTACTATATTGATATGGAGGTATCTAATGGTGGCTTGTTGCACAAGTGTTTTGCGCAAGTGTATGTTAACGGCTCGAGCATTCGACTAGACGAGTTCAAGCCTGTGTCTGGAGCCAAGCCTTTGTTGGGAATCAATGCAAGTATCGGCATTCTCAAGCCTCTATTGGGAATCGATGCAAGTATCGGAATTCTTTAAGCTTCATGCAATCATGCATACGCAATCGCGGAAAAATGTGCAATCTAATTAAGCGTTTGGTGTGCTTGGTTACGAGTACACCAAAACTATTATGAGCTACTACTATTGCATAGTTTTACATGACTTAGTTGTTGTACTACTACTGCCCTACATACTTAAATAAAACGGATCTTATGGATCCCAATTATATATGCTGCATGATGCTTTATGCAATTTATTATTATTTTTTTAGGGGAAAAGTGAGGTGCATATATTAACTTAAGGACAAAACGTCCATTAGTACATAAAGAGACACCTCCGCTGAACAATGATACTCCCAGCGCTGTTCAACATCAAATGGAATATATCTAGCTAGGTGATGGGCTACAACATTGCCATCCCTAAGCACATGAGACCAACTAACAGAAACAAAATCTCTACTTAGTAACAAAGCATCCTCAAGTACTATATCTAAGTCAGATAAATAAATGGCACCTCTAGACAAGCGATTTCTAATAGTAACACAGTCAGTCTCAAAAACATCATCTTGAAACCCATGAGCTTTAGCAAGTTTGATGGCCAAGCAAAGGGCCTTACCCTCCGCCACTGCTATAGGCCAACGAGCCTTGGTATGTCGCGATGCAGCAAAGAGCACGTCCCCCTTGTGATCACGAGCCACTACTCCAAGCCCCACCCACCCATCATCACTCACCGAAGCATCCGAGTTCACTTTTATATACCCTTCAGTTGGCGACACCCAATGCTTAAAGGAGAAAGAGCAGCAGCTCACTCCCCCATAAATCTTTCTCGCATAAGTCCCATACTCCACTACAGCTTTGTGGGAATAATCCACAACTTGCTCGTTGGTTTATTATACTCCTCAAATACAACCTTATTACGTCTATGCCATAGATTATAAGCAAGATAGCTGAATTTCACTAACACATCAATATTCTGCCACGAGTTCCAAAAGTCACACCAAGGCATATGTTCATCAAGTGGAAGCCTGCAGGAATGCCCAGCCAACTCCCAAGCTTCTCGAACTACGGGGCAAAATAAAAGAGCATGATTTAAAGTTTTAGGGAACACCTTACATAGTGGGCAAACATCATCATCAATGGCATGGTGACGTTTAAGGGCTGAACGTACAGGGAGGGAGTTAGATACAACTCGCCAGAGGAATAATCGCACTTTAGGTGACACTTCGAGGCTCCATATTGTGACCCAAGCTTGGTGAAATAAATCCATGTTACCTGACTTCCCTACCATATATGTTGTTTTTACCGAATAAGATCCATCTTTTGTAAACGCCCATGAAATGCTATATGAGGGGAGACGTTCACTAAGAGGGATAGCTAAAACTGCTTGAGCATCCTGATCATCAAAGGACTCAGTATCTGAATCCACCTCCCAATCCATCGTGCCAAAATCAATCAGATCACATACATGATATATACCCTCTACTCTATTTCCGAGGATGAAACGACTCTCGCCATTCAAGACCCAAGGGTCGTCCCAAACTCTAATTAGTGCCATCACCAACACGCCAAAGTATACCTTCCTTAAACAAAGATTTTTCTCCCCAGATGCTTTTTCATAAATAACTTCCCAAATGACCCAACGATGAATCCAAAAAAGAAGAGGTAGGATAGTACTTAGCTTTGAAGACTCAGCTAAGTAAAGACTCTTCCACCTGAACCAATCTCTAAGCTTGACGACCGAGGAGAGCTTCATTAAAAACTGAAAGATCTCGGAATCCAAGCCCAACTAAGCACTTGGGGTTACAAAGAGAGTCCCAACTTTTCCAGTACATGGGTCTCTGGTCACCTTTCTGGCCCCACCAAAATCTTGCCAATACAGAATGTAGATACTGGATAACAGCAACTGGAAACTTATACATACCCATAAAATGGGTAGGTATAGCTTGAATTACAGACTTCAAGAGAACCTCTTTGCCTGCTCTAGAGATGAGTTTTTCCTTCCAACCCTGCAATTTCTTCCAAACACGATCTTTATCTCTGCAAAAATCATCTTTTTTAATCTTCCAGCTAACGTTGGAATTCCCAAATATTTCGGGTGCCTGTCAACTTGTCTCATGGTCAAAAAATCACACAATTCCTTTTTCTGCACAGAACTGACACCTTTGCTGAACGAGACTTCTGACTTATCAATATTAATTTTTTTCCAGATGCTGCTTCATATTTGTTGAGTTTATCAACCATTACAGAGCATTCCTGTCTAGTAGCTCGCGCAAAGAGCAAAATGTCATCAGCAAAAAAGAGATGAGAAATTTCCGGGCCACTTCTGCTCGCCTTCATCCCATGTAATACCTTATCTGCAGTAGCTTTCCTGAGAAGAGCAAAAAAAGCATCTGCAACAAGAATAAATAAATACGAGGAGTTAGGATCACCTTGCCTGAGACCCCTAGAAGGAGTCACAGAATCACAGACACTGCCATTGATCACAAAAGTATATTTCACAGATGATACAAAATCCATCACCAACTTCACCCAGGGAACATCAAATCCCATTTTCAATAACATCCTCCGGAGAAAACACTACTCAACTCTATCATACGCCTTGCTCATATCCAATTTCAAAGCCACATTACTTCTACTACGAAATTTCATAGAATGAAATAACTCCATAGCAATAAGAGCATTATCAGTGATCAGACGACCAGGAACAAAAGCACTCTGGTTATCAGATACAACACCAGGCAGTATGTGTTTCAACCTATTAGCTACAACTTTAGAGACAAGTTTGTAAATTACATTACAGAGACTAATAGGTCTAAACTCAGATAATAAAGTAGGATTTTTAACCTTAGGATTAAGAGCAACATTTGTTTTATTTAAAGTATCTACAGGGCGCGCACCAGGATGATGCCTGAAATCACAGCAGTAACATTATCACCCAATATGTGCCAGAACCTCTTATAGAAAACTGCATGCATCCCATCTGGGCCTGGAGCCTTACTCCGGTGCATCTGACTCAAAGCCTCCCGCACCTCTTCTTTACAGCAAGTACGAGTCAAGGTCATGTTCATGTCTGCAGAAATAGTTGGGGCTATCGAATCAAAGACTGCTCTCATATCAACATCTGAGGGGGAACTAGACGTAAATAATTGCTCATAATACTCAACAACAACACGTTCAAGCTCATCCTCCTCACTCCTCCAAGTGCCTCCACTATCAAACAAGCCATGAATAAAATTTTTTTTCTTGCGTTGGCTTGCTTTATGATGGAAGTATTTCGTGTTCTTGTCCCCCGTCTTGAATTTCCGAAACTCTCAATCTTAAAAACCAGTAAGCCTCTTGTTGTTGAAGAAGATCATTAAGCTAGCTTTGGAGTAAGTTCTCCCCTTCTCGGTCCCTCTCACAGTCACGCTGCTGCAACATTTTAATTTTACCTTCCACTTCTTCAATCTTCTTACCCAGCTTATTAAGAGAACCATGACTCCACACCTTGAGCTCCTCCGCAACACTGCTGATATGTGACTCAAATGAAGAGCCCTGAGAGCCTTCCCACGTTGAACGAACCAAAGATTCGCACTCATCATGGATCAGCCATGCCCTTTCAAAGCGAAACGATTTTTTTCTCTTTTTACGTCTGCGATGGTTGCCCTGTAATTGGATCATAATGGGCGTGTGGTCAGATTTATAGCGTGGCAAGTGCTCAACATGCGCATTGGTGAATGTCTTACACCAACCCAACGAAGCAAGATAACGGTGACGCTATTCCCGAATCCGAGTATTTGGGTTACGACCCCGCTCCAAGTGTACCATAAACCTGAAAACCCAAGATCACGAAGATTGCACCCTTCCAACGTTTCTCGAAATTCCTCTATACTTTACCGTGTCAAAGAAGAGCCACCTTCAATCTCACTCATACTCAAAATCTCGTGAAAATCACCCCCAATCGAAATAGGCCCATCAAAAGTCACACAAAGTCCGAACCAACTCCCAAGTTCTATATTTTTGACCCGCCTCCGCCACCCATACATCCCCACAAACCTCCAAGAGCCACCACTCTTCCCCACCACATCGCCACAAATATGGTGAGAAGAGAAAGAAACCAAATTAAAACTCAAGTTATTTGCCTTCCAGTAGAAACAGATTCCACCTGACCGACCAAAACTATCAACACCAAAAGCATAGTCAAACCCCAAACGATTTTTTAAGTTTTCAGACACAGAAGCAACTATCATAGTTTCCGAAACAAATATCAAACTCAGGCTCGAAGCCATGTTGCATCTACGGAGCCTACGAACTGCCCGGGGGTTGCCCAAGCCCCGACAGTTCCAGCATAGAAGATTCATAATGCTCGGCGGGGTTGGGTTTGACAAACCTCCGCCTCGACAGATGTCTCACCACTGCCATGAGAAGGGTAACAACACATTTTGTTTTTTTAATACCAGAATCAACTACTACATTATCATCAGTCACCATAGCATTAGGAAGCTTACGTTTGTAACCACATGAAATAATATTATCATGCACCTCCCCAAGGCAAGCTGCTTCACCAGAACCAGATTATTTGTGCCATGTTTATGTGGTAAAATTTTCACTTTTCGAGGTTTTGCAACAGAACTGCAATCATTAAGAGTAGTAGGGTGAGGGGAAGAACTTACTGCCAAACTCGTGACACTTGCGCCTGAAGGAGAGGTGGTGGTATGAGCTTGTGCAACTACTTCGATCACTGGCACAGGGGACGAGAGGCTCGCCGCAACAGCAGGTGTAGAGGCCTCCACCACAGGTGTACGTGAATCCTCCATATTTTCGACATTCTCGTCCGGTACCACCAGTGACTTCTTGGACTCAATAGGTGCGTTGAAATTGAAATTCCTAGCACAACTACGGGAGGCCTTAGCCTCTTCGTCCATCTTAATTCTGCCACGCCTAGGAGACGCACGCAGCCAGGCTCCCCACCGCTTCACCTCCTCACGATTCTCCTCAGCCACCATGAAACAATCTCTTTCTATGTGGCCTAAAACCCCGCACGCATAACAAAAATTTGGCAACCTCTCATACTTTATCTCAACAATCGCAATACTTCCATCCCTTGAACGAACTTGTTGGATGCAGCGGAGTGGCTTGGTGACATATAACAGAATTTTCAGCCTCGCAGATGATTCCCATGTAATTGCATCCGAATCCACTTCGATCACCTCCCCCAACCCTCCTCCAATTGCCCTCGCCCTCTTCTCGGTTCCACTATCCATGGGCAGGTTATAGAGCCTGACCCATAAAGGAGTTAAGGTTATTGTTAATCAATTAATGTTTGTTAGATATCTTCTATATTTGTGGGCAAATTCCTATTAGTTTTGACTTTTTGAATTGGTTGTAGACAAAAATTTAAGGATAGTTTTAATTATTCTTGTTAAATTACTTGATGTGTGTTGTGAATATTAAGGGTATATTTTAAGTTTTAAAAAACCATGAGGGCTTTTGAGTAATTTAATAGGGGGACACCATAGCTTTCCCCCTTTCCTTATACAATAAAGATTTTAAGGTTGTCCAACAACTGTAAATGATATTTTAACATATATGATATTGATACCAATCTTATATCGTGAGTGTGAGAGTAAAAAAACACTTATTCATATTCACATTATATATTTTAACGACAACACGAATCATGGATAATAAGGAGATCGTTAAAACAACGGACTGTGACAAATTTACAATACTCATTCTCCATAATTGTAGAAGATTATAAAATTTAGGATTTTTTTTGTCCCAAACTACCTTTAACTTTTAAGTTTTTGCGAGAAACTACATTATAAAAAATTTGTTGTCCCAAACTACCTTATTTTTACCATTTTATTGTTTACTGCTACCTCATGCTGGTTTCCAGCATTGATTTTTTTTTTTCCAGTTTTTTAATGTCACATAATATCATTTGGCCACTTCAAACCCTTTTTCATTTTCCCCACCCTATTTTCCCGATGCATTTCCCTGTGCGCTCTCTCTCATATCTATGTCGACACTTTGTGCTACCAGTCCACCATTAAATTCCTCTTCTACTTAAACTAAAATTGAAACAATTACCTTTCCAATCACCCTCTCAGTCTCCTCGAATATCAAGCCACTTCCATAAGAGTAATTTAGTTTTCTCCCACAATTTTGAACTGAAAAAAAGTCAACATTGAAAACCTGCATAAAGTGGTTGTCAACAACAAAATGGTTAAAGTAAGGTAGTTTGGGACAACAATATTTTTATAAGATAGTTTCTCGCAAAACTTGAAAGTTAAAAGGTAGTTTGGGACAAAAAAATCCTAAAATTTAATCCCTTTATGTCCTTTTATTCCTTAAAATGTGAGATAATTGCACGTGACACATTATATATTCTTAGAACATTATATAAATAAGAATAAACGAGCTGAGAGAATAATAAGTAGATGGTGAACTTGACAAGAATATATTCATAAGGCCACTTGTGGAAAATGGAAACTTTGATTCTAATTCCCATCACTATAAATTAAGAGACTGGTTGGTGAAACTGAAGTACTCCAACACACACACAACAAACACACAAATACAAAAAAAACACACGCAAGTTATGAGTTCCTCTGTACAACAAATCAAGGTTGATAGCCGTATGTCGACCCAAGCAGTCCAAAGATCCAAGAGGTTTGTGCTTGGGTTGTGAATGAGTACAACAAGAGTGTAAGCTTTTACTGATCCTTTCATTTGTCTTTGAATTTAGCGAGCTTGTGCATAGAATCTCCACATACATTAATATCTTCAAATGTCTATAAGTAAATAGATTTAATATTCTGAATAAATTGTCACAGACATCAGTGGCGGAGCCAGGATTTCAAAATCGGGGGGTCACAAAATAAGACAAAAGATATTCAACATTAAAAGTTTTACAACGCAAAAAACATTGTCTATATTCATTGTCATACATCCCAAACTAAGCATTGTAGGATCTATTGATGTTGGAGAAGATGAAGTTCTAGATTTTTGAGGTTTCCCTCCACCTTCCTTTCAAAAAAAAATCAGAACTTTTGTTTTCCATCTTCCAATTCTAGCATTTCAATTCAACTAATTTGGATGCACAATATCTAAATTTGATTCATCAACTAATTTCAATTTCAATACTTTTAATTTCAACTTCCAATTTAACATCTAATTTCAATTTAACAACTTCTAAATTTAAAATTCACTTCAACTAATTTCAATTCACAACAACTATCTATTAAAATAGAAATTTATAAAATCAACATTATACATTCATACTTCTATAGAAACAAATAACCATATTTCGATAGGTAAAGGTCCATAAATAATAAATTGATATTAGATCCATATTATAACTTTTTGGGGAAAAAGCCATTACCTTCTATGTTCCGGCCACCGGATTCAGGTTGTCAAGGACTAACTGAGACCTCCACATCGGACGGCGGCTCCGCTCCTCGGCAGCATAATTATGGACCTTGAGAAAAAGAGAAGAAAAAGGAGAGAAAAAAGAAAGAAGAGAGAGAGAGAGAGAATGAGAGTAAAGACAGACTGGAGAGGAACGTAAAAAACTGAAAAAAGGAAAAGAAAAAATATAAATTAAAGTAAAGTAGTGAACTCACAGATCCACAGAGGAGAGAGAAAAAGAAAGGAAACCCAAAAAGGATTTTTCTCTTCAACGTTTGGTTCTCTTCAATGCTTTGTTCATTAGAAGTTATTTTAATAACTTTTATTTCCTGATCCTCAGAGTAGAGATAAAAAGAAAGGAAACCTAAAAAGCATTGATGGGGATTGGGCCCCACTATCATTAAAAAGATAAAACAAGTCTGCAAGTGGAGATAAGAAATCAGGAAAAGCGTTGCAATTACTCTGCATCTGACGCAGGATAATTTTTTTTTTTCGAATATCCTTAAAAATATTTTTTTAATTCGAGGGGTCACGTGACCCCACGTGACCCATACTAACTCCGCCACTGACAGACATTGATACCAATCTAATAAATAATGCAAATCCCAGATATGGCTATAAACTTTTTTGCTGATCATATGACTATTAATTTTTCTTATATATACATATATATACACTTTCAAAGACAATCAAGTTTTCTAACGCATTATTAACCATTAGATTCAAAGTGTTAGATAAAATTGGAGGAAGTATATAGATTCAAGACTAATGCTAGTCTAGCTGTCAAAAAAAAAAAAAAAAAAAAAAAAAGACTAATGCTAGTGAAGTTTTGCAGGGAAATAGCCTGATCAAGTTCATAAAGGCTTTCAAGGCAGAAGCACTCTATGTTAATGGTGTGATCTACTATATTGATATGGAGGTATCTGATGGTGGCTTGTTGCACAAGTGTTATGCACAAGTGTTATGTTACCGGCTCGAGCATTCGACTAGACGAGTTCAAGCCTGAGGCTGGAGCCAAGCCTTTGTTGGGAATCAATGCAAGTATCGGCATTCTCAAGCCTCTTTTGGGAATCGATGCAAGTATCAGAATTCTTTAAGCTTCACACAATCATGCACACGCAATCGCGGAAAGATGTGCAATATAATTAAGCGTTTGTTGTGCTTGGTTACGAGTACACCAGAACTATTATGAGCTACTATTATTGCATAGTTTTACATGACTAATTAGTTGTTGTACTACTACTGCCCCTACATACTTAAATAAAACGGATCTTATGGATCCCAATTATATATGCTGCATGATGCTTTATGCGATTTATTAGTCTATGAGAGCAAGCTAGCTAAGTTGAAAAAATTGGATGCCAAACGAATTATATGAAACTAGTTTTTAGGCCCGGGCTACGCCCCAGATTATTATATCTTTCACTTATTAATATTTTACTTTAAACTGGTAACATCAGGTATCACTTGGTTTAGTGGTTAAGAATTTAGTATTATATGCTTGTGATTACAGGGTCGAATCTTGTACAATGCATTTTCTATGTTTTTTATTGTATGTTGATTACATGGAGTTAAACACTCTCAGGGAAAGCGCTACGTGGCATCGTTCCTTGTTTAGGAACGCCTTTTAATATATTAGTATAGATAGGTGAAGGGCCGTCTTAAATAAATTGAAAGTTCAGTGCTAACTATAAAAAGTGGGTCATAGACAAATAATATTATGTCTAAATTGAGATATATAAACACATATTTCATGGAATGATGACAAAATAGATTGAAGGGAAAAGGTTCAAATTATTATTAACCAAAGGGATAATTTATAGTACATCATATAAAACCTAACTTAAGTAGAACTAGGAAAACATATTATAAAATAAATATAATACTAATAAATATTATCTCTAAATAAACACTTCTAGATATATATATATAGGAAATACTCCTAAATCTATCCTAACACCCTCCCGCAATCGCAACGGCAGTAACACGAACGTTACGATTGAAGAAACAAAAAAAAGTAAAATCAAATTAAACAGATATATTGTGGGGAACGCCATTCTTGTCGAACCCGCCAATTTTTTCTTCTTCTTGATGAGAACACCATTCTTTTGGAACCCACCAAATATTTTATCAAAACAGGAACGTTATTTTCGTCGAACCCGTAACAATTTTTGAGCATATCACGCTCACAACAAATATTGACTTTTCTTGAGTAAAGTCGAGCTCTCTTCAAATACTGGTTTTTCTGAGCAAAACCGCGCTCACAACATATTAAACCCTTGTCTCATGACACAACCGCACAAGGACAACCAAACCTTGTCTCACAGTACAAGGAGAAACAATAAGCCCTGTCTCACGACACAGGGAGAGCCGAAACTTTTTACATAGGGATTTTATGGTCAAGAACCAAGTAAGTTAGGTTCTTGAAACAAACACTGAACCGAATTAATCTTCAAATCTGGGAGAAAAATGACGACAAAATTGCAAGAGAATAGAGAAGTGCAGCAGCGGTACCAAGCAGTTAGTGATACAAAGCACTTGATTGGATTTAATTAACTCAGTAACAAACCATATGGAGCGGCAGAATCAAACAAAAGGTTCAATATATAAACCAATAAACCCCAAAAATATGGCAGTTAGCATGCCACAACAAGGCAGCCAAGACATGCAGCAACAAGCCAACAACAATAGTCAACACCGTGAGATAAAGGCACATATCAACTAGCCATCAAATACGCACAGTAAGGCAGCAAACACACCACGATAGTGCCAATAGACAGCAGCGGAAGAACCGAGAACAAAGCAGGCGAAAAAAAAAAATCTCAACTTTAAAGGGAAAAATCCAGTCGGTAGATTTAAAACTCAAACCCACCGGCAAGAGAACAATATTTTCGAGTTTTTACCCAAGATCTTAACTTGCTCTTGATACCATGACAAAATAGATTGAAGGGAAAATGTTCGAATTATCCTAACAAATGATTATGAAGTATAAGTGTGAATATTGAATATAAAACACATAAATTGTAGAGGTATCTGAATATTACTACAAGTAAAACACCTACATGTTGGAGGTTACATACGGCAACTTGTCTAATACATATAAATTATGAATTCCAAATATCTTCAGCACACCCTATTCATCAGCCCTGTATAGGTAGTTAGTACGTTGATTTATTAATGAAATGAAAAAAACAGCCTTCTTTATGTAACGTAAGAAAAAGAAAGACGGAATCGGAATTGATATTTATTTATCTCGAGCGTATCCGACACAACTGGGGCCATAGAGCAAGGACGATTTACGAAATGTCAAGCTAGTTATGGGTGGGTCATGGGTCAAGTGAACAAAATCGACGCAACAGAACTGACTCAACTTATATGGCCCTTTAAAGTGATGTTTTACATAAATTGACAAAATAAACATTAGGCTCATCTAATCCGTTTCATATAGTTATACCCCGGAATCCGGATGGAGTAAATTTGTCTTGCTTTTTTTTACAGAGAAATTATATGAGATAGGTGAAGGGCCGTCTTAAATAAATTGAAAGTCTTGTGCTAATTATAAAAAGTGGGTCATAGACAAATAATGTTATGTCTAAATTGAGAAATAGAAACATGTATTTCATGGAATAATTATGAAGGATAAGTGTGAATATTAAATATAAAAAACACATAAATTGTCAAGGTATCTGAATATTACCGCCTCCGTTTTTTTAATTGCTACATTGTGTATTACACAAGAATTTAGGCAATGTCACTTTCAAGCTCTTTAAAGGTACTTTTTGATCCATTCACTGTAAAATAATGGAAAAAGGTGAAAAAAGAACTTTTTGGTGGAAAAGAGAAAAACAAGTCTAATAGTATTACTTTTTGGTGGGCCATGTACTCCAAATAAGGAAAGTTTAAACAATGTAGCAATTAAAAAGAAACAACCATTTAAGGAAAATGTAGCAATTAACAAAAACGGAGGGAGTAATACTTAGTAAGACACCTATATGTTGGAGGTTACGACAAATTGTCTAATATGTACTTCCAAATATTTTCAGCACACCCTATTCATAGAGGTGTCAATTTGGTTAAACAGTTCAGTTCTAGTTTGAACCAACCAGTTTGGTTTATTTCAGTTAAGTTGATTTAGTTCTTTTTTGCCAACTAAATTGATTCAGTTTAAACAATTTCGGTTTCAGTTTGAAGCCGATGCAAATTAATTTTTCAGTTCAGTTCAGTTATAGTCGTCTTTTCGTTTGACCCATACAGTTTCAGTTCAAAACAATTGACTTTTACCTATTATAAATTTTGAAGATGGTAACCCACAAGGTTACCATAGAAACGGGAATGGCTTTCACTTCGCCATCCCCCACTCTCTCACAAGGTCTAACAATCCAAAGATTTCCTGAGTTTGCTCCTAAATTCATGAGATATGGGGCAAATTCAGGAAAGGACTTCCAATATTTGAAGCCAACTCTAAAGCTACAAAATCTTCCAACTTTCTCAATACTTCATAGGTATAACTCCCAAACCCATACAATAGAATTTGGAACCTATGAGTCTTACTCCTTATTCCATGACAACTACAAAACCACACCCAAATAGAAATCCATACCCACTTACCACTACAACCAAGCTCAAGAAATTGAAAATATCCAAGACTAAAAGGGGACTGCAACAAACTAAAAAACCACAAAACACTAACTATATTAAGCATGACCCGGGGAAGGGGGAGGGGAGCCCAAAACGTGACCGGGGGAGCCCAAAACGAGACAGGGGGAGTGGGGGAGGGGAGCCCGGAACCGGGACTAAGTTAACTGTTGGGGAGGGGGAACTCGATGCTGTGGACGAGGGAGGGGGAAGCCCAACAAACGACGGACGGGGAGGGGGAGGGGGAGGGAAGCCAGAGGGACGAAACCGAGGAGGGGGAAGGGACTCCCGAGACTCCCGAGAAACCTCCAGACGTGACACTAAGAACTTAAAAACTCGTCGGAGAAACTAAAACAAGTAAGAGAAACAAAGGAAAAGGGGGTTAAAAACAAGGAAACTCGCCGGAGAACCCGTCGGAAACCTATGCGGCGCGGGAACTTCGGCGAGTCCCTAGGGTTAGTCAAGGGTTTGTGTTTAGAGAGAAGGCAGAGGATTTATTTTTAGAGAGAGATACTTTTTAAGAACGCATCATTCGACTATTGTGTTGGTTCTAGTTCTCAACACTATTGAATCCGAACCGTTGATGAAATGCCATTTGAGGATCCGAAATCAATTATATTATTTCTTGTATCAGGTACAAAAAATGGAAACATATTCCAGATTTGATGCTCGACTCATCATTTTCGAACTAATACTGGTTGGGTACCAGTTAAACAGGTCCAACATTTTAATTATCATAACTCATTGTTAATAATTATGTATGAAATTTTTTTGCACTTTTACAATATGTTTTTTTTGTGGGATGAAAGTCATGAGTACCACCCAAAACTCTACATAATTGAGTTAGGGTCTGTTCTCCCCAGCTTACCTTCAGTTCAGTTCAGTTTAGTTGTAATCAGTTCAGTTCAGTTCCAATCAGTTCAGTTCTGTTCAGTTCAGTCAGTTCCTAATTTATTTCTATGATAATAAAACAATGATATTTATTATTATCATTACAATTACGATTATTTTATCATTATTGTTGTTGTTATTATTATTATTATTATTATTATTATTATTATTATTATTATTATTATTATTATTATTATTATTATTATTATTATTATTATTATTATTATTATTATTATTATTACTGCTACTATTACTATTACTATTACTATTACTATTATTAATATTAATATCATTCTTTTATTATTATAATATCACTGAAATCATTCTTTATTTTTTTTAATTCTAATTTACTATTATTATTCAATAGTTTATTATTATTACTAGTTAATATTTTACCATTATTATTATATAATTTATTATTATAATTTAACAACTTATTATTATTTTATTTAATAATTTATTATTATTTTATTTAATAACTTATTATTATTAATAACTTATTATTATGAATTTACTATTAATTAAATAATATTTTTATTATTATAATTATTGTTAAATATTAACATATTGTATTATTAAAAACTATTATTATCATCAATTAATGTATATTATATTATATTATATTATATTATATTATATTATATTATATTAATATTGTTATTATTATTATTTATTTATTAATTAATGATAGCTAAATTATTATCATTAGTATTAGTTATAATTTAATTCAGTTCTGTTCAGTTCAGTTGCAATCAGTTTAGTTTAGTTTAGCTCAGTTCAGTTGCAATCGGTTCAGTTCAGTTCAGTTGTTTCATGCCAAAGAGAACAATCCCTTACAGCTAGGAATAGACTGCCAAACAAGACAATGAAATAGACGAAATTTTGGTCTGAACTCATGAATACCACCCAAAACTTTACATAATTGTGCTAGTTAGCAGGGGAGGAGCTAGCCTTTGAGGTGTGGGGTCATTTGACTCGAATTAAATTTTGATGTGCACTATTTTTATTCTGTCAAAATTTTTAGTTTCATTTCTATAAAATTGTACCATTTACACCTAGTAAAATAATGAAAAAATATTCCGCACTCACTAATATGCTATTTTAATTTGGATCTGCCATTGCTCGTTGGCATCCTTGGCAATCCTCTAGATAGTGAAGTCGATCATGTAGGGGTCATGAATTTATTAATATAGCAAGCCAGATTACAGGAAATAAACTGCTGCAAACCAACCATCGTTGCTAAATGCAAATGTCCGAACAATATGGTATCGAAACATGGAATTAACTTATAAATGGACATAGCATATTTATGGTGAATGCCCAGATCCTCGACACCTCAACATAAATACTAGCAAAAGAAAGTACAAAATCATAAGCTTTCTCAAACAAACTTGTTTTGCTCGCTTGTAGGTGAAAGAGTGACAGAGATTTATCCTCTCGAATCTTGATACATCCTGCAGAAATCCCGGGGGATTTGCTAATTAAGATTATAGATTGTTCAAAATTAGACTGTAGTTACTATTTTGCGTATTTTTATTAAAGGCTATTGTTGATACTTATGTGTGAAGTTTAAAAGGGATTTATAAGAGGGTTTTGCTATTCATAGCCCTAAGGGTTATGCATAAAAATTAACAAATGCATTGAAAATTGAAAATATTCTATTGAAAAGTGAAATATACATTTATCATATGAAAAAATTCTATTGAAAAATGAAATACACATTATTATATGAAAAGATTTTGACTTTTCAATGGAATCTTTTCATATAATAAATGTGTATTTCAATTTTCAATTTGTATCTCACTTTTATTGTACTCATTTGTTAAGCAGTTTTTTTTGAGCGGAGAACAGGAAGCAGTTAATTAATGGATCTTTTATAAAGAGATCTCTTTATACAACAAATGGTGACAAAAATACAAAATTCTTTCTTTAGTTATAAGGGAATAATAAAGCCCTTTATCTTTTGTTCTTTTAGAATTCTTTAGAATATGAGATAAGTGCACCTGATTATATAGATTTAGGTTCTTGTGCAATCCTCATTAGTGTGCGGCCCGTCTTTTAATGTTGCCCCTGTTTTAACTTTTAGCCATTGGATTGCTCAAATCTAATGACTTTAGCCACTTCCATGTCATTAAGGGCATTTTCTTAAACTAGTTGTTGGCTCGTGCGCTAGCGCGCACGGTCCCCCAAGGTAGCAAAATCTAGTCATTAAAATTTATAGTGTTATTATTTTGGACAAAGTATCTTAATAATTTATTGGTTAATGTAATACTTCCTCCGTTATTTAATAATTGGAAAATGTAGCGATTGCGCATAGCATATATGCATATAACCTTTTTTAGTGCAAGCCCCCCCAAAGTAGCGAAAATGGTGGTGGATAACTAAATCCAAGTATTAGCATAATTGATCTAAGCAAAACCAAAGCATGTGAACTTGGTAGTTAGGAAGATAAAGTAATTAGATAGCATAGCAAATATGCATATAACCCTTGTCAGTGCAAGCTATTATTGGGTTTCAAAACACGTGTAGGACTGTTCGCATCCTCTAAAATGTCCTTGAGTCATTAGCATATCTGCTACAAGAACTCAACCATGCCTATTAGCAAAAGAGTAGTTCATATTAGGCGATGATTAACTATAAGGGCAACAATGTTAACATGTGCCATTAGACTTTACAGCAAAACAATAAGCAAAAGGGTATCTTGGGTGGGTGATGTAGTAGCTTTATTGCTAGGTTTCGTAGCAACTTCGGTGGTAAGTACGGTCCCTCAATGGGGTAAAATCTAATTAGCTTTACTCTAATGGCGTAAAAATCTTAATAATGTGATCTCAAGGACCTAATTTTCATGTGTCTGGGTTGTCAATAACCTGTCATAATGGTTCGCAATGTTCTTCTACTTAGAGATCCACGCTTTGGCTGATCTAAATGGTCATGAAAATAGGCAAGCAGGTTCGCATCACCAACACGAAAGTAGCAGTTGGTCCAGCTATAAAAAAAAAATCCCACTTATTTCAGAACGGAAGAAGTGATATAATAATCATAAATGACCTTGTTGCTAGCATTTTTGCAACTGGCCTTCTCTGTTCATTCAACAACTTATATAACCTTACAAATTGCAAACTTGCTAAATAAAGGCCACCATCGTTATGAATGTAACTTTCTCTTTTAATTTAGGTAGAGAGATTACCTGAATAGATGTTTATAATTTTAATGACTTAAAAAGAGATAGAATAGCATATAAAGAAAGTAAATGTTACAACTCAAAAGACCATTATCAACAAAGATTTTGGCAACCTTTACCTAATAGGTACGTAGTTAAGTGTATCAAAGGTTATACACATAAGCATTATTGAACCAAAAATACTGCGAATTTGTACTTGTTTGCCAAAAAGCCAAAGATTGACATTAAAAAAAGAAACTGGACACATGATTAGAGTGGTATGTAGGAACACAAATCTTAGCAAAAGAAAAGGTTATGTGTTCCTAATAGAAGCGTAAATGCAAAAAAGAAGTGTTACAACCCACTTGCAATCATCGACATCCAAAACTAAATGAAAAGCGATCTTCTCAAACTCTCTTTAACGATTTGTGTTACTCTCCACAAAACTTTTCTGTACACATGCTAAAACTCAGATAAAGCCCACGTAAGATCACGTTTGCCTCCGCAACTCTCCAATCATTGAACTGGCTAGCAACGCCCACACAATGCTAACCTCTATTATCTTGTAGGAGGGACGACCCTCAGCTTTTCCCATTAGGTTGCTCCATCACCTTCGTAACAGTAGCAGATTCCTGAATCCACCCATATCAGCAAACTAACTTCATTCATCTCACACAATTAAAAAGCTGAAAAGCATACTTTTGAAATGAAGTAAAAGTAAAATAGCAATAACTTTTCAAAAAAAGCTAGGTAATTCCTTAGAATGCTACATGAGAACTCCCTGATTGCTACAAGACATAATCCAAGTAGAACTACTAATCTCTTTTTTTTTTTTAAAAAAAAAAAAAGTAGAACTACTAATCTAAACACAACAATATTGAATACTGTAAGATTCATGTAAGATTAATTAATAGTAAGATTAATTAATGGTAAACACAACAATATTGAATACTGTAGACATTCTGAGGATGAAGCCATAGAAGAGAAACTCGGCCGTTCCGTTCTAGAACGGGCGCTTTGTAACGGGTTTGAGAGTTGTCGTTCCGAGAAAACCCGTTCTAGAACGGTGCAAGGAAATTCACACCAAAACCGGCCGTTCTGCCGTTACGTAACGGATTCGCAGCGTTCTAGACCGTTTTCTTGGCTGCTTTGTGTAAAAACGCGAGGGAGAGAAGGAAATATGAGAACAAAAGCATAAAACTGACTTAAATTTCTCAAATTAAAACCCTAATTGCGTGTGGGAGGTAAATGATGTCCCCTACTTCGTCGGTCACGTCACGGCAAGCAATGTCGTCGACATACCTCCGGTTGCTTCTGGTATCATAGCCACCGGTGGACGGCGGCCGTCGCTGAAGCAGGTTAGTGCTCTCTTTCCCTCTTTGTCGATCTGATTCTTCATCTTCTTTTCTCTCTCTTTTTTTTCCTCACGTCTCAACTCTCACGTGACTACGTGAGAATTGAGATAAATATCTCTTTCCTTTTTGTTTTTTTGAGGGGAGATAAATATCTCTTTCTCTGTCTTCTTTTCTTCCCTTTTTTTAATTTTTATTCTCTTTTTCTTTTTATTCCCACACTCAGTCACATATTTACTATTAATTGCACTATTCTTTTTGGTAGTGTTGTCTTCCATTTTACTTATACACGATCTTGTAAAGAATTCTATGTTCAAATATCATCAAAAGTACCCCCAAAGAGTGTATTTATAACAGTTATGGACATGATATAATATAAAAATAAAATAGAATAAAAACAAAGTTAAAACGAAGCTTATGTGAATTTTTTTGAAAATTCACGCCGCGACAGCCGCGAAACGTTCTATTTCCCCGTTACAAGCCGTTCCCGTGACAACGCGACCGCGTTTTTTTTCCCTAGATGAAGCTATTCATTGCAACAAAAATTTCATGTTCAATTTTGAATTATAGAAGGCAAGGAAAAATAGACATCCACTATAACCTCTACCATTCCAAGCTTACAATGCAAATTTTGTTCTCGTTATGTGTTTCTTCAACATTAGTTAATGTGTTACTAAGCTTAATACACACATTTCACTCATCAACCTCTCATATATCATAATGGTGTTCACATAATTACTCTTTTAGTTAAGTGGTTTTTCTTTTTCCAAGTGTAATTATTCCTATGTTTTTCTATTATTCCTATTTAATTAATAAGAAACAAGGTCAAAAAACCCTACTCTTCTCTCCAAATTCAACTCTTTCTTTTTCATTTTGATATTCTTAGTTTATTCCCTCCCTTCCTCAACTTCTAACACTTCATATCCTCTCCTCAACTCTCATCAATTCATCTTTCCTATTTTATACCTTTCTGCGTCCTTCTCACTAATTCTTCCATTCCCTCTTATCACCATCATTTTTTTCCATAAAGAAACACAAATGAATAAAATATTCTCCTACAATTGCTTACTCCCCCATTTTTACTCCCACAAGTTATACCTTAGTTATTGATGAAAACATGCATAAATTACAATTGTCAGCCAGCTACAAGAACGGAAATAAACACAAAACAATCCACAACTTAATATGGCACCAACTGATGCATACGAAAGCAATAAAACCTCACCAGCTATTACGTTCAATAGCATCCTCTAAGGTCGCATCCAACATCTCAATCATTGAAGGGTGAATAAACATGGTAACCAAAGGTATACCTTCAGGATACCTGGACTATATTGAGAGCATTTTTTGAAAAAGAGATTAGGTCAAAAAGGGAGCAAACAAACTTAAGATAGTGAATCGATCAGGAAAAGGGAAGCAGTTTACCTGTAAGTACTGTATGGGCTGAGGTATTCCTACTTTGTGAAGAGAGTCATAGCTTATGAAGGCATTCTGCCAAAGAATATAAAAGGAAACATAAGACTCCAGCAGACGTGTAAGTTGATATAGCTTCATTCATGTGTTCGAAAAATTCTCACTCAATATGATTTACTTTGTCTATTCTGAAATCATTCATCTGGACAGATACAGTAGAAGCAATGAATCCATTTGGATGACTATACCTAACAAAAAAAGGCTAGGTTTGCTTCAGAAAGACTCGATCAGACAAAGTGATCAGGCTTTTCCTTAAGCAGATTACCAACCTAAGAAAAGCTCTAGGTCAGTATAAGAGCAGCAGCTCATGTAAATCCGTGAGCGAACGGCCCGCTTACCGAGATACATGGCTTCTACCTAAACTTTAAGCATAAAGCTGTTATCTTTTTGGGGACAACAAGAAAAGATGCTAGAAACCTCTGCCTTTTAGCCGGAAGTGACATGTAAAAAGATCTCAACTCAATGTCCTGTAGGGACTCATCACTTGTCATGACTCTTAACACAGTAAAATTTCTCTACTATCCAGGTGATTCTTTTTTATCACTTAGTCGTAACTGGACAGAATAGTGTTACCTAATTCCCATATCCCTCCTAAGTCCCCCACAAACCATGATTTGGAACGTGCAAACTGATATGTGGGACATAGTACACTGATTCATACACCAGATGACTCGTTTGACAAAAATAGAAAATAGGTAACAAATTAGATTCCCACTCACACTCATGTACCCAAACATACAGTGTTCCAGGTAACACGGACTGAATGGTCAAAAGGATCCATCTGATAAGATTATCAGCATTTGTCATAGAAAAACTCTAAAGTACTGTCTGACACCCTTGCATAGATAATGCCACACGAAGATGCATTATGTATAGCAAAGTGATGTTATAATATGCTTATAATCTAGATTCTATTCTTAAGAGACCACGAGGAGGTTATGGCACATATTCATCTTAGGTATGATTCATACCTGTGAGAGAAAAGAATCCACAAACTCCTTCTGCGCAGAAGCAAAAACCTGGAACCAAACAAAATAACATGACATCTCTAATCGTAGAAATGGCATCATTAGAAAAAACCACAAAAGGCTGAAATGACATTTTTTGAACAGGAAGAATTATAAAAGATAAAAACCTACAATAAGAAATCAAAAGTAAGATGAAAAAAATGATCCCTACAGCAGGTGTCCAATGAACCCCAGCACGAAGCGAACCAAGGATTTTGACCTCCTTCACCAATCCATTGAACAATGTCTGGAAAAAGGAATTGTCAACAGCCACACCAGTAGCCCCGTCCATTCCATGTAATAACTGCTGCAAAGAGCTCCACGAGGCTGACAAATTCATTGGAACTGTTATACCCCTTGCAGCACCGCAAACCATTGCATTTACACGTGCAACATAGGCAGGGGTATAAAGTTGCCCACCTTCAAGTCTACCTTTTATCTACACACCAGAGATGAATATATATTATCAGAATTTTGGAACAAAAATTTAAGGTATCAACAAAAAGATTATAAAAGAAAAGGAGATGATATTTTTTTTGTCATCTTTCAAAAAGCATCATACCAAAGTCCCAAGCCGTGACTCCAACACTGAAGATATTAGCTCAGAACCCACTTGTAACTGTGCAGCAAGCTCCGGCATGGCAATCTGACTGCATACCTGAATCCTCTCATTGATTTCTTTAGCAATAGTATCCCAGTAGGAATTTGAACCACTTTAGGATTAGATTTACATCCCAATAGTATCCCAATAGTATCCTTAAGGCTTAATGTCCTTACATCCTAGTTACTTAATTTGGCAAGTTGACTATTTGGAGACGACAAAGTCTAAGGCTACTGAACTACATGAACCATACATGCAGTACTTCTGCACTTTATACTTCCGTAACATTTGTGGCACTTAAAATAAGTAATAATATGTAGTGGAGGCAGCACTTCTACACACTTCACAGAATCACAACCCATAGCGCCACACAAACAAAACCACGTAAAGAGAAATTAGTTGAATGGTAAAACATGATGACGGGAGGTTACATTGTTACCTTGCAGTCGTCCATTGCACCTGGAATGAGCATCGTCTGGAAGGACCTTTTGTAAAATGTCTCTAATATCCGCTTGCATGACAGCAGTACAGCACACTAAAGAAGATAAGATCTTCAATTGCAATTAATGTTATCGTATCAACTGTGGACGCACATACTTGCCAATAGTCTACAGAACAGATCAAAAGATCAATTTCTTGAGTTATTTTAGGGTGTATCACTTTCCTCAGCCTCCTCCACCCTTTCATCTCCTTTCTTTTGCAAACCTCCTCTGTCAACTTTCTTCTCATCATATTCACCACCATATTTTTCTATAGAAAACAGGTATTGTACAGTGGTATGGATGAGAACTAAGATTTAGATTGTAAAAAATCAGCGTGGCTGCCAGATTCAGGCTTTTCCCATTAAGCTAAATTGAAAGCATAGCTAACTAAAACATTTAAGACAAGCATGGGTAGCATATCCTTTAAGATAATATGAACATAGTTTATGAGCCTCATTTCTACCTAGCTTCAACTTGAAATTCTCATTTCAAACACTATTGGATGTGACTCAGTTGTATGGATGTTACTCAGTCTTACGCATTGCAATGCTATTCATTTAATAAAAGCAAACATATTTGACCACAGAGGAATTAGCGATGTCACTATATTACTTGAAATTTTTGGTACAAATGAAAAGCACAACAAGTTTAGGGGCCCCCAAAAACCTAGATATCTCAAGGACAACAGACAAATGGAAATAGCAAAACAGCAAGGTAAATTGTGGCCATGATGTTCTTTTCTAACGTGATACAGTGCAAACCAACTGTTGTTCTTCCATGACAAAAGCATGCGGTGGAACCTATTGAAAGTTGCACTTGTAACCATATGGTTCACCATAGTGTACAAAAGTGAACCCATGACTATTAAGGTGCTTCAATGAGTTTCTTGTTGGTCTCCTTGCAGCTGCAAAATAGAACAACCCAAGTAAGCATTGCATTGACTGTGTGACCAAGTTTGTGTGATGTGTTTATTTCAAGATGCAAGCATGCACTGTGACCTAGATAGAAGGAGTGAACTCCCATTAAAAGAAAGCAAGTAGATATCTCTTGTATTTGCCATGCTAATTAATATGATCATTAGCCATGGTTCAAGCCACCAACCCATGCCCTTTCCCCCTTTTATATGCATAGTACTCAAGCATATGCCTTTATATTTAGCGTTTAAAGGTTTTCTACTAATGAGAGTTAGTAAACAACAATAATAGTGTGAGACCGAGTTTGTGCTATCTATTTAAGCATGCTAGGTAAGGTAGTGTAAATGATGTGTTTATTTCAAGATGCAAGCATGCACTGTGGCCTAGATAGAAGGAGTGAACTCCCATTAAAAGAAAGCAAGTAGATATCTCTTGTATTTGCCATGCTAATTAATATGATCATTAGCCATGGTTCAAGCCACCAACCCATTCCCTTTCCCCCCTTTTATATGCATAGTAGTCAAGCAAATGCCTTTATATTTAACGTTTAAAGGCTTTCTACTAATGAGAGTTACTAAACAACAATAATAGTGTCTAATACACCCTAATGTAGTACATAATCAATATTTACTGTATGAATATAATGAAACGATGCGCGCCGTCCCCCAAGATTGCAAAAACAAATGTGTGAAATGGTTCTCTCCCCTCTCACCCCCACTCTCCCCCCTCACTCCCCACTCCCCTCACCTCTCACCCCTCCGCTCCCTCCCCTCTCACCCCCTATCCTCGCTCCCTCTCATCTTACCCTCTCATCCTCCACTTTTCGCTCCCTCCCCCCTCAATCTCCCCTCCTCTCTCACCACCTCCGATCCATCTCCTCTCCTCTCACCCCCTCCGCTCCCTCCCCCCTCACATTATATGCACAATCTTGTATATCAACCATCACATTGTCAGGGTAAATAAAACTGTTTTAATTTTTCATTGATGGATTTGTGTGGCCCAAATTCCTCTATGTCCCACATTATGTTTTTCCTATTCAAGGATATATCTCAAACTTCTTTACATGAAGGTCGGCGCTCTTACAAATTGGATTTGATCATCCTAAGATATCTTTTAAGTGCACACATTAATCTAGAAATCTCGAGCAAAATTATGATATGAAGAGCATAAAAGGCAAAATATTCTACATGGCTTTTCATGGAATTCAATGCTAGAGACGTCTCTGTTCTTTTTGGCATTAGCCAACCAATTCTTTTTGGCATTAGTCAACCAATTCTTTTTGGCATTAGTCAACCAATTCTTTTTGTCAATCTACCTCCTCTTCCTTGACTTCATTCTTCTTCTCTAACCTCTGCTATTTTCTAATCCGAATCTAAATGTAGTAAGTTGCACGCTTCTATGTTTATATTTATCATAACATCAACAATAATCAACTAATTTATATGTTACAACTCAAAATAATCTAACCCAAATTTTCGATTAGTGTTATAGGCCTGAAATGACGAAGAACACAATTCCCTTTCCCCACCTTTCTCACCTTCACCTTCCCCCCCCCCCGGGTTCTCTCTTCCCCTCTTAATCTTGTATACAATTTTGTAAATATAAGATCATCTCTTACTACTTATTCTCTTTGCTCTCTCAAAAGCACTCATTTCTCTCTCCTCTCACTTATACTTTTCTGATTTTGCAAATTTTAGAAAGTCTTTTCTACTTGCTCCCCCTCCCCCTCCCATTCTGACCCTCTCACTCGTTTACTATGGTTGAGTTGATCTGATAAAAAATGGCTTAATCAACAATGGGGATATAAAAGCGACATTGATATAACTGAAACACATTATAAAATTGAACAAAATTCTCTCTAAGCTCTCTTTCAGTCTTCCCCCCTCTTTTTGTCAGTCTATCTCCTCTTCCCTACTTCATTCTTCATCTCTAACCTTTACTATTTTCTAATCCAAATCCAAATGTAGTAAGTTGCCGCTTCTATGTTTATATTTATCATAGCATCAATAATAATCAACTAATTTATATGTTACAACTTAAAATAATCTTACCCAAAATTTTGATTAGTGTTATAGGCGTGAAGAGAGAGAATGAAACTCACCCTAGCGTGTTTCTCTCCTTCAAGCTGCATCAAGAACAAATAAAACAAATAATCAATCAAAAGGTCAACCAAAAAAGAAAACAGAATGACTAAGGGATTCTAATTACTTCCTCCGTTTCAAATTACTCGCTACACTTTCCATATAGGGAAGTTTCATATTACTTGCTACACTTCCTTTTTGGGCAATAAACTCTCTCTATCTCTCTCCTCTCACATGGGTCTCTTTTCTTTTTACTCTCTACCTCTCTCTTCTCCAAAAATTGCCTAGGAGTCCGTGAATTGAGAAGTGTAGCAAGTAAAATGAAACGGAGGAAGTACATTAGATTAGCCACTGCTTGACAAAGGGATTTCAAGCATCCAAGGAGAATCTAGCAATAGAATTGTTCTTTAACGCAGATGCACTTTGATTTTTGTTAACATATGACAACCCATTTGGGAGATCAGATCAAAACTGGTGTGAATAATATCAATAAAATAAAAATGCAGAATGAGAATAATACTAATTGGAATCTTTGCTTTCATCGCTATTAACACTTCTTTGACAGGTTTTGGACATTGATCAACAACTCTGTTGTCATTTAGAAGCCAAATGAAAACCTAGATCCTCGAGTGAAAATATGACAGAAAGGAAAGGCATAAGTACATGTATATACAGTCACCGAAACATACAAAGAAGAATCAAGGACATGGCCATTCGCATTTGCATGTTGCATCCTTTGAACCAGATTTTAGTGAACTAATACATAAATAAAAGGCGAAGGTGAAATACATTCATAAATAGCATGAAAACCAAAAAAAATGCAATCATAAACCTCCACTCCAAAGAATGAAATTTACCGCATAATGTTCAATGCTTGAAAATGATGATCCACTTGAGGTTTGTTTAGCAGATGCCCCTCTCTTTTTGGCATTTGTTTCCTTTAAAGTAACTTCACTTGACTTGGCCATTAGAATTATCCATCACATAATTCAGATAGAAATGAAAGACTTTGGCTAATTAA
Organism: Beta lomatogona; assembly: GCA_947646795.1. NCBI lineage: Eukaryota > Viridiplantae > Streptophyta > Magnoliopsida > Caryophyllales > Amaranthaceae > Beta > Beta lomatogona. The sequence continues at coordinate 234,849 of CANSNZ010001166.1, forward strand.
GGAGGGACGACCCTCCGCTTTTCCCATTCTTGTTCCATCACCTTCTTGGCTACTGCTCCTGAATCCACCCACATCAGCAAACTAATTTCACTCATCTCACACATTAGAAAGCTTAAAATCATATTTTTGAAATAAAGTAAAAGCAAGATAGCAAAAGATTGTCCATTCAGTTTCACCAGCAGATAGTAATATAAAAGCAAAAACAGCAAGATACTATCCATTAACACTAATAAAAAGCAAAGCTATAACTGTGCATCGGGAATACAACAGAATAATGTATACTCTAATAGATAGATTAAAGAAGTTGAGATTAGGCAAACCTCAAGTCTAATATGTGCATTGACGTGTAGTATAGCTTAATAAACCTCGCATTTCTAAGTAAAAAACATGAGATGGGGAGAACAAAAAAGAACATATTTGTAGGGATATAGTTACAAACAAATCAATAATACATGTTTCACCCAATTAAGCTAATGTGCTAGATATCACATAAATTGCGATCAAATTCAAAGAATATTCTCTCTCATGATTTGAGGCATTCGTTTTAACTTAGTTTTACTTCTTTCTCTTCTTATTTTTAGCAAGTATGAGTAATTACACCTAGGCATAATATAGGCTTAAGTTAACTACCCAACTCGAGTTTGTATGAGCAATGATAGGATGGTGAGTGAGAAATCTATAGAGTAGATCTACACAGTGGAGTAGAAGATATGCAGGAACGCTTGATCTTGCTAACTAAAAGCTTTCAACTTAATGTGACATACTTTACTACTCCCTCTATCCCTAAACGACTTCTTCACTTTCCCTTTTGGATTGTCTCTACGAGTTTGCTCCATTTCTTTTTAAGGTAACATGGTCTGCACAATCTCTCTCTACTTTTCTCCTACCCATCCTAAAAATAGACAGAATTACGGTAATTACCTACTAACTCAATACAAATCTTAAAAAGTAAAAAGAGAATAGGGCAAACAAAAGAGGACAGACAAAGTACCAAATAGGAGTACTTGCTTTAGATAGAATGCATACCGGAAGTTTATTATCAATCTTAGATAGAAGCAACTCATCGATCAATCTCATGAAATACAAAGTATTATCCCCGACAAGGCTGTGATGCCAAAATATTTTCCTCGTGAGAGAATTCTACAAGTTTACGTAACAAATCTTCATATATATCCCGAAGAAAGAAGTGGTATGAGACCCGACTGCAAAAGATTGAGCTTATCAAGCTCACAGTAACATTTTCGATCATCCCAATAATCCAGAGTGGTAAATTAAAGTGATCCATTTGCTAGATAAGTATTCTAATAGAGCTCGGCCACATGGGATATTAAGACCGGGGTGATCTAAACTAAAATTATGCTAGAAAGTGGTGGAAACCACCTCTTTTCCCTACTTAAATATTTGGTCACTCTTTACTTTCTTCTTCTTCCAATAGATTGCCTCCCCTTTCACCCTCCTAGTACTTCAAAAAACATGAGGCATTAAGGCAATATTATGGAATTAAATCAAGGTCACTCCATTATGTCAAGACCATTTGGTAAATGATTCTCACTTGGTCCTCGAAATGTTGTTCCATGTGTTGTTAGAATACACCATAAATTCCTTATAGCCTACTATATTATTGCATTAGCCATTATAGTCTGTTCCTAAAGCTAATGCTTATAAATACTATTTAAGTCATACATAATGAAACTTTAAATTCATATTGTAGTCTGTATATTTGTTTTGAACCTCATATTCTGTCACAAAAAATAAAAAGTTCAAAATTACATTTTCAATCATAGTCACAAAAATATTCTAAAATTCTTGAATTACAATGGAGAACTGAAATACGTGTCGTCACAATATTTCAATACATGCAATGATGGACACAAGGGCAATGTAACAATTATGCAAGCTGCAATGAAACCATCATCACGCGTTCACAATTGTGACTGCAAAAGTAAAAATTAATAATTCTGAATGCAATATGGGGCTGGTTCTAGAAAGAAGAAAAGCATAGAAGTGCACATCTCTCTAGGTGAAATTCTAGTCATTCATATAAGGAACATCATAAACTGGATCATGTACCCACTTCTTCTCCAAGTGTTTATACCAGTGACTTTTCACAGATATTAAAGGAAGTGGAAAATAAAGTATAGGAAAACAAAGGAAGTGAAAAAAAGAAAAGAGGAAAGATAGAAACAAACCTTTCCGTTCATGTAAGTGGTGAAACGAGAACGAAAGAGGGGGGACTTTGTTGATTCTTCAAAACGACGTTGTCGGGGGTGCCACCAGTTCTGCAGACGACGAAACGACAATTGACAAAAATCAACAGCAAAATCGATCAATCAAATGGAACCCTAACCCTAAACCAAGAAAAATATCAACCTAAAGAATGAAAAAATAGAAACAAAATTTCGGATTCTCAATTATAGTAAATGAAACCCTAAAGCATGAAAATTTCACCTTTCATCTTGAAATCAGCATTTGAAGCAACAGGAAAAACCGCAGCTTATTTCCACCACCATTGTTAGAGAGCTCAGATTTGTAACCTCTAATGGTGGAAGCATGATCAACAGGCAAAGGCAATTGTTTGATTTATGATCGTTTTGGTTTTGAGGAGAGAGAATGTGGTGATGTACATTGATGTTTCTTGAAAGAAGTTGGAGGAGAGAGAAGACGAATTGGGGGGTTCAGACTTCAGAGGGAAACCAGGACTCAGGAGGAAAGAGAGAGAAAAGAAGCCAAAGGATGATAGAGGGAGAAGCTGGCTTCAAGAAGCATGCGTGGCGTGGCAAAGGGAGGGCAGGGAAGTAATTATGTGAAGAATGAAGGGCAGGAATGTCAAATCACTGTTCCTAAGAATAGTAACCAGACTTGGGGCTTTTTAATGGGTATAGATATTTGCAACTTCTAACACCTACGTGCTCTTCTGCATAAATATATCCTTTTTATAACAAAAGAATTTAACTTTACAAACAATATATTCACAAGGCTACCAACGCTAATAACGTTGTGGAATGAAAATGAAATACTTTGGTTCCATTTCCCGTTCTATAAATTGAGAGACCGATTGCTGAAAGTGAAGTACTCCCAACACATACACAACAATCACACACATATACACAAATATCACATACAAAGATGAGTGCCTATGCTCAACAGGTTAAGGCTAGTATCGGTATACACAGTCCAAAGATCCAAGAGATTGCTGCTTGAGCTGTGATTGAGTACAACAAAAGCGTAAGCTTCTAGGTACCCTATTCATTATTTCTATTTTTTCTTAGATAGCAATTTTGTTAGTTACAATTAGTTACTGAGATACGAGCTCTCTCTTTCCATTTTAATTTTATTTTCATAAGACTAGTCACTTGTCCACAATCTCCAATAATATCTATCATCATTAGTATATTCTAGTATTTTTTTTTTTTTGGTAAATAATAAAATTTCTTTTTTCGCCAAAGATATATATTCAAGTATCTAGACATAAAAAATTCTAAACATTTGTTTCTTAGAAAAACATAGATATGTCTAGGGGTGTCAAAAATAGATCCGACCCATGGGTCTACCAGCATCCGATCTGTTCCGATCCGACCCATGGGTCTACCAGCATCCGATCTGTTCCGATCCGACATAATCAGGTTTCCCAACCGATCTATTCTGGTCCAAAATCAACCCAACCCAGTTAACCAGAGAATAACAGAACCCAATCCAATCTGTTGCCGACCAAATTAATTTGAACCCAGTTAGATCCGAAATTCAAAATCCGAACTCAATCTGCATCTTACCTAAAGTCAACCCGAACCCAAGTAGACCCGAGAAAACCCATTTAGACCCAACCCAGTATGTAACCCGACCCATGTCAACCCAGCCCATTACCGACCCGACATTATCAATCAAATATGTTTTGCTCATAACTTTAAATCATGTTCTTATAAATATTTCTATATAAGACATTAAAAAACTGTTATAGATAGAGTTTGTAGACGTATTTGATGATATAGTTGTAGTTAACATTGTTCAAGTTTATTAACTTATTCGTTTATATATTTCTCGCATTGTCGCGCTCACAGATATGCGACAATGTGTGTGCCGACCGAACTTCGATCGAGATCGATAATGACTAGAAACGAACGGACGCAAACATATAATGGACCATTCCAGCTCCATCCGAATCCGACTTGAGATGATCCAAGTCCATCTGAACACGACCTGAGCCGACCCAAGTCCATTTGAATCCAACTTGATCTGCACAAACCCATTTAGAACCCGACTTATGTCTACCTAAAACCGATTTAGCTGAAACAAAATGGTCCGACCCATACCCAACCCGCACCCGAGTATACATTGGTCGGGCTTGATCCGACCTAAGTGGCTCTGACCCGACCCACTCTCGATCCAAGAAAATGTTTTATCTAGTACAATCTGACTCAAACACATCTGACCCAGCTCGGGCCAACCCAGACGCACCCGATAACCTAGATTGAGACCCCTAGATATGTCATATGTACAATGAATCCCACGTACATGAAAATAGTTTAGACTTTTATACTATCCACACACTCGCATTTAACCACCTATTGTGATTTATATGCAAGGGAAAACATAATCATATAGGATATTGTTATTTTATTTATGTTGATATATACACTGAGGAGGTAAATAGATTCACGACTAATGTTAGTTAAATTGACAGGGACATTGCTTGAAGTTTGAAAAGATTTTAAAGGCAACTGCAATCTGGACTCTTGGTACGACCTACTATATTGATTTGGAGGCATCTGATAGTGGCTTGTTGCTAAAGTATTTTGCACCAGTATATGAAGAGGAACAGATAAACATCATCGAACTCCAAGAGTTCAAGCCTCTGGTGCAAGCCGCGCCTCTGCTGGAAAGCCGTTTGAGTGTTTCCCTGGGAATCCCAGCGAAACAAGCCAACTCTGAATAATGTGCAAGCTAAATAATCATTTGGTGTGCTTAGTTATAAGTACATCGAAAGTATTATGAGCTACTACCCTTACTAGTGTACTTTTACATATGATAGTACTACATGACTTAGTTCTTGTACTACTACTACCCAACATACCTAAATAAAACGGATCTGATGGATCCCATAATATAAGCATGATGCTTTGTGCAATTTCTTATATTTTACTCTTTACATATGAGACCAAGCTAAGTTCCATGAACAAAAATGGATACCGAATGAGTAATGACCTGCAGGAGTATAGGTGTTGCACTGTAGTTGTTATGACAGATGTGAGAAAGAACAAATAATCGAATGCAAAACAAAGAAAATCACACACAGATTTAACGTGGTTCACCAACGGAGTGTTGGCTACATCCACGAGCAGAGAGAGAATAATATTATTGATGAGAAGGATAACCAGAAATACAGAGGTGATTAATGACTTAATCGTCTAATAAATAAACTAGGTTTAAAACATATTTATAAGCAAATCCGAAAAACGTGTTTCCGCGTTAAACTGCGCATTGCCCGATCGGGCTGTACTCGCCAAAACCAGAATTCGTCTCACGCCCGATCGGGCGACCATCGCCCGAGTCGTAGCTCGCTACGATGCCCGATCGGGCGGCCTCCTTGAGCTCCTGCTGAGACGCTGACCCCGTCCGGTTGGGCGAGCCTGGCCGATCCGGTCGGGCGAGCCGACGAACACCCCATTTGACTAGATTCAAGGCACAAATTCCTATAAATCTCCACCTTGACTTGAATCCTCTCACAGCAAACCAGATAACCAGATAACAGACGCATTGAACACAATGCCCATATTCTCCCTGCAACCAGATTTGCCCCAAAAGGCAACCAGACCATATTTGTCCCTTAAGGACACCAGATTAGCCCCTAAAGGCCCCAAACTTGCCCCAAAGGGCAATTAACAATCATGAACATTGAGCAAGTTCAAACAATGTTGAAACTTACTCTGTGGAACAGGTTTGGTGAACATATCAGTAGGATTATCAGCAGTACCTACTTTTTTCACCTTAACCCTCTTCTCACTCCTCAGAAAATGATATCTCACATCAATGTGCTTAGTCCTCTCATGATGGACTTGATCCTTGGCTAAGCATATTGCACTCAAACTGTCACAATACACAATGGCCTGATCGTGATGCAAGCCAAGATCACTGACTAGCCCCTTTAACCATATTCCCTCTTTAGCAGCTGCTGTCAATGCCATGTACTCTGCTTCAGTAGTAGACAAAGTAATTGTAGCTTGTAAAGTTGCCTTCCAACTAACAACAGAGCCACCAAGAGTAAATACATAACCAGTCATGACCTTCTACTATCTACATCTCCAGCATAATCAGAATCAGAATAACCAGTTTCTAAACACTGAGTATCATTCCCATAAATGAGACCAACATCAGACGTACCTCGAAGGTAACGAAAAATCCGCTTTTCTGCCTGCCAATGCTCCTTACCAGGATCACCCATGAACCTACTAACAACACTGACTGCATGTGCAAGATCCGGCCTAGTGTAGACCATAGCATACATCAGACTCCCTACTGCACTAGCATAGGGAACCCGACTCATGTACTCCTTCTCCTTAGCAGACTTGGGTGCAAAAGCAACAGACAAATGATTATTGGAGGCACTTGGAGTATCTATAGGCTTAGCTGTTGACATGCCAAACCTTGATAAAATCTTCTGAATGTAGCCTTTCTGTGACAAGAAAAGCTTCCTCTGATCTCTTTCCCTATAAACTCCATCCCCAAAATCTTTTTTGTAACACCCAAATCTTTCATCTGAAACTCAGCACTGAGAAGATCCTTCAACCTCTGAATATCAGACTTGGACTTTGCAGCTATGAGCATATAATCTACAAACAGGACCAAATAAATCCATGATTCATCATCCAACTTGTTGTGATACACACAACAATCATACAGACTCCCGTTGTAGCCCAATTCAATCATATAGCTGTCAAACCTTTTATACCACTGCCTAGGAGACTGCTTTAGCCCATACAAGGACTTCTTCAGTCTGCACACATAGTCTTCTTTATCAGGAACTTGGAACCCATCTGGTTGGGTCATATAATCTCTTCTTCCAACTCCCCATGTAGGAAAGCTGTTTTCACATCTAGTTGCTCAAGTTCAAGATCCTAATGTGCAACTATTGCTAGTAGCACCCTGATGGAAGTGTGTCTGACCACTGGTGAGAAAATCTCATTATAGTCAACCCCTTCCCTTTGAGTGAACCCTATTGCAACAACCCGACCTTTATATTTGACCCCCCTCAGAAGGAGAGGTCCCTTCCTTCGTCTTGAAAACCCACTTGCAGGTGACAATTTTCCTCTCCTTAGGACGTTTGACTAGCTCCTAAGTCTGATTCTTATCCAGAGACTCCATTTCATCTCCCATAGCAGCGAGCCATTGAGCAGACTCACTACTTGAGACAGCTTCTTTGTAGGTGGATGGCTCATTAGTATCTACCTCCACCTCCTCAGTAACCTGTAGTGCATAAGCAACCATATCCTCAAAACCATACCTCCTAGGAAGTCCCACACCATCTCTTCTAGCTCTATCAAGTGCTATGCTATTTAGATGTGCTTCAGATGAGGCAGATTGATGACTAGAAGATTCAGATTCAGTAGCACCATGTTGATCTTCTCCACCTTGGTGCTGTGATTCACTCTCATCATGAGTGACTTGCAGCTCCACCTGTTTATCAACATTACTACCAACATACACCACCATGGACTTCACAGTGGGGTTAAGCATAGAATTTTCATCAAATATTAGACTTCTATTAAGTATAACTCAATTCTCAGAAGGTGACCAGATTCTATAGCCCTTAACTCCACTCCCAAAACCCACAAATACACCCTTCTTAGCTCTAGGTTCTAATTTACCCTCACTTACATGATAATAAACAGTAGAACCAAAAACCCTTAACAAAGGATAATCTGTAAGGTTACCAGACCACACCTCATAAGGTGTTTTACAATCAATACCAGTGTGAGATCCACGGTTGATCAGATAGCAAGCTGTACTTACAGCTTCTGCCCAAAATCTTCTAGGTAACCCAACATTAGAGAACATGCACCTCGCTCTCTCCAACAATGTCTGATTCATTCGTTCTGCTACCCCGTTCTGTTGTGGAGTATTCCTGATTGTATGATGGCGTGCAATCCTTTCATTCTTGCAGAACTCATTAAACTCAGACCAACATAATTCCAGACCATTATCATTTCGCAGCCTTTTGATCTTCCTTTTAGCTTGATTTTCCACTAAAGCCTTCCACTGCTTGAAGTTCATGAAAGCCTCATTTTTATGCTTCATCATAATTACCCAAGTCATCCTTGAATAATCATCGATCATCGACACAAAGTACCTGTGACCTCCAATAGATTCAACTCGGGAAGGACCCCAACAATCAGAGTGAATATAATCAAGTGTGCCTTTTGTAGTATGTACAACCCTTAGAAACTTGCTGCGATGAAGCTTCCTAAACACACAATGCTCACAGAACTCTAGGTCCCGCACCTTATGCCCACATAGAAGATCCCTTTTTGTCAGAATTTGCATCCCTATTTCACCCATATGTCCAAGTCTCCCATGTCATAACTTGGTCATATCCTCCTTGGGAACCTCAGATGATGCAACAGCAGTAAAACCTTGAAGAAAATACAAGGTACCATTTTTAATACCTTTCAGAACTACCTTCGAACCCTTGTAGACATTCATAACTCCACCTTCACCTTAAAAACTGAAACCTCTACTGTCAAGAAGACTCAAAGATATCAGATTCTTTGTCATCAGTGGAACATGCCTAACTTCGTTCAGGGTACCGAATGTACCATCATGAGTCCTCAATCTGATGAAGCCTATTCCAACTACTTTGCAGGCAGCACTGTTGGCCATAGAAACACTGCCCCATCTATCTGCTCATAAGTTGAAAACCACTCCCTATAGGGACTAATATGATACGAAGCCCCAGAATCAAGACCACACATCCCTATAATGTGACTGGTTATTAACAACTAGGGCCAGATCTTCCTCAGAATTACCATCAGTTTCTGCCAGAGCAGCAAAACCTTCATTCTTGTCTTGCTGCTTCTTTTTCATAGGACATTCATTTTTCCAATGCCCCTTTTCCTTACAGTAATTACAGACATCATTAGGTTTCGGACCCTTAGAATTCGAATTTTTATGGTTCGATTTCTTTTTACCAGATTTTGCCTGTCCTTAACCCCCAGTGACAACTAATCCAGATGTCTGATTTTCTATACTAGAACCAGATGCCTGATGACGGACTTCTCTATTATGAAGGGCAGATCTTACTTCTTCTAATGACCGACTATCTTTCCCAACAATAAAAGAATCCACAAAATTCTCATACGATAAAGGCAAAGATACTAACAAAATCAAAGAAGCATCCTCATCATCTACTTTAACATCAATATTACGAAGATCTAGTAAGATAGTATTCAATTTACCTAGATGGTCCCTCAGAGACATACCTTCCTGCGTACGCAGGCTGAACAGACGTTGCTTCAAAAGCAACTTGCTGTTGGTTAGAAATTTTGTCATATACAAACTCTCCAACTTCAACCACAAACCGGCGGCGGTTTCCTGCTCCGCAACCTCAGTAATTATGTCGTCAGAAAGACACAACATAATCGTTGAATGTGTCTTCTCCTCCAGAACGACCATCTCAGCGGTTTATGAATCCGATGACTTCTTTGCCAACGGTGCCCACAACCCCTGTTGCTTCAGTAAAGCCCGCATCTTGATTTGCCACAGACTGAAATTGTTTCTCACAGTGAATTTATCAATTTTCACATTCATCCCAGACATCTTTCTCACCCGGATCGAACACAAAGCTCTTGATACCAATTTGTTATGACATATGTGAGAAAGAACAAATAATCGAATGCAAAACAAATAAAATCACACAAAGATTTAACGTGGTTCACCAACAGAGTGTTGGCTACATCCACGGGCAGAGAGAGAATAATATTATTGATGAGAAGGATAACAAGAATTACAGAGGTGATTAATGACTTAATTGTCTAATAAATAAACCAAGTTTAAAACCTATTTATAAGCAAATCCCAAAAACGCGTTTCCGCGTCAAACTGCGCACCGCCCGATCGGGTCGGGCGGTACTCGCCAAAACCAGAATTCGTCTCGCGCCCGATCGGACGAGCACGCCCGATGCCATCGGGCGGCCTCCTTGAGCTCCTGCTGAGACGCTGACCCTGCCCGGTCGGGCAAGCCTGCCCGATCCGTCGAACGAGCCGACGAACACCCCATTTGACCAAATTCAAGGCACAAATTCCTACAGTAGTGGTGACTGCGTTAGTTTTAGACATGTCAAACTAGTTGGTGGGTCATGGGCCAAGTCATTAATTATAATCATAAAACCGGCATAATGATTTAGTAATCAAAGACAATGTTTGATATGGCTATACATTTATACTGCAAATATAAAACGCTCCAAACTACAAAGTTGAGCTTAAGCGACAGAGAGTGAATTATGAGAATATTACCCACAAAGTTGAGAGTATGAACTGATAAGAGAAAGTGAGAATGGTCGGATAATGACAAAATTAACAGCATGTCTTTTGTGTGGCTGGTTGTACAGTTAAAAGTCAAGTGGCCGCGCGCATAAAAGACAAACTAATTATTTTAAGGATGAAGTAACCCCTACTGATGATAAGTAACCCCCAAAAAATAATATGTAACCCCGACCCTATTACGTTGATCAATATCCTCTAAGATATGTAACCCCAACAGGGGATGTGAAGTATTAAGCTAGTAACCCCAACAATTATAACTAACCCCTTATATATTACTCCCTCCGTTTCTTTTTAATCTACACACTTTCCTTTTTGGTTCGTTTGTTTTTAATCTACACACTGTTGCCTTTTCTATTCTTAATAACATGTTCCATCTGCTTTCTCCTTTTTTTTTCTACCCATGTCATCAACTTTTTGATATTTTAACCCAATTTTTAGTTTCTCTCTCACTTTTTAGTTTCTCTCTTTTACTTTTGGACTTCCTTCTTGGCCTGGTTCTCCCCCCAAAGTAAAGTGACAGTAAACTAAAAAGAAATGTTGGGAGTAAATAGTAACCTCAAAATACAATAATTAACCTTATCTGGACTGGCCACACCGTTAACTATAGATGTGGTCGGCCACATATAAGTCTTAGATCAATGTATTTAAAACCAAAAATTAGTAGTGTTAATGTTAAAAGGACCTCTTCAAGGTAGTGTTTAACCCAACATTGTTCGACTCCAAACGGCGTCAGTTTAGCAAGATGATGGGTAACAAAATTATCATCCATATTAACATGACTTCAACGAAATCAAATCCCTGTGATCAGTCAGAAATATCGAGGAAACTTCTTAAGCTCGGACATAAATGACTAGAAATCAGTTTCAAATACTGTACCACCGCTTTGAATTCGTGCTCTAATGTCAGCTACAAATCGAAAACTAAGGCCTGCCCTTCAACTATTTCGAGTGTGTAATATGCTCACGCTCGTCTTGTCACCGCATAATAGCACATTCCCAGCGTAATTATCGGGAGCAATAACCCCCAAATTGTATTAGTACTCATCCAAATAATTTAGGGTTTTTTACTATGTCTATGGGCTTTTTTTTTTTTACCTCCATTAGAGGATTTTTCCCACATTGAGTAATGTGTGTAGGCATATTTTTATTGCCTTCGCGGGATGAGCGTAGATTTTATTACCTCTTGTAAAAAAGAAGTCGCCAACAAGTCTTTAAAGGAAGACTCATAAACCTAATTGGATATCGGGAAACTATATGGACAACTTAGAGACTTATCCAATGTAGATTTCCCCGTCATGACTTCATAATTGGTCAACGAACCAAAGATAGAGCTCGGGGGAATCACGTTCGTCCATTGTTGGTCTCTACTTAATACGATTCATGTTTGAGTTTTATGCATATAAACAACCAAGCAATATGTTCATGCAATCTAAAAATTAATATATGTTGGTTTATTAAACAAGTAAAAAACTATTTTTTGGTGACATGTTATTCATGCAATCAAATTACAGATATCCTAAATAAATTTTGCAAATTATTGATTGGCTGTAGAACATTTATTTAGGTGTTACTTAACAAAAATAAGCATGTGCGGTGATGAAAACGATAACCATGTAGGCATGCATAAATATATTAAAAGCATATGAAAAATATATATATAAAAGAAAAATAAAACAGAAAGATTAGATGAAGTCCCTTGGAAGGAGGGGGGAAATTGGGGATCCCTCCTTGCAAGGGGTGAGACTCGATCCCAGGATCTCTGGGATCGGAGGTGATACCAACACCACTAGGCTATCACGTGCTGCTCGATTAGAGAAGAATATACAAGAGCATGAATTCTTTGAGGATATACATCATCAAAAGTAGATTGTTAGTAAAATAAGAAATAAATTGGAATACTTTTTGGTCCACTTGCATTAAATAAATATAAATACCAAAACAAAAGTGGGTCATGGTCCAATCAATTAACAATATTTCTTTTGCCAATTTCGAAATAAAGTAAAGTTCTGAGTAGTTCTTCCCAGATTGTCTGAAACGGAAAGTGAGTAAAACTTCACAGAAAGAATGGAATATCTTTTTTAAAAAAATTGATCCCTTTTATCTTTGCTTTTCTATAATTTAAAGTATCAGATTAGAGCACATGTCTTTTTTATAATCAAGAATCAATTAGCTGGCATAATAAGTACTCAGGATGGTAAACAAGTAAAGAATATGATTGTAGAAGAATACTTAATCCCTTTCATCTTTTGTTTTCTATAAATATAGGATCATAAGTACATGTGAATCATACTCTTAGAGCAATATAATATAGAATCAACTAGTTGGCATAAATAGATGGTAAATTGACAAAAACATATTCATAAAGCCCTAAATAACGCCAACGTAGTGGAAAATGAATAATTTGGATTCCAATTATTACCCTATATATTTTTGAAAGGAATTATTACCCTATATATTGAGAGGTAGGTTGCTGAAATTGAAGTACTCCCAACACATAAACAACAACCACACACACATACACAAATAACATAGGCAAAGATGAGTTGCGCTGCCAATATTGATCCGATCACAGAGATTGCTAAATGGGCTGTGAATGAGTACAACAAAGGCGTAAGCTTCTAATTTCTATGTACCCTATTCATTATTTTTTTAAGAAATTTTTTTAAGGAAATTAAATTTTCTTGAAAAAATATTCTCTTGTAATGCAAAATCTTAGATAATCCTACTAAGTTTTTGAATTGATTATGAACATCTTGAATTAAAATCTTCAGTTACAATTCCTTGAAAAAAAAGATTTTTTTATATATAATATGTACCGAATTTGGATCAGGCCTAAATTTAGTATATTATATTCTAAGGTTTTGATGATGTATAAAAAAAAGTATGTCCATAATACATTCATACCAATCTAACAAGATGGTGACATAATGATACTAATGTAATAAAATCACACATGACTACGAGTTTTGATCTCATATATACACTATCAACTACGATCAAGTTTTCGAATGTTTAGTCACAAGATTCTAGATATAAAGAACAAAAAAAATACAGATTTGGGACTAATGCTAGTGAAATTTGCAGGGACATTGTCTGAAGTTTGAAAAGGTTTTGAACTCTAAAGCCATCCCTGTGAACGGTATGCTCTACAAAATTGATCTGGAGGCATCCAACGGTGGCTTGTTGCAGAAGTACTATGCACAAGTATATGATTTCCTCGGAAAACAAACACTCCAGGAGTTCAAACCTTTGTTGCAAGCCAAGCCTCTGTTGGAAGTCGATGCAAGTATCGGCATTCTCAAGCGTGTGTTGGGAGTCGATGTGCATGTCGCCATTCCCAACTAATCTCAAGCACACGCAATCTATGAATAATGTGCAAGCTAATTGAGCATTGGGGGTGCTCAGTTACAAGTACAACAAAAGTATTATGAACTGCTACTACCTTCTTAATAGTCTTATATGACTTAGTTCTTGTACTATTACCCCTTATACCTAAATAAAACGGATTTTATGGATCCTGTTATATATGCATGATGCTTTATGCAATTTGTTAAATTTATTATGAGAGCAAGCTAATCAAGTAGAATAGGATACTCCCTTTAAAACCATATGGGCCTAAACAAAATGGATAATGTATTTTGAGATGAATGTAATGCTTAAATTTGCAAAATTTTCAATCATCATTTAGGAAAAATCACTATCTAGCCAACTAAAACAATAAAAAAAGGTAACACTATATATTAGTCAAACAAGTCAAGTGAAACAATCAATAATTAATTTCCAATGAAGCCAATTGAATTTTCCTTTTATTTTTGTGTCAATTAAGAGCTTAATTGACATTAATTTAGACAAACTTTTATATAAAGTGTAAAATACCACCCTCAAAACTATGCTAACTAACATCCCCCAAATATAATCTATCAAATTTTTGTTATTATTGATTCTTTTATCTTCATCATATGACATTTTCTATTAACATGCCTTGAGATATAAGAAAATTAAATGAGCAATTCACGTATTTATATAAAGTAGCAAACCGAAATAGAATACAAGATACTGCTGCAAATCAAATAGTGTTGCTAAAAGTAGACGTACAAACAATATTGTATATGTAGCAATATTCTCAAATACCTATTGACATTGCATAAATGCCTAGATCCTTCAAACCTTAATATACATACAAGCGAAACGAGAGACAACACTTGTGTAAGGTATGATAGTTGAAGATCGATTCGTGTAGCTTGGCGTGTGTGTGTGTGTGAGGTGTATGTGTGAGGTATGTGTGTGAGGTGTGTATGTGTGTGTGTGATGCGAGGCATCTGAACTCCACACAGCAGCAGCACCCGCGCCCCTAGGACATATCCCAGTAAGAGTTCGACTCACTGCCTGCCATTGAGGTCCAGCCCGCAGGATCTGTCAAGGGAGGTCGCTGTTAAGATATGAGTTTAGGAGAAATAATTAATCTTGTGTATTTCACAATTACGATTACAAGGCTTAAATAACAACCTACAAGACTCCTAAACCAACACACTTTCCTAAAACAAGATAGGAAAAGATATACACAATATACCATATCTTCCAAAAAGATAATGACAGCTGAAAAAAGATAATAGCAACTAAACATATAGGAAAATATCTACATATATTTCCTTAACAGTCGCAGGCTAGCAGCCCGCGCCCGCGGGAATTAGCGCTCCAAGACAGCAACGTGCGGTAACCTAGGGTTTGTTGTTAGTTGTTATTACGGAAATTAGAAGATATGTAATCTTCTTTAGGAGATTTTGTGATATGTTGTATTTATATTTTCCTAGTATTAAGAGATTAGCTAGCTGGCATTTTATGTAAGTTTTGGCAAGCTAGGTCTCTAGGCCTTCCCTTCGATCCTCTGTTGTACTAATTATTCGGCGGCACATATTCAATACACACAGGCCATTATTCTGCAATTCTCTTGTTCTAACATGGTATTAAAGCTATCTAAAATTTAGATTTTTTTTTCTTTCGATCCTGTGCCCTTACTCTTTTCCTCTATTCTTTTTCTTCTCAATTTTTTTTCTCATCCACGTGATTTGCTATGGGTGATGCTGAGAAGAAGACTCCTCGCTACGAGCCTTTCACAAAGTACTATCTGCATCCCCCTGAGGGTACTGGCACCGTTATTAGCCCTATTTTGCTCAAGGGCCACAACTATGATGAGTGGGTACGATCTATTACCAACAATCTTAAGGCCAAAAACAAACTCGGTTTTGTCGATGGTAGCATCACTGAACTTGCGACAACCTCCGTGGATCATGAACAATGGGGTATTGTCAACTCTATGCTTGTTGCTTGGCTTTATAATACTTTAGATGTTTCTGTTAGATCTACTGTTTCTTTACCTGATCATGTTTAAACCTTATGGGATGATCTTCGGGTTCGTTATTCTCTTGGTAATGGACCTCGAATTAATGAACTAAAAACTCAAATTTCTGACTGTAAACAACGTGGTCGCCCTCTTGTTGAGTATTATGGTGAATTGAAAAGGCTATGGGATGAATTGGCTTGTTATTGCAAATTACCTGTTTGTACTTGTACCGCTGCCGCTGAATATGTCAAGATTCATGAAAATGAAAAATTGCATCAGTTCATTAATGGTCTTGATAACAAGAAATATGGTACTGTTGTGTCTGGTCTATTAATGATGGACCCCCTGCCTTGTCTTAATGTTGCTTATGCTAAAGTGGCAACCGATGAGCGTCATCAAACAGTGGTCGAAGCTCAAGAAGGGCGTCCAGATGCTATTGGCTTTGCTGCTAGTGGCTTGGCAGCAAGTCGTATTACCCTTGCGTCTGGTACAGGGAGTGGGTCTCTTGACCCCCGTATTTGTTCTCATTGTGGTGGTAAAGGTCATGACAAGGAGCGATGCTTCAAGCTCCATGGTTACCCTGAATGGTGGGTTGGTGGACGAGGGGGTCGTGGGGGTCGTGGTGGTCGCTCAGGTGGCAGAGGTGGTCGTGGCCGAAATGGTTTTGCTGGTAACGCAGGTACTCATACTGCAGGTCCTTCATCTTCACAGCAAGTTAATGACAACGATCGCCAAAGCACTCCCACTCTTAGTGACAGTCAGTTTTCTCAACTTATGTCTGCCGTGAATGCTAAGCCTTCCTCTACTGAACATTTAAATGGTAAGACACCAACCGTTTCTTGGATTATTGATTCTGATGCCTCTAATCACATGACGGGTAACATTACATTATTTGCAAAAATGATTGATATTACTGCATCCCCTGTTGGCTTACCTAATGGCAAAACCACCATGGCTACTAAGGAAGGAACGGTTCGATTGAGTTCTAATTTGATCTTACATAATGTTCTATTTGTTCCTAACCTTACATGTAATTTGCTGTCAGTGTCTCAGTTACTAGAAAAACTCCACTATATTGTTTTATTCACTAACAAGCTTTGTGTGATTCAGGACCAGACTTTGAGGAGCCTGATTGGAGCGGAGGTGCAGTATAACGGGGTCTATTGGTTCCGGAAGATTTCTACTGTTCAAGCTAACAAAGCGACTGTATTTGATACTGCCGATGTATGGCATCGACGACTTGGGCATCCCTCTCAAAAAGTTATGTCTAATTTGCGTGGAGTAGTTAGTATTGATCCTACAAATAGTACTTGTGATAATAATTGTGTTGTTTGCTTTAAAGCCAAACAACATCGTAATCCTTTTCCTTTAAGTATGAATAAAGCCGCTGGTTTGTTTGATATGATTCACTGTGATATCTGGGGTCCTAAAAATGTTTATGCCAGTAATGGTGCTCGTTATTTCCTGACTATTGTTGATGATTGTTCTAGGGCTACATGGGTTTTTTTACTGGCCGGAAAATTTGAAGTGCCACAATTGATTAAATTTTTTTGCACTATGGTAAAAACCCAATATCATACTCATGTAAAATTTTTGAGAAGTGACAATGGCTAGGAGTTTTTGTGTCTAAAAAAATATTATGCTGAGTGTGGTATTATTCATCAGACATCTTGTGTTGATACTGCCCAACAAAATGGTAGAGTGGAACGTAAACATCGTCATGTGTTAAATGTCGCTCGTGCATTACGTTTTCAGGCCCATCTTCCTAAAAGATTTTGGGGTGAGTGTGTTTTAACCGCGGTTCATCTTATCAACCGCACTCCTGCTCCTCTCCTTAAAGGAAAATCACCATATGAAATTCTTTTTGGCCAACCCCCCTCTATGCTTTCCTTACGTGTTTTTGGGTGTCTTTGCTATGCTAAAAATCAACCTCAAATCCGCGATAAATTTGGCTCTCGTTCTAGAACATGTATTTTTGTGGGTTATTCTCTCGGCAAAAAGGCTTGACGGGTGTATGATATGGAAACTGGTGAATATTTTGTGAGTAGGGATGTCACATTTTTTGAGGATATCTTTCCTTTTTCTAAGCCTACTACTGACCCGGCTAAGGCTCACTTAGAGGCATTTTTACAGCAACCATCTTTGGATGATGATGAGTTGCCATCTTGATCTTCAGCAACTCTTGCCCACACTGATAATTTTGTCTTGCAACCTCTTGCTGCTGGTGACGTGGGAGGGCATGGTGTTACCGTTGAACCCTCTTCTCCTACGCATGTTGTTGTTGGAGAGGTTCCTTGTGTGGTTGATAATGGTGCTGTAGTCAGGGGGAGTACTTTACATTCTCAATCTCCTCCTGAGCCCAGTCATATTACTGTGGGGGATGAAATTGCTTTGGGTCGTGGTCATCGAGTTCGAAAGCCATCCTCCAAGTTACAGGGCTATGTTACTAATACTGTCACTGTTGCTCCAAAAATAGACCCCGTGACTCCAACTGCTCCTCTTCTTTAATTGGACACCTCAGGTACTCCTTTTCCTATTGCTTGTTATGTTGAATGTGAACAATTTTCTATGAGACACAAACATTTTTTGGCGGCAATTACTGCAGGTAAGGAACCTACTTCTTTTAAAGAAGCAATGAAAGACCACGGTTGGAGAAGAGCTATGCAAGACGAAATTGATGCTCTTGAACATAATGACACTTGGACCCTTGAAGATCTGCCACCGGGAAAGAAGGCTCTTGGTTGTCAATGGATATATAAAGTCGAATATAAGTCCGATGCTTCTATTGAACGCCTCAAAGGGCGTCTTGTGGTCTTTGGCAACCGACAAGTTACAGGTATTGATTATAATGAAACATTTGCTCCTGTAGCAAAAATGGGTGCTGTTCGCATTTTTCTTGCTGGTGCTATTGCTTTACAGTGGGACTTGCATCAGATGGATGTCCATAATGCCTTCTTACACGGTGATTTGGCAGAAGAAGTTTATATGAAGTTGCTCCCTAGTTATCAGAGTCCTACTTCTGGAAAGGTTTGCATATTACGTAAGTCTTTATATGGGCTCCGCTAGGCTCCAAGAAATTGGTTTGCAAAACTATCTGCTTCCTTAAAGCATTTTGGCTTTACCCAGTCTTATGCAGATTACTCGTTATTTAGCTATTCTAAGGGCAATGTGGCTCTTCATGTACTTGTGTATGTCGATGATCTAATTATTGCGGGGTCCTCTCCTTCTGTCATTGCGAATTTGAAGACTTATTTGAACAAATGTTTTCATATGAAAGATCTTGGTACTTTAAAGTATTTTCTTGGTATTGAGGTAGCACGTGGTGATGACGGTCTTTTTCTCTCCCAACGTAAGTATACGTTGGATATCTTAACAGAGGCCAGCATGTTGGGTTGTAAACCCATTGATACTCCTATGGAGCAGCACCATCGACTCGCTACTGCGCTTGGCGAGCCGTTATCTGATCCAGAGCAATATCGTCGTCTTGTTGGGCGCTTGGATTATCTGACTATTACTCGCCCCGAGCTTAGCTATTCCGTGCATACTCTGGCACAGTTCTTAAGTGCTCCTAAGATTGAGCATTGGGATGCTGCTATTCGTGTCTTGCGTTAATTGAAAGGGAGCCTCGGTCAAGGTATATTACTCAAAAAGCATAATGACTTGCGCTTAAATGCGTTCTGTGATAGTGATTGGGCAGGTTGCCCCTTGACTAGACGTTCTTTAACAGGTTATTTTGTGCTCCTTGGTTCTTCTCCGGTTTCTTGGAAAACCAAAAAGCAACCTACTGTCTCTCGCTCGTCTGTAGAAGCTGAGTATCGTTCTATGGCCGTCACCACTTGTGAGTTGAAATGGTTGAAGTCTCTTCTGACTTCTCTTGGTGTTGTCCATACTCGTCCTATGCGTTTATTCTGTGATAGTCAAGCTGCTATTCATATTGCCGCCAATCCCGTGTTTCATGATCGCACAAAACATATAGAAGCTGACTGCCATTTTGTTCGAGATGAGTTACAGGCGAGAAATATTAGTACTAGCCATGTTCCTACAAGTAGACAGTTGGCAGATATTTTGACAAAGGCTTTAGGGAGACAACAATTCTATTACTTATTACGCAAGTTGGGCATTCAAGACTTACATGCTCCAACTTGAGGGGGAGTATTGCGGAAATTAGAAGATATGTAATCTTCTTTAGGAGATTTTGTGATATGTTGTATTTATATTTTCCTAGTATTAAGAGATTAGCTAGCTGGCAGTTTATGTAAGTTTTGGCAAGCTAGGTCTCTAGGCCTTCCCTTCGATCCTCTGTTGTACTATTTATTCGGCGGCACATATTCAATACACACAGGCCATTATTCTGCAATTCTCTTATCTTAACAGTTGTAGTTTTGGTTTCCTTAGTTAATTAGGATTCCTAATTTATGCTACCCTATTATAAATATGTTGTTGAATCTGTTTATTCAACATTATAGCCTAACAGAGGTGTTGAAGTGAGAAAAAAAGATGTGAGGTGTTTGTGTAAACACGGGTTCGAGTGATTAAGTTTGATCGGGGAGATCTTCACTACAAGAAAAAGCTAAAACGACGGCATATCAGCGACGGCTATAAAAACGGACGATATCAGACAACAAGAAGCTGGATGATTGTACCACTCAGGGGTCACAGCCGAACCCTGATCTGTTGTATTGGGAGACTGTGGGTGGGAGGAATAGAGGAAAAGTGCAGGGGTTGGGTCAGGGAGATCATTTGTACTACAACTCTTCATCTGGGCGAGGAGATGGCTCTTCACAACCATATGAGCCGTCCATTTTTTCTCAGCTTGAGGCGCAAGTGGAGGCAAAGGTTGCAGCACGGATGGAAGAGGTTGAGGCAAGGATCACAGCGCGGATGGAAGAGTCAAACCGGGCCCTCCTGCAGGAAATGATGTGGAACATGTCTGGTTTCGGCCACATGTTCTCAGGTTGCAACAAAGGCCCCCCTCCACAACGCAGACCAGAAGATGACCCAGGGTTTGGTGGTGGCAGTAGTGGTACGACACCCCTGACATTGTAGTTTGTTTAGTTTTAGCAAGTAGGTAACTAACTTATAGTTTCTATATAGTTAGTCTAACTATATGCATTTAGTATATATTTTTTTGGTTTTGGCAACTAGGTAGATGTGTCGGTATAATTTTTTGGAAACCGACTTCTACTTTATTTCCCGACACCGGGATCCATTTTGCGTACATATATTTAATCTAGGTAGTTTGTCTAACTATAGGCATTTAGTGTCTATATTTATCGGCATCTAGCTTATAAGTTTCTAGATTTGTCGATATATATTTTTGTAGAACCCGACTTATACTTATTTCCAGACACCGGGATCTATCTTGGGTACATAATTTTAATCTATTTCATGTAATTATTAAGTATCTACGCAAATTGTAATATATACCAAAATCGTATATTTTTGTAGTTGAAAATATTGAATGCGATGGAGGCGATGGAGGAACAGGTTTAGTGTAGTATATTTAGGTGCAGCCGTGCAGGTACAGGTTTAATTATAATTTGGAACATCACTATTTAAATTAATGTAATTTTAAAAAAACAACGACGGCTAAACTTGAAACAACGACGGCTAAGTAGTCGCTACGAAGGAAATAATTTCTGCCAAGGACTGAATGGTCAGCGACTGCTTTAGGAAAACAACGACCGTTTTACACCGACGGTGATTTAACGACTGTTTTAAACCGTCGTTAAGTCACCGACGGTTTAAAGCCGTCGTTCATTCACCGACGGTCAAAAGCAGACGTTGTTTCAGCGACAGCTCCAAACAGACGTTGAAAAAATTCCACCGTCGGTTTATAAAACGGTCGCTGATGGTTGAACAAACGGTCGTTGAGTACTCACCGACGGTCAAACGGTCGTTGATTTCTAAATCAGCGACCATCGATACAACTACGGTTAATCAACGACCGTTGACCGTCGTTAATTGCTTTAGCGACTGTTTTCCATAAATCAACGACGGCTTAAAGCGGTCGTTGATTTCGCATTTTCTTGTAGTGAGCTTGGAAACCTTGTAAATCACCGTATGATAAACGTCATTGAAAGTCCAAGTGCATTGATTCGTGGTGTTTCTCCCGGTTCTCAGGTTTCCACGTTAAAACTTCTTGTGTGATCCCTACTGATGTTTCTTGTGTTTATTCTGTGTTATTATTGCTTGCGAATATATAATTGAGTTGCCACGAATCCTAACAACTTGTTCTATTTCCATCTAAATACATGACCATGAAACTTTCTCTAAATTTTACTCGTCCTACTCGCTTTCAGTAAACTTAGTATCCTGAAGGCACAGATAAAAAATCCACAATGGAAGTTTTGACCAGATTCAAGCAATCCTGTATTCAGCACAAAATTCTGGCTTTACCGTGTTTAGGACATCAACCCAGGCCTCGAACGTATTGGTCTAGTGTAGTGTTGAACAGCTCGTACATAAGTAAGCAAATTAAGGCCTTCATTTTGAAGTACAAAGTCATAAATGTTTCTCAAACTTGTCTTGCTCGCTTTCAGGTGAAAGAGTGACGGAAATTTATCCCCTCGAATTACATCCTGCAGAAATCCAGGGGGATTTACTAATTAAGATAATAGATTGTTCAAAATTGATTATACTCTAAGCTAATTAACGATCTTCATTTTGAAATCTTCACAACAATAGGATGAAGATTAGACTATTGTTACTATTTTTTCGGAATCTTGAAGACTATTGTTAATACTGACTATTTGTAGGGAATATATGTGAAGTTTAAAAGGGATTTATAAAAAGATCAACAACTAGTGGTTGCTGGTATGATGTACTATATTGAACTGGAAGCAGTTAATAAATGGGTCCTTGGTGAACAAGTATTTTGCAAAAGTATTGATCATGAATAAACCGATGACATAAAACTCGGAGAGTTGAAGCCTCTGTTGCAAGACAATGCACGAATTATATCGCCGTTTCTAGCTAATCTTCAATAATTCTTCATGCACACACAATGACACAATAGTTAGAAACGACAATGTAGTGTGTTGGCTGGCAACATAGGCTTAATAATTTCGACTTTTGAAACAATACAGTCGTAGTAATATAAGTCACTTGTTTATTTTATGAAATAAATCGCTTTAACTTGGCATAATCACATTACAGTTTAACGACAATGAGGATAAGTGATTATAAAGAGATCTCTTTAAACAACAAATGGTGACAAAAATACAAAATTTCTTTAGTTGTAAAGGAATAATAAAGCCCTTTATCTTTTGCTCTTTTAGAATTCTTTAGAATATGAGATAAGTGCACGTGATTATATAGATTTAGGTTCTTGTGCAATCCTCATTAGTGGGCGGCCCGTCTTTTAATGTTGCCCGTTTTAACTTTTAACCATTGGATTGCTCAAATCTAATGACTTTAGCCATTTCCATGTCATTAAGGGCATTTTCTTAAATATTTGCAACTTCTAAAACCTACGTGCTTTTATACAGAAATATATCCTTTTTATAACAAAAGAATTCAACTTTACAAAGAATATATTCACAAGGCCACCAGCGCTAATAACGTTGTGGAATGAAAATGAAATACTTTGATTCCATTTCCCGTTCTATAAATTGAGAGACCCATTGCTGAAAGTGAAGTACTCCCAACACATACACAACAATCACACACATATACACAAATATCACATACAAAGATGAGTTCCTCTGCTCAACAGGTTAAGGCTGGTATTGATATACACAGTCCAAAGATCCAAGAGATTGCTGCTTGGGCTGTGAATGAGTACAACAAAAGCGTAAGCTTCTATGTACTTTATTCATTATTTTTGTTTTTTAGAAAAATTGCAATTTTGTTAGTTGTTTTAGCATCTTACAGTTATTTATTGAGATACGAGCTCTGTTTTATTTTTATTTTCATAACACTAGTCACTCGATCCATAATCTCCAATTATCGTTCATATCATTAGGTATTTCAGTAATTTTCCTATCTTTGGTAAATATTAAAATTTCTTTATTTGCCAAAGAAATATATTCCAATATCTAGACCTAAAAAATTCTAAACATTTGATTCTTAGAAAAATATAGATATGTCATATGTACAATGAATCCCACGTGACAATAGTTTGGACTTTTATACTATCCACACACTCCCATTAACCACTTATTGTGATTTATATGCCTGGGTAAGCATAATTTTGATATAGGATCTTGTTATTCAATTTATCTTGATATATATACTGAGGAGATAAATAGATTCACGACTAATGCTAGTGAAATTGGCTGATTGGCAGGGGCATTGCTTGAAGTTTCAAAAGGTTTTAAAGGCAACTGCAATCTGGACTCTTGGTACCACCTACTATATTGATTTGGAGGCATCTGATGGTGGCTTGCTGCAAAAGTATTTTGCACAAGTATATGAAGAGGAACAGAGAAACATCATCGAACTCCAAGAGTTCAAGCCTCTGGTGCAAGCAGCGCCTCTGTTGGAAAGCCGTTTGAGTGCTTCACTGGGAATCCCAGCGAAACAAGCCAGCTCTGAATAATGTGCAAGCTAAATAATCATTTGGTGTGCTTAGTTATCAGCACATCGAAAGTATTATGAGCTACTACTATACTGTTACATATGATAGTACTACATGACTTAGTTCTTGTACTACTACTACCCCAGCATACCTAAATTAAACGGATCTTATGGATCCCATAATACACGCATGATGCTTTATTCAATTTCTTATATTTTATTCTTTACATTGAGACCAAGCTAAGTTCCATGTAAGAAAATGTATACCGAATAATGAGTAATGACCTACAGGGCTACAGGAGTATAGTGTAGTTGTGAATGCGTTGGTTTTGGACATGTCAGCTAGTTAGTGGATCATGGTCCAAGTCACTAATTATAATCACAAAACAGGCATAATGATTTAGTAATCAAAGACAATCTTTATTCTATATGTCAAGAGGGGTAGGACACCAAAAAAAAGAAAAAAGAAAAAAAAGCAAAAGAAAAAAAGGAGTAACTACCTACTTTAATTAAAAAAATAGAAAAAGGAAAAATAAAAAGGGAACTACCTAATTAATTAAAAAAACTAAAAAGAAAAAAAATTCCCTAATTTATCAGAGGTAATTAGCAATTAATTTTAATTTTCTACATCCCCTCAAAAAAAATTAATTTTCTACATGTTTTCGCACGCATCACGTGCATATAAAACTAGTATTATGTATGGGAACTCTTTAGGACTTTGGTGTCCACCCTTCTTTACCATTATACCCCTAACTAAAAATCAACTATAACTTCTCCAATTTTTGTTTTTTATTTTAAAAAATAAAAGAAATATAGATATAGTGAGTGGAAAAACTGCAATCACACCTCCTATCACCATCTTTTTATTTGCTTTCGCACGCATCGCTTGCATATAATTAAGACTAGTGTTTAATATGGCTATATACTTATACTACAAATATAAAACACTCAAAATTAAAAAGTTGAACTTAAGCGACAGAGAGTGAATAATTCAGTGGCAGATCTAGAAATTATATGCAACGGGGTCATTAGTCTTAAGTACCCAAAACAGTAATGTTAATGTAAAAAAGAGTCCTTTTTTTAAGTGTTGTGTGGGGCCCCTTTTACTACTAATTAACACTTTTATATACATTTATACAATAAAAATTAGGTTTTTTCTCATATTATTTTCCCCCAAGTGGGGTCATGTTGACTTCCATGTACATACATCCGCCACTGAGTGAATTATGAGAATATGACCCACAAAGTTGAGACTATGAAGTGATAAGAGAAGGTGAGAATGGTCGTATAATGATAAAGTTAACAACAAGTTTTTTGTTCGACTGGCCCTACTATTCATAGCCATGTGGCTGCGTGCATAAAAGAAAAACTAATTATATATATATATTAAGTAATGATCCCTAATGATAATAAGTAACCCCCAAAAAATAATATGTAACCCCTATCATGTTGATCAGTATCCCCTAAGATACCCCAACAGGGGACATGAAGTATTAAGCTAGTAATCTCAACAATTATAAGTAACCCCTTATATATATATATATATATATATATATATATATATATATATATATATATATATATATATAGGCCGGATCCGCTGAAAACCAACATAAAACTGAAAACTGAAAACATAAGATCTGAGCCGTCGGATTGCACGAACCAAGATCTCGCGGCTGATAATTCTTGTTTTTAGTTTTGTGCATTGTACTAAAAGTAAGTCTTTTTTCTTCTTTTTTTTTTTTCAAAAGCATAAACACGCTCTTCTCTCTCTCTCTCTCGATCGAAAATCCCATAATCACTCGTGAAAATATCGATCTGCTAATAAAAAGATTTATGATTCAAAATCATCTGATTCATGTTAATCGAGATTCAAAGGAGCTTCTTTAACTTGCTATCTCCAATTTTAGTTTTCGAAATCCCTAGCTATCGAAATACCTAATTTTTCGATTGCTCTTAATTTCGAAATCTGTAATTTGGTTGAAGATTGTTGAAGATCTGAAGCTATTGATCCAGACTGAGGCAGGATAAAGGTATTTTTGATTTTTACGCATTCAGTATTGGTGTTGGATTATTTTCTTCCTTCTTTTAATTATCAACTTTCGTGGATTAGTTTTTCCTTTTCAACGGAACCTGGTAGAGATTTCATTGAATATTTATGTGCAATATATTAATTTGAGTAGTTCTGCTGCAACTTTGATTATGTGTGTGCAACTTGTTTTCATCCTTTTCGTGTTGTATTTGCATAAATCTAGATTTGAGTAACAGAGAGAGATATACCGACGACAATTTTGGTTAGAATAATCTAGTTATGTAATGTACTTAATTTGGGAAAATTTTACTTTTAGGTAACTTTCAGCTTAATATGGGTAACTAACAACCATTAATGTGTAACTAAGTGTAGGCTAGGCCCCATAACATGGGTAACTAATAAGCTTTAGCATTGACAAGTATAAATTTGCTCCATTTTGTGTCTTTATAGGACATATTATTTGTCTTATTACCAGTATTAGTAATGGATGGGTAAAATGGTTTGTTAGGTGTGGCTATCTACTAGTTCCATTTTTATGAAGTTCTGCAGTTCAGGTTACGAACTCTCTTGTTATATCTAAGAAATTATGCAATTTAGTTGATGAGATGTGGAAACAGATAAAGTTTATATGCATAAGAGTAACCAATAGATTTCACGCTTTTGAGGAAAGTTTCAAATGTATAATAGCATATCTGTCTGTGCTGCTTTTTTCAAATTTCTTTGTTTTTTCTTGAAATTTTTGTGAGGTTTGATGAGCATAATGAGATGATGAAGACTGTTGCAACACAATTAGCTCTAGTGTTGGATGCGGCGTGTGATGGAAAAGCTTATGCTCAACTTATAGATGACGTACTGTCAGCCATGCATTTGATTACTACAAAGGTATTCTTGTAATATTATCACTTCCATTGTTCACATCCACTCTCTAGATTCATCTAGTTTTAATTGCCCCTCACTGGTCCATGATGATGCGGTGTATGCAGAGCATGTGTTTGGCCCAAGTCACGGTGTGGTGCTGCATCATAACGCAAGGTGGATTCTTCCCTCTGATGGTGGTTTTAAAGTCAATGTAGATGGGCATGTGATGAACAATGGTGGTGTTGGTTTGGGTGTTGTGGCTAGAAATTCGCAAGGAGAAATTGTGGGGATGGCTGTATGTAGGAAAAACTCTTGTTGGAATCCTTTTATGGCTGAAGTTGCGACTTTGAGATTTGGGGTTCTAGTGGCAGGATGATTGGGTCAACGTAATGTCATCATGGAGAGTGATTCAGAACAAGTAGTGAAGCATGTTACAAGTAATGATGTGGGATATGCACTGATCTACTTATTCTATGATGCGGTGAAGAGAGCTCGACCTTCTTTTAATGCTTAATCTATCGTTCATGTTAAAAGGGCTTGAAATATTGTTGCCAATTTGATTGCTAGATGGAACATTTGTATAGATATTGAAATTGTTTGGTTTGATTCGTTTCCCCAAAGTGTGTTAGCTTTGGCGGAAATTGACTTGCTATAAAAATTTCTCCACTTCTCTCCTTTAAAAAAACATAATATGAGCAACTAATGATATCAACTCATGATGGGCTCGGCAGGGGCCCTGTGCGGGGGGAGCCGTATAGGGAGGAGGCTGCTAGGGAAGTTGATGGGGCGAGGGGGACAAGTGTGCGAGAGGGTTCTTTGGGCGGGGGACAGCGTGCAGGGGGCCGGAGGGGGGTTCTTGGGCGGGGGACTGTGTGCAAGGGGCTGCCGGGGGTGGCATATACACATTTATTTATTTGGTATCTTTCAACCCCCCCCAAAACATTATTGTAAACAACCAAAAGATTAGACACCACCCTAATAATATCATACATTACTTGAACATGATTAGACAAATAACTTATGATATGATATGGGTAACTAATAAGGTAATATGAGGAACTAACGATTTTACATACTTAACAAGTAATTAAGACACAAAAGTAAACTACTAAAGAAATTGGGGCAACTTATAAGCTCATAAAGGTAATAAATGAACACAAATATATATATATATATATATAGTATATATATATATAGTATATATATATATATATATATATATATTTGAACTTTGAAAACAATGACACACGTTACCTTGACGTGATTAGACAAAGGATAACTTATAGATTGATAAGGGTAACTAATAAGATAATATGAGCAACAAATGATTTTATATACTCCCTACTTAACTAGTGATGAAAATACAAAAGGTAAATTATTAAGGAAATATGGGTAATATATAAGCTCATAAAGGTGAAAAATGACCATATAAGATAGAGGTGTCAAAAACTGGGCCGACCCACGGGTGAACCCGCATGCGACCCAGACCCAACCCTGTTCGAGCCGAGAGTGGTCGGTTGGAAAGTCCGACCCATTCCGACCCGGTGTTCACCCGTGCCCGGTTTAACCCGTGGAATTAGTAACCCAACCTCGAGTTTGGCCGACCAGTTGCACCCGTACCCGGTTGCACCCGTGAATAACGACCCAGCACCCAACCTGTTTCCGACCCAAAATGACCCGCACCCAACTTCACCCGCCAATGACCCAGTTAAACCCACCCAGTTATCACCCAACCCAGTTATCACCCAACCCAGTTACCACCCAACCCAGTTGTGACCCAACCCAGCTATCACCGACCCAGTTCTGACCCAACTCAGCTATCACCGACCCAGTTGTGACCCAACCCAGCTATCACCGACCCGGTTGTGACCCAACCCAGCTATCACCGACCCGGTTGTGACCCAACCCGGCTATCACCGACCAGGTTTCGACCCAACCCCGTTAGCACCCGACCCAACTAAACCCGACTCAATGCCATTCCGACCCAACACCATTTATTTGTTTTTGGGGTGCAAGACCGAAGACGTATAAGATTACCATTTATTTCAAGTTTTATCTTTCTTTTATTTTTTTCAAAAATCGATGGAACACATTTTTTGATTTTTTCTGACAAGTACATTAATATTTGGAGTAGTTCTCGATTAGGCGGAGGCCGGAGATGAAACACATAGTTTCTGTTGTTAGACATGCATTTAAGGTTTAAGCCATGACTTCCGTACACCATAGGGCATAATCCATAAGGTATCTTAATTCTTAACCTCCAACTTTTTCTTAATTTATGTAAATAGTTGAATTGAATTAATCATTATGTACATTTTCAGCCCATTTATATTTGGAACGTGTTAGAACGTGTTTGAACAAGTGTGTTTGAACGTGTTCATTATGTACATTTTCAGCCCATTTTCAGCCCATTTATATTATCCATAAGACTTACTTAATGTTTAAACGTGTTCGGTCCTTGTTACTTAATGTTTTAATGTCTAATAAAGAAATAGTGAAGACGTCTCTCTCTAACGATCAAACATTTGTTTTACTTAGTATTTAATAAATATTAGAAATAAAATAAATAAAATCAGACTTAAAGTATTAAATAAAAAAATATATGAAATTAAAATTGAACAAAAACTGCCATTAATCATTCCAAGCTTCCAACATCTTTACAAAATCAGCAACCCTAATATAAAAGGGGAAACATCCATTACATCCAACAAGTTAGATTATCATTACTAATAAGCAAAAAAATTACATAATGATCATCATTTACATGGCCCAACAAAGCAGCAAAAAGTTAGTACAAAAAATTCCAATATCCTACCAAGGCAGCCACTAATACTCCCCTTCAATCCCAAAAAATTTCAAAAAGTTAGTACAAAAAGTTGGTATCTCATGACCTTCATCAATTTTGCACTTGATGTACCTGAAATTATAAACTCAAAAATTTCTAAATAAAAGAATATTAAAAATAAATACCAAAGACAGATTTTTGAGAGAAATAAGGCAAAAAAAAGAATAAAATATCTAAAACATTTGGTATAAAAAAATAGCTCTCGGGTACAAATTTCACCTCATCATCGAGCACTCGACTCTAATTGACAACACAACTTAACACGACAAGAAAGCCAAGCAAAGAGACACAAGCATCATCAATACCAACCAAGTATGTATCATGTTCAATTAAGGCAAAGCAACGAAATGAGAGATGCATTGTGACACTAAGGGCAAAACAAGTGTGTAAAGTTAAATGTTGGCAAAAAAAGTCGCTAACAACCATAGGGCAAAGGTGGAAGACAAGAGAAAGAACAACTACAGCTCTCAGGTACAAATTTCACCTCATCATCGAGCACTCGACTCTAATTGACAACATAACTTAACACAACAAGAAAGCCAGCAAAGTGACACAAGCATCAACAATACCAACCAAGTATGTATCATGTTCAATGAAGGCAGCAACAAAAATTAAGAGATGCATTGTGACACTAAGGGCAAAACAAGTGTGTAAAGTTAAATGTAGGCAAAAAAGTCGCTAACAACCATAGGGCAAAGGTGGAAGACAAGGGAAAGAACAACTACGGCTCTCGGGTACAAATTTCACCTCATCATCGAGCACTCGACTCTAAGTGACAACACAACTTAACACAACAAGAAAGCCAAGCAAAGTGACACAAGCATCAACAATACCAAGCAAGTATGTATCATGTTCAATGAAGGCAAGCAACAAAAATTTAGAGATGCATTGTGACACTAAGGGCAAAACAAGTTGTGTAAAGTTAAATGTAGGCAAAAAAAAGTCGCTAACCATAGGACTCCAATTATCTTTGCGCAAGGGACATTAATTTATTAAGCAAAAGGATATTGAACAACTAAACCAAACCCAAAATACAGCCATCAACAATGGGCCAAAACAAAAACCAGCAAACCACCATCACCAAAACAGCCATCAATAATAGGCCAAAACAAAAACCAGCAAACCACCATCACCAAAACAGCCATCAACAATAGGCCAAAACAAAAACCAGCAACAAACCATCACCAAAACAGCCATCAGCAATAGGCCAAAACAAAAACCAGCAACAAACCATCACCAAAACAGCCATCAACAATAAGCCAAAACAAAAACCAGCAAACCACCATCACCAAAACAGCCATGAAGGCATGAACCATCAAACAAAAACATCACAGTTTAAGGGATTGAATCATAATCAATATCAAAAGGCTCCGTATCCTTAACAACCTCAAGAGACTCCTCATCCTCATCCTTAGAATAACCAAATATCCAATTTTGGCAAGTCACTATAGCCTCAACATTTTTGGGCAGCAAACGTGTGCGGTACTTTGTTAAAATTCTGCCCCCATACTAAATGAAGACTCGGAAGCCACAGATGTAATGGGGATAGCCAAAACATCTCTAGCCATCCGAGCCACAATAGGATAAACGGTCACATGAGATTTCCAATAAGCCAAAACATCAAAGTGGTCATCTTGGTCAGGAGGAACATGTGGGGCATTGAAATATGATTCCATATCATTTTCAACACCCCTACTAGCAGCAACATTGGCACCAAAACTCTAAAAAACAGCAAAGTAAATAGTATATCACTAAACTATTCCCAAACAGCAATCACTAATAGATTAAAATGATACACATAATAGCCTGACCTTTCCTAAATTGGCCTTCTTAAACGGACGGGCAAGTGACCTTGCAAAACTTGGAGTGGAGGACTCGGAACCGGTAGTCACGGAAGATGTAGTGGAAGAAGATTGTAGGTGAGAATAAACAGTAGCATAGTGCATATACAACTCACTAAAAGCATCAACAGCTTCTTTAACCTTACCATTAAGATCTTCAGGCAAATAAACAGTAGCATACAACTCATGAACAAAGTTTTTTTTGTAACGGGGATCAAGCATAATAGCAATAGTAAGAATTAGAGAATAATTTTGCCAATATTTGTTAAATTTTTGATACATAGGAGCCACCATAAGACGAATAGAATCAGTTGGGTTTTCTTGAGCATAATACAAAAGACTTTCAATCAAAACAATATTCTCCACATATAAGTTAGCAGTGGGGTAATCAGAACCAGAAAAAAGACATGTAATATCATAAAACGGTTCAAGAAAATCACAAACATTTTGGACAGTTTCCCATTCAAAATCACTTAAAGAAACATCTAAACCATGCTCAAGCAAACAATACCTATCTACAGCCTCCCTAGCTTCTAAACACCTACGAAGCATAAGAAAAGTAGAATTCCAACGAGTACGTACATCGCCAATTAACAAACCAGAAAAACCCGGTGTTGACATACTTAACACAATCATCAAACCTCTCTTTCCTAATGTTCGAATAAGAAACATATGAAACAACTTGTTGCAACTTTGTAACAGTTTTATCCATAAACTTAAAACCAGCTTGAACAATCAAATTCAATATATGGGCAAGCACATCTAATATGAAAAAATTTACCAGAACAAGGCAGCATATTAGTCCTATTTAAGTCCATAACCATTTCTTGAATCATAACATCATTGGCGGTAGCATTATCACAAGTTAAAGAAAACACTTTATCTCTAATATTCCACTCATCAAACAAATCAAGAGTAAACTTACCCAACTCCTTACCAGTGTGGGAACCAGGAAAATGTCGAAAAACAAGAATTTTAGAACGTAGCACCCAAGAGTTATCAACATAATGAGCAGTCAAAACAGTGAAACTAACATTGTTAAGAGCAGACCACAAATCACAAGTACAACAGATTTTTCCTTCTAAATTACCTATAGCTATTTTTAATTGAGTTTTAAGGGCAGCAAACTGATTAGTACAATGCTTAAGCATAGTATTCCTAGAAATATGTTTCACATTAGGATTCAAGTAAGAAAGTAATTCTCTATGCTTAGCATGCTCAACCATCAAAAAAGGATATCCATGACACATAATAGCTTCAGCAAATAAACGACAGAAAGTTTTTTGATCATAATGAACCCCAGGTTGAAGTTGCTTAACTTTTAAGTAAGGTTCACATTTTTCTAAGTGTTTATTTTGGTTATTAGTACCTTGTGTTCCCTCAGCACGATAGGTTTTAACATTACAGTGCTTACATGTAGAAAAAATCTTACCATCTTCTGTTTTAAACAAAGTAAAGTCTTTGCCAAACCTTAGGCTGTACGCCTCCCAAACAGGACAGGGTCATGGGTTTGGGGAGAAACAGTTTCCTCATCAACAGACAAAGAATTTGACCCAATAATAGAGTTGAGTGTCAATGGATGAACTGAAAAACAAGTCAAACGTATTGAATTCTAGGGTTAGGGTTCGGTAATGTGTGGGGTTAGATCAGATTTAAGAGTCAAAGTCAAGTTTAATGGTTTAGGGCAGGTTAAAGAATGTTCCAGATCTCCCATTAAAAAAACAGTCACATAATGAATTTATTATTCAATTCAATATAAAAGAATTTATTCAATTTAATATACAACTATAATTATTATAACAAAATAAATGTTCCGCATCTCACATTTAGGGTTTAGGGCAGGTTTAAGAATGTTTACAAAATGTATGTTCAGATCTCACATAAAAAACAGTCACATTATGAATTAATTAATCAATTTAATATAAAAGAATTGGTTCAATTTAATATACAATTTTAATTATTTTACAAAATGTAAGTTCCATATCTCACATAAAAAAAACAGTCATGTAATGAATTATTCAATTTAATACAAAATAATTGATTCAATTTAGTATACATTTATAATTATTTTTACAAAATCTATGTTGAAAATGTCACATAAAAAAACAGTCACATTATGAATTAATTAATCAATTTAATATAAAAGAATTGGTTCAATTTAATATACAATCAGGGTTTAGGGTTTAGGGTTTTAGGGTTTAGGGTTAGGGTTAGGGTTAGGGTTTAGGGTTTAGGGTTTAGGGTTTAGGGTTTAGGGTTTAGGGTTTAGGGTTTAGGGTTTAGGGTTTTATCCCCAACCCTAAACTCAAACCCTAAACAAAAACCCTAAGCTCTAGACCCTAAACAGAAACCCTAAACAGAAACCCTAAACAATCAAACCCTAAACAGTCAAGCCCTAAATAGTCAAGCCCTAAACCCTAGTCAAGGCCTAAATAGTCAAGCCCTAAAGGCTAAACAAAGCTCAAAACTTGCACCCAGAAAAAAGCCCAAAACTTGCACCCGGAAAACGAGGAACATACATGAACCGATGAACGGAACTTATGAACCCGAACGGAGAACACAAACCCTAGATCATTTTATTATTTAACATAAATAAATTTTATTAATTTTATTATTCAATTTAAGTAAAAGTGTAAAATCCGAGGCTAGATTCTAGAACACAAACCCTAGATGATTTTATTATTCAGATCTCACATTTTCCGTACATAAATAAAAGGCAAAATAATACAAAAAAAGATAGAAAAAAAATCACTATGAAGAACTGAACTTGAAAAACAGTAGCAAACATGGCAAAAGATCCCAAAATAATCTAGATCTGGACACAAAAAAAAAACAAGTTCAAAAAAAAGTATAGATATCAGATCTCACATAGTAACATACTCACATTCATAATTTCACATTAAATTATAATTATGATTTATGAAGTTCAGTGTCGATTTTAAGGCAAAATAAAAGGCAAACATGGCCTTCTAACATACAAAGGCAAATTCAGATCTCACATTTTCCGTATATAAATAAAAGGCAAAATAATACAAAAAAAGATACAAAAAAATCACTATGAACAACTGAACTTGAAAAACAGTAGCAAACATGGCAAAAGATCACAAAATAATCTAGTTCTGGACACAAAAAAAACTTAAAAACATACAAAAAGTAAAATAGTAAAAAGCTGAACTTTCTTGAAATAGCAAACATGGAAAAAAAAATCTCACAATCTAGATCTCACATATTCCGTAAAAAGCTGAAATAGCAAACATGGAAAAATAATCCCAAAATAATCTAGATCTCGGACAAAAAAAACAAGTAAAGGTAAAAAAAAATATAGATCTCAAACAAATGTCACATGATATTCAAAAAATAGTATAGATATCAGATCTCACATAAAAAAACTTTAAAACATAGCCACATACTCACAATCTCACATATTCCATATAAAAATAAAAAGTAAAATAATACAAAAAAAAGATACAAAAATAAATCACTACGAAGAACTGAAGTTGAAAAAAAAGTAAGAAACATGGAAAAAAGATCCCAAAATAATCTAGATGCGGACAAAAACAACAAGTAAAGTTAAAAAAAAGTATAGATCTCAAACACATGTCACATGATATTCCGAAAATAGTATAGATATCAGATCTGTAACATACTCACATTCACAATTTCAAGTAAAATAATAAAAAAATCAAGATCTTCAAAAAAAACAAGTAAAATTAAAAACAAACATCATATTCCAAGTAAATCGCAAACTGGACCAGCATATATTCCCACAATCACATGCAAGGGCGAGATCTTCCTAAATCTAAAAAAAAAAAAGGAAAACGAGAACTCTAGGAAAAAGAAAACTTACCTGGTGGTTGCGACATAATTTTTTGAAGAATAAATTTGCGTTTTTTTTTTTTTTTTTTTGCTTTATTTTGCTTCTTCTTGGACGAAAGCTTTGTTTTTTATGATCTTCACTTCTTAACGGCTTCAGAATCAGCCCTTAAGTCTTCAACCCTTCGAGCCGTGTGAAACCCGAATAAGAGAGATTATTACCCCAATCTACAATTTGCAAATAAAGAGTGAAACCGTAATAAGAGAGAGGAGAGCGAGAGAAAAGAAAAGAAAATGAAGAAAATGAGAGATTAGATCCGAATTGAGGAAGTGAGGAAGTGAGAGGATGAGTCATGAGAGAAAAACTCAAAAACCTAATTCGGAGAGAAAAGCCGGAATGAGAGAGAAATGAAGTGAGGAAATGAGCGTGTGACCTAGAAAATTAGGTTTATATACCAAGGGGCATTAGGGGGAGGTTTAGGGTTAGATCAAGGGTTGAGATTTATTCATTTATGGTTAGATCAACGGTTGAGGTTTAGGGTTAGATCAAAGGTTGAGATTTAACCATTGTTTGAATGAGTGGGTAAGATTAATTTTTGTAAGTTCATTTAGGGTTTTTAGTAAAGATTTCGATTTTAGATTTCATTTAGAGTTCATTTAAATTTCATTTATAGTTCTTTTAGACATTTAGTATTAATTTGTAAATTTGTTTAGTAATACTAATTACTAATTATTAATATTATAAATTAATAAAATTACAAACTTTAGAAATTTAATTACTATTTTTAATTATGAACAAGATCATTAATGTAAAAATAATTATGAATGAGGTTTACTAACTGTTTTAATAATTCCTACTTACTTTAAAAGTTCAATGAATAATGATGTAATTGTATTGATGACGAAAGTTTGTGAAACAATGAAAGTTTAAATTATTAATTGTTAAGTATGAAATGCATTAATGTGTGATTATTTAAGTAATGAAATAGACGGATTTATAGTATGCTTTGATTATTGTTAAAGCGTGTAATAACATCGATGATCAATCGTATGATCATTTGATGGTTTTGACTTTTGATTAATGTCGAAGACAATCAATCTTAATATCTTATGATCAATTTGATTTATGTCGCTAAGCTAACTAACAAACTGTTTAAGTTTAATAGTCTATTGACTCTAATATTATAAGTTTATAATCAATAATCCTTATGGT
Organism: Beta lomatogona; assembly: GCA_947646795.1. NCBI lineage: Eukaryota > Viridiplantae > Streptophyta > Magnoliopsida > Caryophyllales > Amaranthaceae > Beta > Beta lomatogona. The sequence goes on from CANSNZ010001166.1 coordinate 271,843, forward strand.
TGTTACTTGTTACATGTTAGTTGTTACTTGTTACTTGAATACTTATGCAATCATCAATAAGAATAACTAAATAAGTGAATAACTAATAGAGTAATAGGCGATACTTAGGCAATAGGCCAACTTTATGATCATTTGATTTATGTCAACCTTAACAGCTTAACCGAACGAAATTCGATCAATGTTTCATCCTCTACTGATACAATGACATGATTATTATTTCATATTGATTATAGACCATGATCTACTTTCATAGCTTCAATATTTCATCTTCATCCTTTAGTGATATAGTGTATGATTATGTATAATCTTCGAACGATCATATGACATATTCGATTAAGTGATTAACATTGATGATTGTTACTTGTTGAGTTGTTCCATGATCGATGAAAAGTCGAACAATTTTATAATTACAAATTAATTAAGATGCTTTCATTAATGTTTTAACGTCAACCTAATTCTTTAATTCTAACTCTTTTTGTTGCTATATAGTAACCGATTCAGATTTCGAGACAAAAGAGTAAGTAAGTCACTAACTAACAAAATGTTTAAGTTTAATAGTTTATTAACCCTAACACTATAAGTCTATTATCTATAACTCTATAATCAATAATCCTTATGGTCTGTTTGTTGTTAGCTGTTACTTGTTACTTGTTATATGTTAGTTGTTACTTGTTACTTGAATACATATGCAATCATGAATAAGAATAACTAAATAACTGAATAACTAATGAGCGATACTTACTAGTTACTACTTAGTAACTTAGTCAATAGGCCAATTGCCAATAGCCAATAATGGTGAATGACCCAATAATATAAGTATAATTTATAAGTCTTATTGTAGTAACATTTCAAATTAATAATAATAATATAAGTATCAAACTATTAATGATTCAATGTATTATTAAAAAATTAACAATTACCCAACCACAATTCACAATATCGGTATAATTACGGATTACTATAATATACCACTATAAGTATAAAGTATAATGACTATAATAGTATAATCTATACCACAATATCATAATACGCCACGGAGCCGCCGGTTCGATATTTAGTCGTTCCAAGAACCAAGTCGGCAAGTCCCACCGAGATCCGATTTTTGTCGACCCAACTCGAAATCCGATTTATTCTGACCCAAGTCCCAAGTCATTCCGATAGTCGATTTGTTGAACACTCAATTAATTCTGAAGGTCGATTTATTCTGACGCAATTCATTCCCATATCGATTTCTTCCGACCCAAGTTATTCCGATATCGATTTCTTTCGACCCAAGTAACCCGAAAGCCAATTTCTTCCAACCCAAGTAATTCCGAAAGCCGCATTATTCCTACCCAACTTATTCCGATATCGATTTCTTCCGGCCAAGTAACCCGAAAGCCGATTTCTTCCAACCTTAGTAATTAGGAAGTCGAATTATTCCGACCAAAGTTATTCCGATATCGATTCCGACCCAAGTAACCCGAAAACCAATTTCTTCCGACCCAAATCATTCCGAAACCCGATTTCTTCCGACCCAAGTTATTCGATATCGATTTCTTCCGACCCAAGTAATCCGAAAGCCCTTTTCTTCCGACCCAAGTCATTCCGAAACCCTATTTCTTCCGACCCAAGTTATTCCGATATCTATTTCTTCCGACCCAAGTAACCCGAAAGCCGATTTCTTCCGACCCAAGTCATTCCGAAACCCGATTTCTTCCGACCCAAGTCATTCCGAAAGCCGATTTCTTCCGACCCAAGTTATTCCGAAAGCCGATTTCTTCCGACCCAAGTCATTCCGAAAGCCGATTTCGACCGACTTCACCTTATTCCATTCCGACCCAAATTCACCCAACCCGGATATTGGCCGACCCAGTCTCACCCGACCCATTTCCGACCCGGTTCGAGATCCTCTCACCGAGTTTCACCCGACCCAAGTTCACCCGACCCACCGAGTTCCGACCCATGACACGGTGTCACCCAGATTATTCCGACCCAAATCATTCCGACCCAGCCTGGGTCAACCCAAACCCAGCCAGTGACCCAGATTGACACCTCTAATATAAGATATATTTGAACTTTGAAAAAATCACACATTACATTGACATGATTAGATAATAGATAACTTAAGGATTATGTTTTAGTTACCCTTATCTAGCTAAAAGTTACAATTTGAGTTTGTTCTGTTTTGTCAAAGTACTACAAATTTTTAGTCAAAAGTGAATTATTTAGTAGTATTGGCAACAAAATAGATAATATTATTAAGGTCCACAAAATAGAGACTTCTTTAAATAGTTACCCATTATTCATTATTAGTCACCCATATGAAGCTGAAAGTTACCCATATATTATAGACTGATAAGGATAACTAATTAGATAACATAAGCAACTCATGGTTATTCAAACTTAATTCATTCAATGCTCCCTCCAACCATAAGAACAGTCACAACGGAAGTGGTCACCATCCGCTGTCGAGTCTTATGTGGAGCATTTGGACATTCTTGGTACTACCAGCAAGAAAGTTATTGATGTAATTGTTTTGTCAGATGAGGAGACTGAAATTTTAGAATCTCCTGTTGTAGGTCAAGATGATACAAAGGCGAGTAGTTGTTACTCTAATTTCTCTAAAACATACAAGTTGATTTAGTTTTCTTTTTGTTGCTATATTACACTTTATCATCAAAAGTTTCCCATTATGTAATATTAGTTACCCATATTAAGCTGAAAAGTTACCCCAAAATTTTAGTTTTCAAGGTCTACAAAAAATGGACTATGGCTCTCTCAGAATTTAGTATTAGGAAGTCCATGTTCCAATTATGAGATTGATCTTACAAAGTAGTCTTACATTTGTCTAAAGTTACGATATTTGTGTGAAAGTTACTCCTAACTTATGTTTTAGTTACCCTTCTCTGGCTAAAAATTTCAAATTGAGTTAGTTCTGTTTTGTCAAAATGTACCAATTTTTTAGTCAAAAGTGAACTATTTAGTAGTATTGGCAACAAAAATTGAAATGAAAAGTTAATATTAATATAGAAAACATTATTAAGGTCCACAAAATAGAGATTTCTTTAGATGGTTACCCATTAATCATTATTAGTCACCCATATGATGCTGAAAGTTACCCATATATTATAGACTGATAAGGATAACTAATTAGATAACATAAGCAACTCGTGGTTATTCAAACTTAATTCATTCAATGCTTCCTCCAATCATAAGAATGGTCACAATTTATTTTTTTACAAAAAACTAAAGCAACTATTCTACTTCCTAAAATAAAGCCTCACTTTGCACCCTAATAGACAACATTAATAAATCTTAACTATGAAAAACAACCATGACGGTCCTTGTATTGACTAACAAGAAGGTAATACGTATCCAACTGTTAGTATTTTAGTCGTACACCTTCCTAGACATCTTCTGCTAGATAATCCTTGACTGGCAATGGAATTAATTGTGTAGTATAACCCAAGTGTTCAAGTTCCAATGAAACTAAATTGCAGTACACAACATGAAAAAAGGCGTTATCTCCACAAAGACCATTGAAAAATGAGTAGATACCCCAAGACTTTAGCCTTTTAGGAAGATATTGCTGGAATTATCTCATGTCTTCATAATATTCTCCATATGTATCAAAGAAGATACCTGCAAACACCATCCAGACAGTAGAAAACAATAATTAACTGAAGGCACAAATGTAAAATATGTCACATTATAAAAGAAAGTAAAGAAAGTAGAGTTATGAGGAGGACAACTAGACAGGGATACACCACAAGGCATGACAAACCAAACCAAGATATAAATCCCAAATATAATCAAAAGTAAACAACATCAAAAAGTAATTGCATATCAAATTCACAACCGCAGCCCGCAGGAAGCACAAGTCACATCTTCCATCATGCAATGCAACTCGCACCACAACCTAACAATGATTGATAATTCTATGATCAGTACACCAAAGCAATAAACATCGAACAAAATAAAGTATTCATATGTGAAGACAAAAGGCAATAAGATATATACCCAAGTGCATCATTATTAATCGACTATATTATGGTAATAAAGTTCTCAAAACAATCCAGATGCCTAAACTTGAACAAAATAAACATGACATGCAACAAACATTTTCTCACAAGTTTGATGCTGGATAGAAAGAAAAGGCATGCATAGGCATCATTAGATCCAGCTCACAAGCATACATGACTCAGTGAATTGCTCCTTCTATCTTTGGTAATGCAACTCCAAAAAAAAAAAACAGAACGTCACAAACAAGTTTAAAAGTTAACACCACAAAATAAATCAAAAAAAGAAAAGCAGGGTTTTGAGAGTATAAAAACAGTAAGTAGACAAAGATATCATATGATAAGCAGGGCTATTACTCAATGCTCTACCAATTGAGCTAATAGAGTAATAGGTTTGTATGAAATTCACCAAAGATATGTTATATAGATAGGGTAGCATATAGCTTTGAAACAACAACTAATAACAGTACTTGGGAAACTAATAAAATGTAGATTATACTACACCATAACATTATGGAAATCGTAAAAAACAAAAAAAAAAAACAAAAAAGCAAGAAAATGGAGAAAGAAAAACACTGCCACTAACATTAAATCTTCAACATCATAATAGTCTTCTTTAAAGGAAATTTCCAAACCGTTTTCACTTCATTCGCCTAAAAACAAATACAGAAATGTAGCATAATTACAGAAATTAAGCCTAAAAATTCGAAACACAAGCAATTTCTCAAACTACTTGACCAGAATTGAGTATCAATTGAGCTGAAATTAGCGAATTCAAGAAATTAAACCTAAAAATTCAAAACACAAGCAATTTCTCAAACAACTAAAGCAAATTTGAGAAAAAATTCAGTTAAAAATAGCAATTAGCAAGTTCACAGAATGAGTAATATGAACAAAGAAAAGAAAAAAGCAATTGAAATCTTACAAAAATTTCGAATCATAAACGGAGATAATCGCTTTTTAGAGAAGGGTGGAGAGAGAAAATCGCCGGTAAGAGTGGTAGCTGCGAACACCGGTGAGAGAACGCTGGTGAGAAGGTAGGAGAGAGAAAATTGCTTTTGAGAGAGGAGGGGTAAGAGAGAGAAAGTCATGTGCTTCTAGTAGTTCCAGATGACCAAACGAGATCGAACGGTTAATATAACCAAGTGAGATCGGACGGCTCAGATCTCATGTTTTCAGTTTTCAGCCTAAGAGTGGTTTTCACAAGATCCAATTCCTATATATATATATATATATATATATATATATATATATATATATATATATATATATATATATAGGGGAAGGCTCTTGTGAGAACACGTCCCTTATATGAGAATACTATTTTATGTGAGAATAAATCTGGACCCTTAGATCTAGTTTAATCAAGCAGCAATTATTCCTTTCTTTTCATCACGCTCTCTTCATTTCACCCAACAACTTCCCTCCCACCTCCTGACAACCGAAACCACCACTCGAATACGGCCTAAAATTCTAGAACTATACATGCCTCCACTCTCCTTCACCATAACAGAAGGCAAAATCATCTCATGGATCAAATCCGACCATTGTGGCCACTTCACTGTTACCCATCGAAGCTGCGACCCTGGCGGAAGTTGAAGCTTCGAGAATTTCGAGTTGTGTTCCTTGATCCAACCTTCTACTTTGCGAGCTTGTGCATAGAATCTCCACATACATTTATATCTTCAAATGTTTATAAGTAAATAGATTTAATATTATGAAAATAAATTGACACAGACATTGATACCAATCTAATAAACAATGCAAATCCCAGGTATATATGACTATATTTTTTTGGAGATCATATGACTATAATATATATATATAGAGTTGGGTTCTAATGAGAACCCTCTTATGGTGAGAACCGTAAGAACCACTAAAAATAAGCAAAAACTTCATAAAATGAGCCAAAAAAAATAAAAAAATGAGCAAAAGCACAAAATGAGTAGATAACATTAAGTGAGTAAAAACTTAAAATGAGCAAAAATGCAAAATGAGAAAAATGTAAAATAAGCATAAAAAGTTAAACGAGTAAAAACGTAAAATGAGCAAAACGTAAAATGAGCAAAAACGTTGTGAAATGAACATAATAGTGTTAAATGAACAAAAACATAAAATGAGCAAAACATAAAATGAGCAAAAACATTGTTAAATGAGTAAAATCTTCATAAAATGAGGAAAAATGAGGGGGTTCTCACAGTTCTTACCATAAGGGTGGTTCTAATATGAACTTAAACCTATATATATATATATATATATATATATATATATATATATATATATATATTTTCAAAGACGATCAAGTTTTCTAATGCATGTTTAACCACTAGATTCTAAGTGTTGAAAAAAAATGGAGGAGGTATATATAGATTCAAGACTAATGATAGTGAAGCCTGATCAAGTTTATAAAGGCTTTCAAAGCAGAAGCTCTCTATGTTAATGGTGTGATCTACTATATTGATATGGAGGTATCTAATGGCGGCTTGTTGCACAAGTGTTTTGCACAAGTATATGTTAACGGCTCGAGTATTGGACTAGACGAGTTCAAGCCTGTGTCTCGAGCCAAGCCTTTGTTGGGAATTAATGCAAGTATCGGCATTCTCAAGCCTCTATTGGAAATCGATGCTAGTATCGGAATTATTTAAGCTTCACGCAATCATGCACACGCTTCGCGGAAAGATGTGCAATCTAATTAAGCGTTTGGTGTGCTTGGTTAGGAGTATACCAAAACTATTATGAGTTACTATTATTGCATAGTTTTACTTGACTTAGTTGTTGTACTACTACTGCCCCTATATACTTAAATAAAACGGATCTTATGGATCCCAATTATATATATTCATGATGCTTTATCGAATTTATTAGTTTATGAGAGCAAGCTAAGTTGAAAAAATTGGATGCTAACGAATTATAGGAGTATAGGTGAAGGGCCGTCTTAAATAATTTAAAGTCATGTGCTAATTATAAAAAGTGGGTCATGAGCCCAAAAAAAAAAAGTGGGTCATAGACAAATAATATTATGTATAAATAATATAACACTGATGCCTCTATTTCTTGTAAAGATGATGTTGCAGGGATAGCTTGTATTGTCAAGGACACAGAGGGAAATTGGGTTGGTGGAATTAAAACACAAAGAAGAGTCTCAGATGCAAGGATGGGAGAATTAATTGCTATATACGAAGCTCTGAAGTTAGCCCGTGGAAAAAACTGGAGCGACGTGATTATTCACTCGGACTTTAGCAACACTATACAACACATCCAACAGAATGTACCAAGAGATGCTAATATGAATACTACTATTTTGTGCAGGGATCTTATATCTTAGGGCATGGTTTGAAGATTGAGTTTGCTCACAGGGCCACTAACAAGGTAGCGGATAGCCTAGCGAAGGATTGTAGGTTGATGCAGGGGAACTCTAATGAAGTTGTGTATCTCTCACACCCGCCTAACTGTATTTTGTCCCTCTATGAGGGGGAGAAACGCACTAGCTCTAGAGCTGTAACTTAACTTTTGAAACGTTATATCTAAGTTTCCTGCTTTGCATAAAAAAAAACATATATTTCATGGAATAATTATGAAGTATAAGTGTGAATATTGAATATAAAAACATATCTGAATATTACTATATAGTAAAACACCTATATGTTGGAGGTTACGACAACTTGTCTAATACGTATAAATCATGAATTTCAAAAATATTTTCAACACACCCTATTCACCACTCATTAGCCCTGTATAGGAAGTTAGTACTGTAAGAATTTAGATGCTTAATGCGGAAAACGAGTATCACATACTCAAACATCTAACACCAAGATCTTTGCATAAATTAACATGAATCTATAAAGAGTATAAAATATACCTCTTGATGCGTCAATTCCACTTCCACCCCGAGCCTTCTAGTGGAGATCCTTTAGAACGTCAAACGCCGTTTCTCTAGTGTTGGTCCACGAACAACCCTTAGATCACCACGTATGCTAGTACGGAAGAGAGAATCCTCTTGCTTTTGAGGTGAGAGATGGCCGAATGAAGGGGAGACAGGAGAGCAAAGAAAATCAGATTTTCTTTTACTAAAATGATGTAATCACATCACCTTTGTAACCCCCATATGATTATATAGGGTGGTTACAAAGAGATAATTCATGAGGCTTTATTTTGCCTCATAATGTCATACATTATGAGCCTAATAAACTCATGAGTTACAACTATTCCATCCATCATAAAAAACCGCCCAACCCACTTCACAAATGGATTTGGGTAATATCCAAGGGTTGTCACATTGTGTGACCTCATAGGACCCAATACATATTAGTAGTTGGCCTAAATATACTAGCCCAACAAACCGCAATTAGCTTCTAGCAAAACGTTGCGGTCACCTAATATTATTGAATATATTATCTTTATAATTTGTCCATATACATTTAGTTTGTTACACTTGATCGAGGACAAAATCCTTCAATCTCCCACTTGTCTAAGAACAAGTGTGTAACCTTCAAACTCCTTAAGTCGCTTAATGTCTAACTTGATGACATGGTAACATCGTATGTAAACCATACTAATATTCAATTTGTTTCTTGAAATCCGAGTTTGAACTGTCGAAACAAATGATTAACTTCTTAATCCATTTGAGCACGGCCATGCATTTTCAGTTCTCGCTTTTCAAGAGGCCAAGACACCAATCCTAACTCTTAGGAGGACTTTATCCAGTCTTGTATAACCAAAAATCCCACTCAATTCGTAGCAGTTCCGATCACTGCTTTTATAGCCTCCATTTACGGCACGACGTTTTGCAGTGTCAAAAACATACTAATCCTTAAGTAAGAATAGTGCCATACTCATGTCTAAGGAATCCACTAAATATATTAACGAGATTCTCATAAACCTTTTAGAGAACTCCTACTAGGTCTGCCCAACGTGTATCAACTATACACGCCTATGCAAATGACTAGACATCTCTATGTCCTCATAGCCCATGAAACTGCACTATCAATCAACTTGCAATCTAGTCCATGAAACAGAATCATTTACGTTCAATTTTAATGATTCGAACTAGGGACCAAGGTAAATTATAACTCTTGTTCACTAGATAGGGTTTCATTCGTCAAATCACATATTTGACAATCCTATCAAACGTTATAAAATACTTTGAACGTTTTATTTAATGCTAAACCAAGATTAAATAAGAACATAACCTTCTATTGATAAACATAACCAAACATATCATAAGAGTAACTCAAACTGCGAACTAATTAAAAGTAAATAGTACACAATCAAAGCCACTCTCCTACATGCTTAAGTCCTATAGCCCTAGCATGACTCTCATGCTTAGGCTGAGGCAATGGTTTAGTCAAAGGATCAGCGACATTGCTATCCGTATGAACTTTGCTAACTATTACATCTTTTATCTCAACGATTTCTCGAATGAGATGAAACTTCCTAAGTACATGTTTACACCTTTGATGTGATCTTGGTTCCTTAGACTGAGCTATGACACCATTGTTATCACAATGTAAAACAATACCATCTCCAACACTAGGCACTACTCCTAGCTCCAGAATGAACTTCTTCATCCAAACGGCTTCCTTTGCTGCATCTGTCGCAGCAATGTACTCAGCTTCTGTCGTAGAATCAGCGATAGTACTTTATTGCTTTGAACTTTTCCAGCTCTCTGCCCCTCCATTTAGACAAAAAATGAAACCAGATTGGGATCGGAAATCATCTTTGTTAGTTTAGAAGCTTGCATCTGTGTAACCCTCAACAATTAACTTACTTTCACCTCCATACACTAAGAAATTATCCTTAGTCCTTCGTAAGTACTTTAGGATATTCTTAGCTGCACTCCAGCGTGCGTCACCTGGATTTGATTGGAATCTGCTACACATGCTCAAGGCATATGAAACATCTGGGCGACTACAAATCATGTAGTACATAATGGACCCTATAGTTGACGCATAAGGAGCATTACTCATTCGCTTAATCTCATCAGGTCCAGAAGGACACTGAGTCTTGCTAAGAGAAACACCATGTTGCATGGGTAGAAAACCTCTCTTAGAATTTTCCATATTGAACTTAGTAACGATCTTATCTATATAAGTTCGTTGGCTAAGTCCAATCATCCTCTTAGACCTATCCCTATAGACCTTGATCCCCAAAATGTACTCAGCGTTTCCAAGGTCTTTCATAGAAAAACAACTCTTCAACCATTCCTTGACTGACTCAAGCATGGGAATGTCGTTTCCTATGAGAAGTATATCGTCTACATACAAGACCAAGAAGACTATATTACTCCCACTTTCCTTCTTGTAAACACAAGAATCTTCTCCGTTTTTGAGAAAACCAAACAGTTTGATTGCCTCATCAAAACGAAGATTCCAACTCCGGGATGCTTGCTTCAATCCATAAATGGACTTTTGAAGCTTACATACCCTCCTAGGATATTCTGGATCCACAAAACCTTCCGGTTGTGTCATATACACATCCTCTTTCAAGAACCCATTCAAGAAAGCGGTTTTGACATCCATTTGCCAAATCTCATAATCATAAAAGGCAACAATCGCTAGGAGTATCCGAATGGATTTAAGCATTGCTACTGGTGAAAAGGTTTCGCCATAGTCTATACCATGAATTTGCTTGAACCCTTTTGCAACCAACCTTGCTTTGTAAACCTGAATGTTACCATCCTTGTCTGTTTTCACTTTGAAAACCCATTTGCAACCAAAGGGTGTAACCCCATCGGGCAAATCCATCAAGTCCCATACTTGATTTTCAGACATAGATGCCATTTCGGACCTCATGGCTTTAAGCCATTTTTCGGAGTCTTCACTCATCAAAGCTTGCTTGTAGGTAGTAGGTTCCTCAAACTCTAAGATCATTATCTCAGAACTTTCGGTTAACAAGAAATCAACAAACTTTTTGTTTGGTATTCTTGATCTACTAGTCCTACGAGGGGCTGCAACAGGAGAAATTTTCTTCTCAACAATTTGAGAATTTTCGCACGAATTAGATTCGAGTGGGACAGTAGGAGGTTCGTGTACAGGATGCACATCCTCCAACACTTGGTCAGTTATGGGAGAAGATTCCTCTAAAGGAGAAATTACTTCAAGCTCTACAGCTGGCACTTGTGCTTCTGACTCTAACATAGGTTGAACTATGTTCGTTTGTTGCTTTTCTCGAACCTCTTCGAGAAATATATTACTCACACTTGCCTTTTTGGAAATAAAATCTTTTTCCAAAAAGACACCACGACGAGCAACAAACACTTTGCCCTCAGTTTGATGGTAGAAGTAATAGCCCTTGGTCTCTTTGGGATAACCCACAAAGAAACACTTATCTGATTTAGGGGCGAGTTTATCTGAAAGTAAACATTTTACATAAACCTCACAACCCCAGATACGTAGAAAAGGAAAACTTGGAGTTTTTCCACTCCACATCTCATATGGTGTTTTTTCTACTGCCTTTGATGGAGTTCTATTAAGTGTGAAAGTAGCAGTTTCGAGAGCATATCCCCAGAAGGAGATGGGAAGATCAGCAAAACTCATCATAGACCGAACCATATCAAGTAGAGTTCGGTTCCTCCTTTCGGATACACCATTCAACTGAGGTGTTCCAGGTGGAGTGAGTTGTGAAAGAATTACACAACTCTTCAAGTGATCACTAAACTCTTGGCTCAAATATTCACCACCACGATCGGATCGTAGTGCTTTAATTGTTTTGCCAAGCTGGTTTTGGACTTCATTATGGAATTCTTTGATTTTTTCAAACGATTCCGACTTATGCTTCATTAAATAGACATATCCATATCTACTTAAATCATCAGTAAAAGTAATGAAGTACCCAAACCCTCCCCTAGCTTTTGTGCTCATTGGTCCACACACATCAGTATGTATTAGACCCAATAGATCACTGGCCCTTTCACCCTTTCCAGTAAAAAGTGACTTTGTCATTTTACCCATTAAACATGATTCACATACATCAAATGGCTCAAAGTCAAAAGATGTTAGAAGTCCATCTTTATGTAACTTCTGAATGCGTTTCGCGTTTATATGTCCTAAACGACAATGCCATAAGTAAGTAGGATTAGTATCGCTTGACCAATGTTTTTTGCTGTCTATGTTAAGGACATCTTTGTCTAAGTCTAGGAAATATAGACCATGAGACCTTTTAGCAATGGCATAAAACATTGAATTCAAATAAACAGAGAAACAACCTTTCTCAATTGTAAATGAAAAACCTTCATTATCCAAAACAGGAATAGAAATAATGTTTTTGGTAATAGCAGGAACATAATAACAGTTATTAAGCTCTAATATTAAACCAGAAGGCAAAGGTAGACTATAAGTCCCAACTGCAATGGCCGCAACCCTTGCACCATTTCCAACGCGCAGTTCTACCTCCCCTTTAGCCAAGGTTCTACTCCTTCTTAGTCCCTGCACATTCGAAGTAATGTGAGAAACACAACCGGTATCAAATACCCAAGAAGTAGATGTTGCTAAATTAATGTCAATGACATAGATACCTGAAGAAGAAGCCCCAGACTTCTTATCATTCAGATACTTCGGGCAGTTACGCCTCCAATGGCCTATTTGACCACAATGGAAGCACTTGGCATTTGCGGCCACCTTTGGCTCTGCCTTTGCTTGTGGCTTATCAGCAGTCTTAGCGGCAACTTGCTTGCCCTTGTCTTGCTTTTTCTTGCCAGCCCATTCCTTCTTAAAACCCTTCCCCTTTTGAACCATAAGAACTTCCTTCTTAGGTGCAACAGAGATGTTTTGCTCGGCAGTCATGAGCATCCCATGTAACTCAGGAAGGGTTTTCGACACCCCATTCATATTGAAGTTCAACCTAAACTGGTTGAAGCCTTCATGAAGTGAGTGTAGTATGATGTCAGTAGCCAACTCTTGGCTATAAGGAAAGCCCAACCTCTCCATTGCCTCGAAATAACCAATCATTTCGAAGACATGAGTGGCGGCTGGCTTGCCTTCGACTAACGCACACTCAAGAATAGCCTTGTGAGTTTCATACCTCTCTATCCGAGCTTGTTGCTGAAACATGGTTTTCAGCTGTCGGATAATATTGTAGGCATCCAAGCTTGCAAACCTCTTTTGAAGGCTTGGTTCCATAGCCGCGAGCATAAGGCAAGTAACAATTACTGACCTTTCTGCGACGGCCTTATGGGCCGCCGTTTCGGCTTCAGTAGATGTGGTTGTTAAAACCGGGATCGGGGTTTCAAGAACATCCTCTCGACCTTCGGATCTAAGAACAATTCTCAGATTCCTTTCCCAATCAAGGAAGTTATTCCCGTTCAACTTATCCTTGTCTACGATTGAACGTAAGTTAAAAGGTGAATTATTGTTGTTACCAGACATGATATCTACATAGAAGATGCAAAAGTAATGAGTATGTTTATCATAATAGCTTCTAACAAATTTTAAACACTTTAAAATAAAAGCTATGCATTGACCAATTTTCAATGTGTCCCCTTTTGAATCAAGTGATTCTAAGATCCAATCAAACATGATTTATAAGTGGACTTTGGCCTCAACTTAAAACCAAATTCAAAAGGTAAGTAAACTCTTTTACTAATTACAACAATTGTAATTCTTAGTTGATGGGTGATTGCTAAGGTGATGAAAGCTCCCAGGTAAGGAAGTTACCCACAATGTTGGGGAAAGCCTTCTTAATCATAGACAGAGCTTGTCACCCAAACACAAAAACCCAACCCTTTGCTTCAAAATCCAAAACCGTTTTGATAATTTTGTTGGGCCAAACCAAACTAAACATGCAAATTTCGGAAATTTACTCTACTTAGCCCAAGATTGGAAGTAACACTCTGCTTTGGCAGAACCTATTACTAACGATCAAGATTTTAGTAGATGTTTATTTGGAATAGCAATTACCCAATATTAGCTTTAGGGACCTAAGTAAATTATTATGTGATTTCATTACTAGTGAACTCATTGCAAAAATAAATCACAAGCATAATAAAACTTAGAAAGCATTCAAAAGCAATAATTTAAATGCATAAAGTAAAATGTTATGCTAGTATGGCCCCTAACCCTAAAGACTACTCTTTAAAGTCTCCTTTCTTGAATCACCATGGATCTCCATCCTTGAATCACTTCAACTTGAATGATTATTTGAAATTTAAACTAATATTACAAAAATACCAACGATGCATAAATCGTATTTAAATTACAAAAATACATTAATGATACGCAGATCGTAATTTCTATCCAAGCTTAAGCCATACTAGTCACCGCATGCATCCATAATATCATATATATAAAACATGCATTTTAATCAACTTATTAAAATAAATTATTATGCTTCAACAACTTTAAAACATAATAACATCAACCAAATTTAATCTCATATTAAATTAAATGGTTAGTACCTCTAGACAAATTCAATCATATTAGAATTTATCTCCCAAGGGCTTTAAAATTTTAATCTGACAAATTTAATCAACTATTAAATTTAAAGAAAAATACATAAGCACTCTAAGGCACCACATATATTTTAATCATATTAAAACATAAAAACATAGCATGATATTTAATCACAAATACTAGCATGAAAGAATTAATCAACTTATTAAAACTAACATCCTAACATAAAATTAAATGTCACAAAATGAAACTCCCATCATAATTTTAATTCATTTAAGTATTAACATAGGATACCATGCATAATAACTTATTAATATGCATTAAGGGATAAACGGATTTTAAAGTTTTTATCCGTTGAAGGAGAGACGAGCCAAGGGTGGCAGACCACCGCTCGCGACTCGCGAGCTAGGTCGCGACTCGCGATGGTCGTCGCGGCTCGCGAGAAGCGTTCTGCTTCTGAGTTTCCGATCTCAATTCACGTAATTTTAATCGAAATACGTATGATTTTCTTTATACATTAAAACACTTTTATGCATAATTAAATCAGACTTGGCCTCAAATTCAAGAATTCATGCTATGAAATTATACATAATCAAATTAAGCATAAAAAAACTCAAAGCATGCAATTCATGAATCATACATATATACATCATATTCTAATTAACAACTTAACTAAAACATGAAACAATATAACAATTATATATGTATATATATATATGTACCGAAAATGTATAAACAATTTTTATACTCCCACTAGATTAAAATCCAATTTTAATCATGCAAACAATATCCTCATGCTAATACCCTCCCCTAAATGAATTAAAATAAAGGAAAACATGCATCAACATGATCATATTAATCTATGCAATAGGCTTACTGATACCACTGTAAGAATTTAGATGCTTAATGCGGAAAACGAGTATCACATACTCAAACATCTAACACCAAGATCTTTGCATAAATTAACATGAATCTATTAAGAGTATAAGATATACCTCTTGATGCGTGAATTCCACTTCCACCCCGAGCCTTCTAGTGGAGATCCTTTAGAACGTCAAACGCCGTTCCTCTAGTGTTGGTCCACGAACAACCCTTAGATCACCACGTATGCTAGTACGGAAGAGAGAATCCTCTTGCTTTTGAGGTGAGAGATGGCCGAATGAAGGGGAGACAGGAGAGCAAAGAAAATCAGATTTTCTTTTACTAAAATGATGTAATCACATCACCTTTGTAACTCCCATATGATTATATAGGGTGGTTACAAAGAGATGATTCATGAGGCTTAATTTTGCCTTATAATGTCATACATTATGAGCCTAATAAACTCATGAATTGCAACTCTTCCATCCATCATAAAAAACCGCCCAACCCACTTCACAAATGGATTTGGGTAATATCCAAGGGTTGTCACATTGTGTGACCTCATAGGACCCAATACATATTAGTAGTTGGCCTAAATATATTAGCCCAACAAACCGCAATTAGCATCTAGCAAAACGTTGCGGTCACCTAATATTATTTAATATATTATCTTTTATAATTTGTTCATATACATTTAGTTTGTTACACTTGATCGAGGACAAAATCCTTCAAGTACGTTGATTGATTTATCTCGAGCGTATCCGACACAACTGGGGACATAGAGCAAGGACGATTTACGAAATGTCAAGCTATTTATGGGTGGGTCATGGGTCAAGTGAACAAAATCCACGCAACATAACTGACTCAACTATATGGATTATGGCCCTTTAAAGTGAAGTTTTTACATAAATTGAAAAAATAAACATTAGGCTCGTCTAATCTGTTTCATATACTTATACCCGGAGGGAGTATATTTGTCTTACTTTTTTTAAAGAGAAATTTCAGTAATTGAAGACCAAACAACATCTACAATAGGTATTAAAGAAAAACAAAATACAAAATACAATCAAATAATATTAAATCAAACATGTCTTCGATGAAATTACAATGAATCACATCGATTAAAGTAGTGCACCCCCCTTGTATTTGCTGAAACTTGCAACTATTAATGTAAACATCATATTTGACATAGTTTGGAGTACAACATTCTTGATCTAACAATGTTGGCCGCCATCCAAGCTTTCAATACCTTCATGTTGATAATCTTGAACTTCAGCCAATCAGATCAATGTTTTTAAAAACAAAAACTAAAAAGGATAATTAAGGTTAATTAGATTTAAGCTATGAATAACTTAAAATAATAGAGAAAAAAAACGAGAAAGCAATTCGTATTATTGCATACCAGAGATCGAGAAGAGAGAGAAGATTTTGGTCGAAGTTTGGTGAGTGCTTCTCTAATCTCTACAGTTGCTTCTGTTCACCGGCCATCATGGATCTGCACTGGTGGTCGACAACCTGCCGGTGGCGTGGTTGTGGGCGGCGTCGGTGTGCCGGCGTGGGATTAAGGGGGAAGAAGGGAGGTGTGAGAGAGAAATGACTTGTTAGGGTTTCTTAGGAACGAGAGGAAGGGTGAGAAGTTATTTACTCATGTAAGACAATTTTTTTAAAAAAAAAAATACTGAGATTCCGGGTTTACCGGATTTTCCGGGTTTGGACCGGACCGAAAACCCGGAATCATCATTTTCCACAGACCGGGGATCAGACCGGAATCTCCGAACCGGTCCGGTCCAAATCCGGGTCCGCCCCACCTATGTGAATAGCCCTACTCACAACTCCCATAGGGGACAAGGAGACCTCCACAACAGAGACAAGAATCCCCATAATTGGGCTCGAGAAACTGTAATGAAGAGAGACTAGTTTATTCAACAAAACAAGAAAATAAGCTAAAAACTGAAAACTAGAGAGGAAAAGGGGTTTACTATGGATGAGAACATCCATAATAGCTCCTCACAGTCACAGATGCCGAGGAACAAAAAGGAAAAGATGGGGCAGCGAGAAAGAATAGGGGAGATTAGGGTTTTTCAATTTTTTTTTTTTTTTGAGGATATCGGTTTTTTTTTTTTACTTTGACATGGGGTGGGGGTTTATAAAATTATACGAAATGTAATGTAAATCTCTTACAACTACGTAGAGTCGGGTGAAATTTTTGAAAATAAAAAGAAAAAAATGAAGCAATAAATTTTTAATTGATTGTTGAAACGCTTATGTCAAGTTGTCTACACCATGCAACCATAAATATGATTAGAAGTATTTTTCAAATTGTTTTTAGTGGTTAAAAAAATTAAACTCCCTCCGTCCCGTAATATAGTGCTTGTTTCTTTTTTATACAGTCTCCAAGACGTAATTTTAACCTTTAATATCTTCAATTCTGTATTAATAAAACATATAAAAAGTTAATATTCTTAAAGTACACATTGAGGCGAATCTAACAAGATCGCATATGATCAGTATATTTTTTTATATATTAATGAGAATATTTGGTCAAAAATATTAAAGTTTGACCCACCAAAATAGAGCAGATATTATATAATGCGACGGAGGGAGTAATATTTTGAAATATTTTATTAAACATTGTACTATCTACATTTCATATTAATTGCAATACACTCTTGTGAACATAGTGTTAGGAAATATAAAAGTGGAACATGATACTATTATTTTATTGTGAAAGTTCATTTCATAGAGGATAATAATTAAGTATTTTTTATATTATGAGTAAATTGAGTGGATTCTATTTTTGCTTCATTATTTTCATTAAAGTGTATGAGTATAGCTAATAGCTATAAAATGAGAAATGATAGAATTGGTAGGTCTATGTTTGAAAGAGAAATGGTGCAACTATCACAAAACAATCGGATATGAAAAGTGTTGCTATTAATACGGGACAGAAGGAGTTTAATCTCATTTTCCTCTTCTTATTATCAGAACTCTATTTCTCTTATCCTACACGCTTTTGTAAAACACTATTAAATTTATTTTATATTAGAATTTTAAAATTCTGACGTAGAAAATATAGATGGCGACATGGCGTATATGATTAATTGAAATCTTAGGCGGTGCCACAAATTACGTCAATTAAGGAAATCATAAATCACGAATACTGCGCTGTATAAATCACAAACTATGTCAGAATGATAGACTTCCTCACCAATAGCTGCTTGATTCAGCAAATTCCAGGGGGCTGCGCTGTATTGCTTGATCTGGTTCATTGTAATTTATTCGAAGACGAATTTGATTTAAAAATTGTTTGATCGAAATCAACGACGGTTTACAACGGTCGGTGATTCAACGACTGTTTTAAACGGTCGGTGAAGCAGCGACGGTTTTAAACGGTCGGTGAATCCGCGACCGTTTAAAACCGTCGTTGAATCACCGTCTGCTTTAAACAGTCGCTGACTGGCTATCAACGACGGCTATAGTAAACCATCGCTGACTGTCTTGAAACCGTCGTTAAATATGTCACCGACGGCTTGACGGTCGTTGATTCTAGTATCAGCGACCATCTTTTTACCGACGGCCTGTTAACAACGGTTGGCCGTCGTTGATTAATTAGCGACGGCTTTTAAGGCAATCACCGACGGCTTTTAGCCGTCGTTGATTTCCACTTTTCTTGTAGTGACGTCTATCATATTTGACATAGTTTGGAGTACAACATTCTTGATCTAACAATGTTGGCCGCCATCCAAGCTTCCAATACCTTCATGTTGATAATCTTGAACTTCAGCCAATCAGATCAATATCTTTAAAAACAAAAACTAAAAAGGATAATTAAGGTTAATTAGATTTAAGCTATGAATAACTTAAAATAATAGAGAAAAAAAACGAGAAAGCAATTCGTATTATTGCATACCAGAGATCGGGAAGAGAGAGAAGATTTTGGTCGAAGTTTGGTGAGTGCTTCTCTAATCTCTACAGTTGCTTCTGTTCACCGGCCATCATGGATCTGCACTGGTGGTCGACAACCTACCGGTGTCGTGGTTGTGGGCGGCGTCGGTGTGCCGG
Source organism: Beta lomatogona (assembly GCA_947646795.1). Classification (NCBI taxonomy): domain Eukaryota; kingdom Viridiplantae; phylum Streptophyta; class Magnoliopsida; order Caryophyllales; family Amaranthaceae; genus Beta; species Beta lomatogona. The sequence continues at coordinate 291,152 of CANSNZ010001166.1, forward strand.
CGTGGGATTAAGGGGGAAGAAGGGAGGTGTGAGAGATAAATGACTTGTTAGGGTTTCTTAGGAACGGGAGGAAGGGTGAGAAGTTATTTACTCATGTAAGACAACTTTTTTTAAAAAAAAAAAAATACTGAGATTCCGGGTTTACCGGATTTTCCGGGTTTGGACCTGACTGGAAACCCGGAATCATCATTTTCCACAAACCGGGGATCAGACCGGAATCTCAGAACCGGTCCGGTCCAAATCCGGGTCCGCCCCACCTATGTGAATAGCCCTACTCACAACTCCCATAGGGGACAAGGAGACCTCCACAACAAAGACAAGAATCCCCATAATTGGGCTCGAGAAACTGTAATGAAGATAGACTAGTTTATTCAACAAAACAAGAAAATAAGCTAAAACTTGAAAACAAGAGAGGAAAAGGGGTTTACTATGGATGAGAACATCCATAATAGCTCCTCACAGTCACAGATGCCGAGGAACAAAAAGGAAAAGAGGGGGCAGCGAGAAAGAATAGGGGAGATTAGGGTTTTTCAATTTTTTTTTTTTTAAGGAGAAGGGTTTTTTTTTTTTTACTTTGACATGGGGTGGGGGTTTATAAAATTATACGAAATGTAATGTAACTCTCTTACAACTACGTAGAGTCGGGTGAAATTTTTGAAAATAAAAAGAAAAAAATGAAGCAATAAATTTTTAATTGATTGTTGAAACGCTTATGTCAAGTTGTCTACACCATGCAACCATAAATATGATTAGAAGTATTTTTCAAATTGTTTTTAGTGGTTAAAAAATTAAACTCCCTCCGTCCCGTAATATAGTGCTTGTTTCTTTTTTATACAGTCTCCAAGACGTAATTTTAACCTTTAATATCTTCAATTCCGTATTAATAAAACATATAAAAAGTTAATATTCTTAAAGTACACATTGAGGCGAATCTAACAAGATTGCATATGATCAGTATATTTTTTTATATATTAATGAGAATATTTGGTCAAAAATATTAAAGTTTGACCCACCAAAATAGAGCAGATACTATATAATGCGACGGAGGGAGTAATATTTTGAAATATTTTATTAAACATTGTACTATCTACATTTCATATTAATTGCAATACACTCTTGTGAACATAGTGTTAGGAAATATAAAAGTGGAACATGATACTATTATTTTATTGTGAAAGTTCATTTCATAGAGGATAATAATTAAGTATTTTTTATATTATGGGTAAATTGAGTGGATTCTATTTTTGCTTCATTATTTTCATTAAAGTGTATGAGTATAGCTAATAGCTATAAAATGAGAAATGATAGAATAATGGTAGGTCTATGTTTGAAAGAGAAATGGTGCAACTATCACAAAACAATCGGATATGAAAAGTGTTGCTATTAATACGGGACAGAAGGAGTTTAATCTCATTTTCCTCTTCTTATTATCTGAACTCTATTTCTCTTATCCTACACACTTTTGTAAAACACTATTAAATTTATTTTATATTAGAATTTTAAAATTCTGACGTAGAAAATATAGATGGCGACATGGCGTATATGATTAATTGAAATCTTAGGCGGTGCCACAAATTACGTCAATTAAGGAAATCATAAATCACGAATACTGCGCTGTATAAATCACAAACTATGTCAGAATGATAGACTTCCTCACCAATAGCTGCTTGATTCAGCAAATTCCAGGGGGCTGCGCTGTATTGCTTGATCTGGTTCGTTGTAGTTTATTCGAAGACGAATTTGATTTAAAAATTGTTTGAGCAAAATCAACGACGGTTTACAACGGTCGGTGATTCAACGACTGTTTTAAACGGTCGGTGAAGCAGCGACGGTTTTAAACGGTCGGTGAATCCGCGACCGTTTAAAACCGTCGTTGAATCACCGTCTGCTTTAAACAGTCGCTGACTGGCTATCAATGACGGCTATAGTAAACCATCGCTGACTGTCTTGAAGCCGTCGTTAAATATGTCACCGACGGCTTGACGGTCGTTGATTCTAGTATCAGCGACCATCTTTTTACCGACAGCCTGTTAACGACGGTTGGCCGTCGTTTATTAATTAGCGACGGCTTTTAAGGCAATCACCGACGGCTTTTCGCCGTCGTTGATTTCCACTTTTCTTGTAGTGACGTCTATCATATTTGACATAGCTTGGAGTACAACATTCTTTATCTAACAATGTTGGCCGCCATCCAAGCTTCCAATACCTTCATGTTGATAATCTTGAACTTCAGCCAATCAGATCAATATCTTTAAAAACAAAAACTAAAAAGGATAATTAAGGTTAATTAGATTTAAGCTATGAATAACTTAAAATAATAGAGAAAAAAAACGAGAAAGCAATTCGTATTATTGCATACCAGAGATCGGGAAGAGAGAGAAGATTTTGGTCGAAGTTTGGTGAGCGCTTCTCTAATCTCTACAGTTGCTTCTGTTCACCGGCCATCATGGATCTGCACTGGTGGTCGACAACCTGCCGGTGTCGTGGTTGTGGGCGGCGTCGGTGTGCCGGCGTGGGATTAAGGGGGAAGAAGGGAGGTGTGAGAGAGAAATGACTTGTTAGGGTTTCTTAGGAACGAGAGGAAGGTGAGAAGTTATTTACTCATGTAAGACAACTTTTTTTTAAAAAAAAATACTGAGATTCCGAGTTTACCGGATTTTTCGGGTTTGGACCGGACTGGAAACCCGGAATCATCATTTTCCACAGACCGGGGATCAGAACGGAATCTCCGAACCGGTCCGGTCCAAATCCGGGTCCGCCCCACCTATGTGAATAGCCCTACTCACAACTCCCATAGGGGACAAGGAGACCTCCACAACAGAGACAAGAATCCCCATAATTGGGCTCGAGAAACTGTAATGAAGATAGACTAGTTTATTCAACAAAACAAGAAAATAAGCTAAAACTTGAAAACAAGAGAGGAAAAGGGGTTTACTATGGATGAGAACATCCATAATAGCTCCTCACAGTCACAGATGCCGAGGAACAAAAAGGAAAAGATGGGGCAGCGAGAAAGAATAGGGGAGATTAGGGTTTTTCATTTTTTTTTTTTTTTGAGGAGAAGGGTTTTTTTTTTTTTTACTTTGACATGGGGTGGGGGTTTATAAAATTATACGAAATGTAATGTAACTCTCTTACAACTACGTAGAGTCGGGTGAAATTTTTGAAAATAAAAAGAAAAAAATGAAGCAATAAATTTTTAATTGATTGTTGAAACGCTTATGTCAAGTTGTCTACACCATGCAACCATAAATATGATTAGAAGTATTTTTCAAATTGTTTTTAGTGGTTAAAAAAATTAAACTCCCTCCGTCCCGTAATATAGTGCTTGTTTCTTTTTTATACAGTCTCCAAGACGTAATTTTAACCTTTAATATCTTCAATTCCGTATTAATAAAACATATAAAAAGTTAATATTCTTAAAGTACAGATTGAGGCGAATCTAACAAGATCGCATATGATCAGTATATTTTTTTATATATTAATGAGAATATTTGGTCAAAAATATTAAAGTTTGACCCACCAAAATAGAGCAGATACTATATAATGCGACGGAGGGAGTAATATTTTGAAATATTTTATTAAACATTGTACTATCTACATTTCATATTAATTGCAATACACTCTTGTGAACATAGTGTTAGGAAATATAAAAGTGGAACATGATACTATTATTTTATTGTGAAAGTTCATTTCATAGAGGATAATAATTAAGTATTTTTTATATTATGGGTAAATTGAGTGGATTCTATTTTTGCTTCATTATTTTCATTAAAGTGTATGAGTATAGCTAATAGCTATAAAATGAGAAATGATAGAATAATGGTAGGTCTATGTTTGAAAGAGAAATGGTGCAACTATAACAAAACAATCGGATATGAAAAGTGTTGCTATTAATATGGGACAGAAGGAGTTTAATCTCATTTTCCTCTTCTTATTATCTGAACTCTATTTCTCTTAACCTACACACTTTTGTAAAACACTATTAAATTTATTTTATATTAGAATTTTAAAATTCTGACGTAGAAAATATAGATGGCGACATGGCGTATATGATTAATTGAAATCTTAGGCGGTGCCACCAATTACGTCAATTAAGGAAATCATAAATCACGAATATTGCGCTGTATAAATCACAAACTATGTCAGAATGATAGACTTCCTCACCAATAGCTGCTTGATTCAGCAAATTCCAGGGGGCTGCGCTGTATTGCTTGATCTGGTTCATTGTAGTTTATTCGAAGACGAATTTGATTTAAAAATTGTTTGATTGTATCTTGTTTTTTTTAATATCTATTGTAGATGACGTTTGGCCTTCGATTAATGAAATTTTCTCTTTCAAAAAAATATGATATTTCGATTAATGAAATTTTCTCTTTCAAAAAAATATGATATACTTCGTCCATATCAAATTAAATGCAACAGTTTCTAAAAATGACTGTTTCAAATTAAATGCAACAATTTCCTTCTTTCTATTTTTGGTATGATTTTTACCCTTAAAATTACCAAAATGTCCTTATTAAAAAATTAAGACACATATTATACTACCCAAATCAAATTAATTACAAACATAATCAAAATTAATCAACCTAAACATAACCCTTCTCTCTCTCTCTTCAATACCACCTTCACTCCACCCCCCACCACCATTTCTCTTACCTCCGTGCTCCCATCTACATGACTCCATCCTCCTGCCGTCTCTCTCTCATCCATCTTCCATCGCCATTTTTCCCTCCTCCACCACCACCATCATCATCACCAATCTCATCGGAGTCCTCCACTAGCCCAAAACCACCATCATCGTCATCTCTCTTCGATATCCTCCCCCACCAGCCCAAAACCATCTTCGCTCCACCGCCCTCATTTCTCGCGCTCCATGAACCATCCTGCCGCCGTCATTTCCCAGCCACTGGTGGACCAGTGCGCCACCCATCGGCGTCCCCAAACGCACCCTCTTTGCTTTACAGTTTCTCGCGCTCGAAATTTCTCTCGCTGCTCTTTTTCCCCTTGCGTTTCTCGCTCTTGCATTCTGCTCCGGTATTGCTTCCCGTGACGGAGTTCCACCGGAGACCCGACGACCCGCCGCCGCGCTGCTTCCTGCTGCCCCGTCTTGCACCCTCCCCTTGTTGAGTCGTTTCGTTCGTGAAATTAGCAGTAGGTACGGCTTTTGGCGGTGGTAGTGGTAGGATATGGCTGTAGTGGTGGTTAGGTGGTGGTAATGGCAGCAAGAGTGGTGGTCGTGGCAGTAAAGTGGTTGTGGTGGTGGTCATGGCAACATGAGTGGTGGTCAGGGTAGTAACGTGGTTGTGGTGGTGGTGATGACAATTGAGTGGTGGTGTTAAGTAATGACAGTGGTGGTGATGGCCAGCTTTTTCTCTCCCCTTAAACATAATCACATGCCCACACCTTTTTTTAATCCCACCTTAAGAAATTTTGCCTAGTAGTCCGTGTCATTCCAATTGTTGCATTTAATTTGATACAGAGGAAGTATAATTAAGGATTTTTTGCCCCAAACTACCTTTAACTTTCAAGTTTTTGCGAGAAACTACCTTATAAAAAACTGTTGTCCTAAACTACCTTACTTTACAATTTTTTTGTTGACAGCTACCTTATGCTGGTTTCCGGCGTTGACTTTTGTTTTTCAGTTCAAAATTGTGGGAAGAATAAAATTACCCTTGTGGAAATTGAGGAGGGTGATTGTTTCAATTTTAATTTAAGTAGAAGAGAAATTTAATGGTGGATTGGTGGTACAAAGTGTCACATAGATATGAGAGAGAGAGCGCGCGCACACAGGGAAATGGGGAAATTAAGGTGGTTAAAATTAAAAAAAGGGTTTGAAGAGATCAAGTGATATATATAACTTGACATTAAAAAACCGGAAAAAACAAAAGTCAACGTCGGAGACCGGCGTAAGGTAGTTGTCAACAACAAAATGGTAAAAGTAAGGTAGTTTGGGACAACAATTTTTTTTATAAGGTAGTTTCTCGCAAAAACATGAAAGTTAAAGGTAGTTTGGGACAAAAAATCCTATAATTAATTAGATTAGATAAGTTTGATGGCTAGATGCCTAGACAGGTGTAAGAAAAAAACGATACCCCGAATTTTCATGCGTACAGATTGATAGATAAAAAAAAATATCATGAAGGATTTTCTTAAATTTGAACTTTTTATAATTGGGTTTAGAACTTTATATAGAGAGAGAAAAACTAAAATAGGAAGTTTCGACGTTTTTTCGAATTGGTTTATGGCAGCAGATTCTCTTATTAGAGATCATGCAAAATTGTTAAGAGAGAGAGAGAGAGAGAGAGAGAGATTGATTGATTGATTGAGAGATTGTGTGTGTGATCTCATTCCACGTAAAAACTATGTATACAAGAGTTGTATTCCTAGACTACTTAGGAAACTATCTTTACAAATCAATTAAATCTTGCCTAAAAGATAATATTAACATATTAACTAAATATATCTCAATACCCCCCCCTCAAGGTGGAGCATGGGGATCCAAAATGCCCAACTTGCGAAGAAGTAGATCAAACTGAGTCTTCCCAAGAGCCTTGGTGAAGATGTCGGCCAACTGAGCCGTAGTGGGAACGTAGGAAGGAGCAATGAGACCATCAGTGATAGCATCGCGCACAAAATGACAATCCACCTCAATGTGTTTTGTGCGCTCATGAAAGACGGGGTTGTTAGCAAGATGTAAAGCGGACTGACTATCACAAAAGAGAGGAATAGATTTGGGATGATGAACACCCATGCTAAGAAGCACGCCCTTGAGCCACTTAAGCTCACAAGTAATAGCAGCCATGGAACGATACTCGGCTTCAGCAGAAGAACGTGAGACAGTGGGTTGTTTCTTGGTCTTCCAAGAGATAGGAGAATGACCAAGAAAGACAAGCCAACCTGTAAGAGAGCGTCGGGTGATGGGGCAAGCAGCCCAATCAGCGTCACACCATCCCTATAATGTCAAATCACTGTCTGCACAAAGAAGAATACCCTAGCTAGGAGTACCTTTAAGATAACGAACAACACGTAAGGCAGCCTCAAGATGCTCCTGACGAGGGGCCTGCATGAACTGAGACAGAATATGCACGGCATAAGCAAGATCAGGACGAGTGACAGCAAGATAGATAAGACGACCAACAAGGCGTCTATAGACCTCTGGATCATCGATAAGAGGACCTGTAGCAAGACCAAGCTTATGGTTCTGCTCAATAGGAGAATCAGAAGGCTTGGCGCCCAACATGCCAGCTTCAGCAACAATATCAAGTGTGTACTTACGCTGGCAAAGGAAGAGACCTGAATAGCTACGAGCAACTTCAATACCCAAAAAATACCGTAACGGACCAAGATCCTTCATACGGAAACAGTCATTCAAATATGCTTTGAAAGCCAGTAGAGCAGCAGAATCATTTCCTGCAATAATGAGATCATCAACATATACTAGGACATTAATCTGAACAGAGCCCTTAGTGTAAGTAAATAGTGAGTAATCGGAATAATATTGAAGAAAACCATAGTGACGAAGAGCAGTGACAAGCTTGGCGAACCAACAACGCGGAGCTTGTTTCAAACCATACAATGACTTGCGGAGACAACACACATGATTCGGATCAGAAGCACCAAAACCAGGAGGGAGTTTCATATAAACTTCCTCCTCCAGATCACCCTGTAAGAAAGCATTTTGAACATCCATCTGATGGAGTTCCCAGTGCTTAGAAGCAGCAATAGCAAGAAAAGCCCGAACTGTAACCATTTTAGCTACAGGGGCAAAAGTCTTAGTATAGTCGATACCTTCTTGTTGATGATTGCCAAGAACCACCAAACGAGATTTGCGTCTGTCAAGAAGACCATTAGAATCATATTTGTTGCGATACACCCACTGACTGCCTAAAGCACGTTTACCAGGAGGAAGATATTGCATGGTCCAAGTGCCATTATCTTCAAGAGCAGTGATTTCTTCTTGCATGGATTTTCTCCAATTTTCATCTCTCATAGCCTCCTTAAAAGACCTGGGCTCTGTAGTGGAAGTAAGAGCAACAAGAAAAGCACGATAATTTGCAGAAAAACTATCACAATTGATATAATGTGCAATAGGATAAGGAGTACCTGTGGAGCGAGGAGAACTGGAGGAAGCGGGGGAAGGACTTTTTACTGCGACAGTGTGAGTGACATAATCACGTAACAGAACAGACGGCACCTTGGTGCGCAAACCACGGCCCAGAGCAGTAGATTGATCAATAGAATCTAAAGTGACAACCTCATGAGAAGAAGGAGATCCAGTGACTGCGGGCCCAGAAGGAGTGAGATGCGGGTTGGGAAGAGAAGGCCCAGGAGAGTTTAGTGGAGTAGTGGGATGCGGCCCAGCAGAAGAAAGAGGTCCAGGTGAAGGGGAAGTGGAAGCATGCCCAGTGGAGGTGTTGGGCGTGTGAGCTGAAGTAGGAGCAGGCCCAGTTGAGGGAGAGAGCGGGTGAGAAGAAGCGGAAGGGGAAATGGGCTGGGGTATGTGGGCTGGCTCAGAAGAAAGAAGAGGTGGGGCGTCCAAAGAAGAGGAAGGAAGATCGGTAGAGGGAACTTGGGTTTGGGCTGTGGTAGGAGCAGTTTGAGAAGGAAGAGGGTTAAGGATGGCGGTATGGGTAGGATCAACAAGGGATGAATCAATAAAGGCAAAATCTTCATCAATGTCCGAGGTTATGTCAACAATATCCTCAGGAATTATATTAACACTTTCCGGGGTACCAAAAGGAAACACATCCTCAAAAAATTTCACATCCCTAGATACAAAGAATTCCTTCTTTTCAAGATCAAACAAACGCCAACCTTTTTGACTAAACGGATAACCCACAAAAATGAACTTTCTACTTCTCTTTTCAAACTTATCACCATGAGTTTTATGATTGTATGCAAAACACAAAGACCCAAACACCTTAATAGCATCATAAGAGGGAGCATTTCCGGTTATACAATCAAAAGGGGTTTTATTTTGTAACACGGGAGTGGGAGTGCGGTTAATCAGATGGGCTGCAGCAAGAACACATTCACCCCAAAAATAAATGGGAAGATGAGATTGAAAACGCAAAGCACGTGCCACATTCAAAATATGCCGATGTTTACGCTCAACTTTTCCATTTTGTTGAGGAGTATGAACACAAGAAGTCTGAAAAATAACACCCGTAGCAGCAAAATATGCACGAAGACAATTAAACTCAGTACCATTATCACTTTGCACTATTTTGATGGTTTGAGAATATTGTCGATCAACCATTGCAATAAATGACATGAACATGGAAAACACCTCAGTTTTATCAACCAACAAATAAATCCATACAGCACGAGAAAAATCGTCCACAAGAGTAAAAAAATATCGTGCACCACACGAAGGAGCATGTCTATATGGTCCCCACAAATCACAATGAACTTTCTCGAAAATACGAGTAGTTTTATTATCACTATGATAAAACTAATCTCTAGGATGCTTAGCATAAAAACAAATGTCACAATTTTTATTAACACTAGCCTTAAGATGACTGACGGGAGGAAGTAACTTTACAACTTTTGCAGACGGATGCCCCATACGACGATGCCACAAATCCAAGACTGAAGCTTCACCAGAAACCGTGATATGTTGAATAGAATCCAGGTCGCCAAAGTAATAAAGTCCATCCCGCTTAACCCTCGTTCCAATCAGCTCCATCGATAGGTCCTGAATATTACACATATGAGAATCAAATTGGACAGTACAATGCAAACTATCACACAATTGAGAGTTGGATAATAAATTACAACGAAGAGTAGGCACATAAAGCACATGAGTGAGAGTGATAGTGGGAGACAAGCAAACAGAACCCTCTTGAGTGGCAACAACAGTACTACCATTAGGGAGGCCAACAGGACAGGCAAGAATATCATGAATATCAGATAACCAAGTAATATCACCAGTGACATGATGAGAAGCACCAGTATCAAGAATCCAAGATGAAGTATCAAACTTACCTGTCAAACGATTTTCAGGAATTTTAATATTACCGAACATGCCGGCGAGAGCTTTCCACTGATCGGCCGTAAAAAGAGAAGAAGAAGAAGTGGCAGAACCACTTGATGATGGCTCGGCCGAACCTAGTGCTGCATGGGCACGAGCTGGTGGCCCACGACCCCCACTGGTGGTGGCCCGACCACGACCGCGACCACCAGATTCATTCCAGTGAGCGGGGTACCCGATAATTTCGAAACAAGTAGCAACATCGTGTCCTGCTTTCTTACAATTCGAGCAGACCATGGAGGTGCGATCTGGCGCTCTCCACGACCACGGCCACGGCCAGGAGCAGCACGCACCGAGAAGCGATAGCCTCAGATGGTTGGGACGCCGGCGAGTCAGCCGGTTGTGTGGCAAGACGCACACGCTCATCTTGGATGAGCATCTGATATGCACGATCGAGAGGGGGAAGGTGTTCGAGGGCTAAAATGGCAGCCCTAGTTTGAGCATAATAAGGAGAGTACAAACCCATAAGAAATTGGTGTACCTTACGATCTTCACGGCGTTGAGCATGACGGTCGCCGGAATCACAAGCCGTGCAACATTTACAAGTAATCAATGGTTCATGACGATGTAATTCTTCCCATAATACATGAAGTTGAGAGTAATACGTAGTTACCGACATAGTCTTCGATTGCTCGCACTTGGCGATCGAAGCATGGAGTTGGTTGATCCGTGGTCCATTAGCGACTGCGTAGCAAGCTTTGAGTGTGTCCCAAAGACGACGGGGATCTTTGAATTTTGGAATAGAAGTCTTGACTTCGGGAGTGATTGTATTCATCACCCACGAAACCAACATAGCTTGAAGAGCCGCCCAATCCGCGGAGGTGCAAGGAGGAGCAGGTTTAAGAACACTGCCATCAAGGAAGCAAAACTTCCGACGAGCTTCGAGAGCCGTTTGCATATCTGCCGCCCAGTCGTCGTAGTTGGTATCACGCAAACGAGTGGAGGTAAGAAAGTCGCTCGGACGATCTTGAGGACCAAGGTAGTACGGGGATGAAGGGTCAAGTTTGGCGGGTGGTGAGGAGTCGGCATCATCGCCGGCCATAGTGAGGGATTAACGGAAAACACCTAGACTGATACCATGTTAAGAGAGAGAGAGAGATTGATTGATTGAGAGATTGTGTGTGTGATCTCATTCCACGTAAAAACTATGTATACAAGAGTTGTATTCATAAACTACTTAGGAAACTATCTTTACAAATCAATTAAATCTTGCCTAAAAGATAATATTAACTAAATATATCTCAATAAAAATTGCGAAGTGGATTCTTCGAAATGAGCGCGCTACCCCATCAATCCGTTATTAGTATGTGAGGTCTGATTGTTTCCCAAAGAGAACAAGTGGCTCAAATTATCCAATTCTTGGATTGATCATGCAATCGGATCTGGATGTGCATCCTGATCAGCACTTTAATTTATGTGCTAGGGGGAGCTAGCTGCTAGGCCAACAAGATTGCAAATGTACACGTCTTAATTTTGGTATGGATTATTTGAGAACTGTTCAAGCTCCTCCCAACCCATCTAATTAAGTATTGTGAATTTCAATCTAACCTGCTTCTTTCAAGTTAAATTTTGATTACGTCTTCTTCTACGTAAGTCCTAATTATAAGATCGTCCAATAATCATAAACAATATCTTAATACTTATTAATAAGTGATGCTGACAATTTTATCGAGAATTTAGGGGAAGTAAAATATAAAGAGAGCTGACAGAATGGACTCGTACCCGATATCTGGCCCAAAAGACCCCGGCCCGAGACTCGATTTTCACCCGAAAATAGTAATCTGAAGTAGAACTGAAACCCTAAATAGCTCGATTCGGACACAAAAGTAACTAGACTCGAATATGACCTGTATTCGAAGACAACCCGATTTGAATCTACTCAATCCAAAATTGATACGAGCTATAAGGGCACATGAAACTGGAAAGTTGGTGTTTCGAACTACTAGTTAGCATAAAGAGTGCAACGTTAAGCACATAATTCTGCTGCAGCAGACCATCCATTGCTGGCTTAGCAAATCTGCAAATGCACATGTTCTTCCATAATCCTCAAGGCCTCAACCAATGGAGTAACTTTGGTCTGAATGAGAGGTCAACAATTAAGAATAAAGTTGCAGTATGTTGCATAATCAGACAAGTTGTATAGAAAAGAAAAGTTTACTTCACAAAAGTTAGTTAACTGATTGTAGAACTGATATTCAATTTTCATAATATGATAATCCAACCCGAATTTACCCGAACCAATTCAACATGAATTTACCTGAACCGATTCAACCTGAACTGACATGTATGACATTGACCCGAGTTATCAAACTCGTACACGACCTGGAATTGCACGAACCTGATGCATAATTGAATAAATATGACCTCAACCCGATTCTAATGGTTGCTCGAATATGACCTGACCCAAATGATCCGTTTGCCACCTCTAAATATAAGTCACTCATTTTCGTATTATATTCTAACGACAATAAGAACCATTGATGATAAGGAGGTCTTTTGAAATAGTAAATGGTTGACAAAATGAGGTTGAGGTGGTGGAGTAGTGGCATCGCTTCCCACCTCATATCCCTGAGGTCTAGGGATCAAACCTCATGGGACTCATTTGAGGATTTCCCCTTATCCCCCCTCAAGTGAGTCCCCTTTATCTTACCTTAAAAAAAAAAAAATGGTCGACAAAATGACAAAATGCTTGTCTCATAGTACTTGTGGAATGTATTTAATTCCTCTCAACTTTTGCGATCTCCAAAATATACTATAAGCACTAGCTCGTGAATCACATATATTCCTAGAGCATTATATGCAAGAATCAACTAAAGTTGCAACTTTGCAAGATGGTCTACTTGAAAAGACCATATACACCGTGTTAAAGATGGAAAACCGAAATTCTAGATGCCAATTTCCGTTCTATAAATCTAAGCTTGTAAACACATAACTACAAAAACAACACACACATTACACACTAATTAACATTTGCAAACATGAAACGTTCCTCTGTTCAACAAAAGTCATGTCTAGGAGGCCTTGAGCCCGTTGACCCAAACTGTCCAAAAATCCGAGAGATTTCCGATTGGGCTGTCAATGAGTACAACAAGCAACAAGTAAGCATGTAATATTTCATTTATTTTATGGAACCAAATAATATAGTCCTCTCAAAAATGTTTGCAAGATGATATGCCAAATAATTTGAGAATAAACCCTATTTATCTATATTTGTTAATGTTTAAAGGTTCATTTACTCCTTTCAAGAAAAACGTCATTAATTATACGGAGTGATTTTTTCTCAAGAAATTAATAAGTCATATATATATTAGCCATAGTATCTTACTTGGACCATATCTATACTAATATATTAAAAGGCATTCATAATAAAGTATATGTTGCCACGTGGAACCCCCCCACTAGGAACATGCAATATCATATGCTTAACAAGAAATATGTACTACAAAACTTTGTGTAGTAAGATTCGAACATGCCACTAATAAGTTTTATAGTAGGCATCTTACCATCTCAACCAACTATTAGCTATGCTCTTTATTCCACATAAATATATATAACTTGGAATATAAATATATATAATAAACAAACTAATTTAAAATAAATAAAAGCTCAAAACATAGAAGTATTATTTAAAGTAAAAACTCGGGGCATCGCCCGAGCTACACACTAGTTAATCTGTTAAAAGATACATTGATCTTTAATCTTAAAGTTAGTGAGAGAGAAGAGATGTTTTAATCTAGCTATTTTTATTGATTATATTCCCTCCATCGCAAAATATAGTTCGCATTTTATTTTTCAGGGTCAAACCTTAAAACCTTTAACCAAATATTTTCATTGATATATAAAAAAAAACATAATCAATCATGTGGGATCTTGTTAGATTCGTTTCAATGTGTAGTTTAATAATTTCAGCTTTCTATAATTTTTATTAATACGTAACTAAAGATATTGATGACCAAAGATATGTGTTGGAAACTGTGCAAAAAGAAACGTGAACTATATTTTGGAACGGAGGGAGTAGACTAGTAGTTGTATTAAATTAGTACCTAATTCTTGTATAATTTGTAGGGTACATGTCTGAAGTTTGAAAGGGCTGTAAAAGCTGAACAGCAAGTGGTTTCTGGTATGATGTACTATATTGAACTGGAGGCAGTTAACGGGTGCTTGATAGGCAAGTACTTTGCAAAAGTATTTGACCAGGCCTGGACCTGCACCAGGAAACTCGAGGAGTTCAAGCCTCTGTTCCAAGAGAATGCATGTTTCGCCGTTGCCAACTAATCTCCATGATGGCACACAAATCTCTGCAGAATGTGTTATGACTTACTTCTAAAGTTTTTCTATCACATAATCTTATGTACTACTATTATATCACTAGCTAAATAAAAGGATTTCATGCGTCCTATTATGCATAATACGTGCATGTTTTAAATCTATGCATTATATTTGCACTATTCAAGAAAATTGCGACTCTTATTCCCTGAATTTTTACGTACATTCTGGGGAAATATAGCAAAAAAAGAAAAACAATTGGTACAAGCTCTCTAATTAGCCGCCATAGGGAAGTGGCCTTCAATTTTTGTCAACCAAACTTGTTTATATAAACAGGTTGTATATATTTAAGGCAATTATATATATAAACCCTTAAATTAACATATATTCTCTTCGGCTTAAGGAAATAGGTCCACATGAATTTTAATAATTTAAATAAGCTAAGATAATTAAGTCACAATAGTCTGAAAACCTTATAAATATATTCCAATAAGTATAAATAAGTTTCAATGAGTTCAAGTTCCAATAAGAACAAATCGTGTAATTGGAAGAATGTACTCCCTTAGTCCTGATTAATTAATTGTTCTATTAGATTTGGGCATGCATAATTAAGTAAAATGGTATGAAAGAGTGTTATTGAATTATAGGCTCACATCACATGAAGAAAATGTAAGCAGATATTATTAATGTAAGGATAGATCCAAATCACAGAGTCGAGTGAGATCAATGGAGTAAATTTCTTACTTATAAGGAAAATTTGTCATAAACAACCTTTCAAATACAAGAATTTGCGAGAAACAACTTTTTAAAAGAAACTGACAACAGAGACCTTAGATTTTTTTTTTTTTTTTGCAAGGAACAACCTTGACTCATTTTCCAACATTGACCAAGTATTTTCTAGTGTCGGCTCATTAAAACCAAACATGTGCAGGGGGCACGTGACCAACATCTCTTATGTTTAATCCCCATTTCCCTCCATGTATCTTTATGTCATTGTTTTAAATGACCACTTTTGATCAGTATAAGCACGTGAAACTTGCATATATAATTGTTGTACTAGCTCCTATTTATTGCTCACCTAATCAAAGATAATCTTTACTTTGGATTATGCGCGAGTAATTCAAGTTTTGGAGACTTTCTCAAAATTTTCGAGATGAAATTTTAGAAACTCCAGCACAAAATTAGAGATTAATCAACTCCGTCACAAAATCAAGACAAATCATCATGTTTTACTGTCAAATTTCTTTTAAAAAGCAAGAACAAGAAATACGAATAAACTTCTAAACTAATACAAATTTTCCGAATTTTTTCCCCAAATATTGTCAAAGGGAGTTTTAATTCCCTCTATACCCCAAAGTCGAATTTAATTCCCTGTATACCGTCCACATAGGACAGGTTCAGAAGATTATATATTTTTATTTAGCTCAGGCAAAACAGCTACTTGAATTAGCGGTTATCTAAGATAAACCGCTAACTGAAATAGCGACTTGTCATTAACTGAACCACTAATGAATTGGCTGTCCATGAAGTTAACCGCTATTACGAATAGCGGTTTTCATATACCCATTTCTCTCTCCCCTCTTTCTCCCCTCCTGATACAGAGTTACCCATTTCTTTCTCTCTCCTCTCTTTCTCCCCTCATGGATTTCGATCTCCACCGCGCCCCTGAATCATACCCATTTTTGAGGAGGTGGGCTCCACTCCATACCCAAAGGCAAAGGGGAAGTACCATCATGGCTAAAGGTGGGGTCCACTTGTACATGTGAAGAACAGAATAAGAAGCTGCAAATTCATGGGTTAAGCTTTCATAAAGGAGATGATAGGCGTTCGTGACTAATTCTGAAGTGATGGGTGATTGAATTTTATAGCATAGAGAATGGCGGATTTCTGGAAGGAAGAAGCTAGAGGAAGTGCGCAACTAATTCCATAGTTCATTCACAGATTTACAGGTGTTGGAGAAAGGGGTGTTACTGTTACAAAACCGTTACTCTCAGTAGCGGTTCTTCATACTGAACCGCTATTCTAAGAAGCGGTTCTCTTTTAATGGTAAACCGCGACTTCGAGTAGCGGTTTCGTTTGAAGAAAATAAAAAAAAAAATATTTTATATGCATCCACGCTGACGTGGACGGTATGCAAGGAATTAAATTCAACTTTGACGCATAGAGGGAATTAAAACTCCCTTTAACAATATCTAGGGAAAAAATTCCAAATTTTCCAACAGTCGTGCGCGCACTATATTTCCGTTGAAGCTGGACAAGACTAGAATAACCATCCGAGTACATGCGACCTTGCTGGCTGTTATTTATAGCTGCCTTGTTGGTGGTGATGATGATGGTAGTGCTGGTATTCGTACTCGTCGTCGGTACTGTCGCCGACTTGTATTCTTCTAGAAGTTCTGGATGATCAATTCATATTGATGTTCCTGTTTACAGTAAAACCAGGATTAATCGTTTGAGAATTATGATAAGTAGCCATAGATGTCGTTTTATTCTTTCTTTTGGCTGATTTCATCCTATATATAGACGCGTAAAGGCGTGTTGAGTACTAAACTGCTAATGGTGTTGCTGCGCTTCTACACTGATTGCCAAATCAACATCAACTCGCTGCTTTAATTTGCGGAGTAATAGCTCCGCGCAAGCTGCTATATGCCTATATCTGTATGTCATATTAGTGGAATTTTACGTTCTTGGATTTAGATGGTATCATGGTATATATCTTAGCATTTCTGCTGTTAGCATTAGTACATTATCATTCTTTTATTTCTTTATTATTCTCTTTTCTTAGCTTGTCGGGAAATTTTTGAGGGGGGAAAACTTTTGTCTTACTTATTTGTACTATTACTTGTGACATTCGATCTTATTGGTTGATGCCAATTATTCTTTGCCTTATTCTTTTAAAAAAAAAAAATACAAGAAGTTTGTTTAAATCTAATGACGGGGACCAATAATATTAAGTGAAACATATAATAGTCCACAAAAGATTTGGACTCAAATTTTGGCTCAGTTGCACGGAAATCGAGGTTTACGTTTTGCAATATAATGGTTTGGAAATCTCTATTCAGCATTAATTTTCAATTTTTTGGTGTCAAGATTATCTCTACTATATAAATGAAGGGGAGGACAATGGTATTCCCATATTAAATTACAACTCTACCCTTAATAATAAGAAATAATAACACCATACATAAAATCATATCCCTAAATAAATTCTCAATCGAGTCAAAACCTTCCTCAATCAATGCATATCAACAAATTTAAAGCTCATGCTTAATCAAGGCATATTGGACATCACGTTTGACAAAGAAAATTAAAAATAGAAAGTTATCATGTACTAAATCATACACAATATACAAAATACGGAGTAATACATTGAATAAAAAGACAGAGTTATCTTTCTCTTTTCAACTGAGTTGATTCAATTAATTGTAACTTAATTCTTTAACTTAATTCCTATTAAAACTCAAGACGGAGAGTGGTGACCTCCTATAAGTTTGAGACCCCTACACATGCTATACTGCTCTCGACGGTGGCTTCATACGGTATCAACAAAATCCCATGAGCAAAAAAAAAAAAAAAAAAAGTGAAACTTTTTTCCGCCGATTAATCAGAAAGCCCTCATTTAATTTCCTTTCGAAAATTGAACAGCGAATGCGAGGGAGAAAACCCGCCTATGACCCCTCAACTACAATCTCAAGAATGTTTTTATCTAGAAAAAATCCCATTTTCAACTACAAACACTTTTAAAAAAAACTCAAGAGGCTTGTAATATCACAACTTTTATAATTTGCGGGCTCATTATATAGTTTCAATTAAGTATGCAATTTTTTCAAAAGAATGAGTATTACTCACAACCGTAAATACACAATAGTCTTTAAAAGGCAATATAAAATTACAATAAAAAATTCACACTTTTGGTTATAAAACAATCGCCAATATAAAAAAAAATGTACATAATGCGAAGAGAAAAAGACACCTAGAGTTTACAAAAATGTTATGTAAGTGCAATTTCTCTTAAAAATAATACAACTCAATGTAATTTCTAAAATCGAAAATAAAAGTAATCATTCTTAAAACCACACTTAAAGTGGGTAAAATCATACGTGTCTAGGATAATGATTCAATTGAAATTATAGAGGGTGTTTGGCAATTAGAGTTTTGGAGCAAAATGATAGTGTTGGACCACTTTTGGAGTTTTGACTAGTCAAAAACCCTAAAAGGGGTGTTCTGTAAAAGAGAGTTTTTGAATAGCAACTCTCAAAATAAAAATAAAAAAACTACTAATAGGAGCTTTTTCTTTAGAGGATTAGGTAAAAATATGTTCAATGACTTTTTTGCCTCTAAAAATAATAACTACACATATGTATTAAAATGTCTATAAATGTTATTTTACAAAAACAAATAGCAATAAGCTTTTAGCAACCAGTTAATTATTATCAAACACATTTATAAAAAAAAGTTGTCATATCAGCAGTCAAATCTGCTAAACAAAAAGTAAAAACTCTAACAATAAACTCTAAACTCTAACAACTAAACTCTAAACTCTATTTGCCAAACAGGATCATAATCAGCCAACCAATTTTATGTTATTATTTTATGACTGAATAACAGCAGTAAGTCAAAAATGTCACCAAACACAAAGTGTGCATATAAAGCTAGAAACTTCGATTCTTTCTCTAGTTTAAATTTTCCGTATTAAGTTTCTGAAAATTACAAAGTAAAAACTAAAAAGAAATCTCAATTCATTCGATCAATTATGTCATAAATTAAGGTTGGGTTCATGTATGTCCAAAATTTGGCTTTACAAAAGTCACTTATTTATCATTTAAATGAACTTAACTAAATGAATCAGTATTAATCCGCCAATAAATGAGTTTTTGAACACATCAAACATTCACTAACAGAAAGGATAGGAGTTAGCTCAAGTGGATAGAGCACTCCCCCTTGGCCCCTGAGGTCAGGGGTTCGATCCTTACCCCCAGCATTATGCTGGGGTGTTTCTTTCGCATGCTATGCATGCCTTACCAGCCCAATGTGTTGGTGTTTCCCTACGAGCTAGTAGCCTTGTAGGGGGTTAGTCCTTGGGGCGACTTAATCTCCTAATCAAAAAAAAAAAAAAAAAAAAAAAAAACATTCACTAACAGACTATATTAGCTGAGAGATAAAATAAATTGATATCTTAATATGACGTGACACGAACAAGGACAATAATGTTGGCTTTTGATAAGATGGGAGTAAAATAAGCCACTTGTTTATTTAATAAGATCAGATCACTCTCATTTTGTATCATATATTTATGACAATAAGAATCGGTGATGATGAAGACTAAAGTGATCTCTTAACACAACAAATGGTTTTTTTTGGTGTTAAGAGAGCCACAAGGGCAAGTGGTGAGAATAGATATGAAGATCTCCTAGAAGCGGAAGGAAAGCTCTAACCAACTGAGCTAATCCCTCACTCTTTTAACGCAACAAATGGTGCCACGATAATACTACATATATTCTTGTTATCTTTTGTGATCTTACGCCATGAAAAGCTTAGAAGCTTGAATGTTAAGCTAACAGAAAATAGAGAGAGAAAGAATATGTTTGATTATATTCAGAAAGAATGAATGTGAATAATAATTATTACAAGCTATAGAGCTCCTTATATAGCAGGAGATATTACAAAAGAAGAGAATAGAAATTAGTTACAAAGTAGAATAACTAACTAAGTAAGTTTGTTTTTAGTTGTACTGAGCTAGCGCCTGAGAGTAGAATCCGTATGTTTAACATCCCCCCTCAAGGTTGGCAGTGTTGGAAACATGCCAAGCTTGTGCAACAATAGCTGAAATTGAGCAGAAGGAAGCACTTTAGTGAACACATCAGCAAACTGTTGGGTTGTAGGGAAGTAGGTAAGCTCAATAAGACCCTCTATGACTTTTTCCCTAGTAAAGTGGCAATCTATATCGATGTGTTTTGTCCGTTCATGGAACACAGGGTTCCTTGCTTTGTGCAAAGCAGACTGGTTGTCACAATGTAATTGAACAGGTGTGAGATTGAGGACTTGTAATTCTTGTAGGAGCCTAACCATCCAAGTGACTTCAGCAGATGCACTTGCCATGGCTCTATATTCATCCTCTGATGAAGACCTAGAAACTGTGGCTTGCTTCTTACTTTTCCAACTTATAGGAGAATCTCCTAACATGAGAAGATAACCTGAAAGAGATCTTCTGGAATCAGGGCAGGAAGCCCAATCAGAATCAGAAAAAGCCTGGAGCTTGAGAATGGGGGCACCTTTTAACAATATCCCTTGGCCAGTAGTATGAGAAACATAGGAAAGCACATGATGAAGAGCACCTAAATGAGCAGATCTAGGAGCCTACATATATTGACTTAGCACTTGAACTGAGTATGATCGATCTGGTCTGGTGTGAGTTAGGAAATTTAATTTCCCAACTAAACACCTGTAATGAGTAGGGTCTGATAAAAGATCTCCTGAAGTAGCTGATAACTTGAGGCTGAGAGGGAGAGTAGTTACAGCAGACTTGAATGTAGAGAGACCAGAGGAGAGTAAGAGTTCTTTAGTAAATTTCTTCTGAGTCATGGTAATACCTTCAGGAATATAGCTGATTTCCAAGCCTAGGAAGAAGCTTAACTCACCAAGATCCTTTATGCTGAATGCTTGATCAAGATGCTGTTTGAGATGAGTAATACTAGAAGGATCATTACCAGTGATGATCATGTCATCTACATACAGCTGCAATAGTAATAGAAGTGTCATGAAGTTTAATGAAGAGGTTGGAATCATTTTTTGATTGTGTATAACCTTCAAGGACTAGAGCAGCTACCAACTTAGCAAAACATTGTCTAGATGCCTGTTTAAGGCCATACAATGATTTTTTAAGTTTGCAAATTTTGTTATCTGGATTAGGACATCCGTCAGGTAGCTTCATATAAACTTCCTCATGGAGATCTCCATGTAGGAAGGCATTATTAACATCCAATTGGAAAAGTTTCCAAACCTTATATGCTACCAAGGCTAGGATGCATCTAACAGTAGGCATTTTGATAATTGGAGAAAAAGTCTCCATGTAATCAATACCATATTTTTGATTAAAACCCTTTGCCACCATCCTGGCTTTATACCTTTCAATCTGACCATCTGCTCTTAATTTCACTTTGAAAACCCATTTAGAGCATATGGGTTTCTTCCCATGAGGAAGATCAACAACTTCCCAAGTCTAATTGTGTGCCAGTGTTGTCAATTCTTTTTGCATAGCTTCAATCCAAAGAGGATTGGAAGGCTGCTGAGAATATGAAGAAGGTTATGTAACATCATAAGAGTGAGCAATAAAGGCTTGAGAAGAAAGAGAAAGAGCAGAGAAAGCAACAAGATTGCACCAATGTGAAGAAAAAGAAGAAGATGTTTGGCAAATATAATCTTGTAACCAATTGGGAGGCTTATGAGGCCTGGAAGTGTGTCTAGGTGGAGGGGTAGTATGTAATGGAAGATTTGGTGAAGGATTGGATGTATGAGTGGAAGTTTCAGGAGAAGAATCAAGAGAAGAAGAAGAAGATAATGGTGTAGAAGAAACATGAGAAGAAAGAGGAGAAGGAGATGGGACAGGTGATGGAATATTGAATGTAGATGTGTTTGAAGTATCAAGTAATGCATCTGAAGAAAGAGGTTCAAATGGATCATAGAAGATATGATCAGTATTAGTAGTAGGGAGAAAAAATTGAAAAGGGGTAGAATTAGAAGAAGATTGGATATGAAAGGGAAAGTGTTGTTCATGGAAAACAACATCCCTGGATATTATTATTTTGTGAGTGGCAAGATGATAAACCTTATAGGCTTTTTGGTGAGCAGGGTAACCAATAAACACATAAGCTTCAGCTCTTGAGTCAAATTTAGTTCTACCAGTTGTGGATGTAGAAACAAAACATAAGCTTCCAAAAACTCTAAAATAAGAGAGGTCAGGAGCAATGTTATGAAGTTTTTGATAAGGAGAAATGTGTTGAAGTACTGATAATGGTGTTCTATTAATAAGGTGTGTAGCTGTGAGTACACACTCACCCCACAAATGAATGGGAAGATGAGATTGGAAAAATAAAGCTCTAGCACACTCTAACAAATGTCTGTGCTTGCGTTCAACAAGTCCATTCTGTTGAGGAGTGTAAGAGCAACTCTTCTAGTGTACAATGCCCTTGGAAAGATAGAATTGCAACATAGCACCTTCACACAACTCTTTGGCATTGTCACTTCTGATGATGTTCACATTATAAGAGAACTGATTCTCAACATAAGCAATAAAGTGGATCAATATAGGAACAACATCAGATTTGAACTTGAGAAAATGTACCCATGTATACCTAGTAAAATCATCAACAATGGTGAGAAAGAACTTACAACCAGACATAGTAGGATGTTTATAAGCTCCCTAAATATCAATGTGTATTAATTAAAAAGGTCTTACTGTAGTAGAAGTACTAATAGGAAAGCTAAGTCTACATTGCTTAGCTTTAGGATAAACTTGACAGATGCAATCCATAGCATGTTTTATATTCATATGAGGAAATACATGCTTAAGCTGGGTAAAAGGAAGGTGTCCCATCCTGAGATGCCATAATTTGGCTTCATGAGACACAACAGCTAGCATAGAAGCATTATTTTTAGACAAGGCTGCAGAAGAAATAGAGCCAGAAGCTTGAGTAGGATAACCAGATGAGAGAGGAGCAAAATACAGACCATTGTGCAGATTACCAAGATGAATTGGTGCTGTCAGGGAAGGGCTCTGTACGAGACAAGAATCATGAGTAAATTGCAAGGTACAACTTATGGTTGCACACAATTTGGGCACAGATACAAGGCTTAATCGAAATCCAGGAACAAAGAGCACATGATCTAAGGTAATAAGATCATTTAGTTTCACAGTTCCAGTGTGAGTAATTGGAACTTGTCTGCCATCAGGTATTGTAATATGATGATGATGAGGATTATCCAGCAATTTATAGTCAGAAAACAAAGATAAATCACAACAAATGTGATCTGAGGCACCACTGTCTACTATCCAACTGGAAGCCAAATATGATGATAAACAATGCTTACCAGCGAATAAGGGTGTAGAAGTTGTTTCACCTGTCTTCTGATCATAGAGAAGACTTAATAAATGATTGTATTGATCCAGTGAGATGATAGGAGCAGAAAGTTCTTCAGTATTAGTCTCAACTATAGCTTTTCACTGTGAACAGCAGCAGCAAATTTCTTTTGAGGAGGCTTCCAATCAACAGGGTAACCATGTATCTTAAAACATCTTTCAATACTATGGCCAGGAATCTTGCAATGAGTGCAATAGTAGTGAGAGCCTCTCTTTGTGCCAGAAGTACCAGCAGAAATACCAGCAGAAGTACCAGCAGATGATGATGGATGTTTATAAGCCTTGTTAGACTCAGGATAAAACCTTTTGTTTGCTGCTAGAGCCATAAGTTCATTGGTCTGATGATTCACCAGACTTAATTCTTTGTGTTTCTGCTCTTGAAGAATGAGCCTGTATGCTTGAGTAATAGGTGGTAAAGCTTCCATCACCAAAATATTAGTTCTAACTTGTTGATAGACCTCCTTAAGTTTCATCAAAAAATGAACTAGCCTTTGATCTTGTTGTATTTTCAAAAATTTCTTTGTAAGATTGCAGGTACATTTACCACACTCACAACAAGGTATAGGCACAACTTCATCTAATTGATCAAATAGGACCTTCATTTTAGTAAAAAAATGATGAAATATCATCATTTTCTTGATTCAGACTAGATAACTCTTGTTGAAGAGAATACAGCTGAGCTACAGATGAATGACCAAATCTTTCCTCTAGATCTTGCCAAATAGCTCTAGCTGTAGGTAAGTGCAGGTCACTTTTCACAAGTACAGGTCCTAGAGACTTCAAAATCCAGCCACAAACCATATAATTTGCACGTTCCCATGCTTTTGCTTCCTCAGCATCAGAAGGTTTAGGCAAAGTTCCATCCACAAAGCTCATTTTATTCTTAGAACTAAGGCCTATAACCATCATTCTTTTCCAGTCCGAATAACCAATTCCATCAAATACGAAGCAACTAAATGTTGAGATGTATTATCGCGAGATGGAGAAAATATACGAAGTAGGATTTTGTGTGTGTTCTAAAGTAGGTGTGGAAGATGTAGAAGAAGACATACTTTCAGAGAGAAAATGAAGATCAGGTTGAATTTTAGTATAAGGATGAAAAATTGATCAAGAAAAATGACTGAAATCTTGAAATGATTGAAATGAATCAAGATAATCACGGAATAAGAATCAAAGATGAATAGGAAAAGATTGATTGAAAAATGAGATTATGAACAACTGAATTCACCAGAACAAGATCAATTTCAGCTGATTTTACAAGCTGATTGCCAGAATCAACAGATTCACTCTAAATTTCAGAATTATATTGCCAGAATCAACAGGTTTACTCTAAATTTCAGAATTATAATACGATCAAATTCAAAATTTCATCACACTTCAGAATCAACCTTAGAATTTCATCAAATTTTCAGAAAAACAACCAGATTCACTAGAATTCAGATAAGAAACTTCAGAAAAAGAATTTCAGAGAAATATTGAAGAATTACAAACTAGATTCTTCAATTAAGTTGATTGAATCAACAATTTCAGATGAATTGCGGAAGAAAAATGAGCAGCAGCTCTGATACCATGTTATCTTTTGTGATCTTACGCCATGAAAAGCTTAGAAGCTTGAATGTTAAGCTAACAGAAAATAGAGAGAGAAAGAATATGTTTGATTATATTCAGAAAGAATGAATGTGAATAATAATTATTACAAGCTATAGAACTCCTTATATAGCAGGAGATATTACAAAAGAAGAGAATAGAAATTAGTTACAAAGTAGAATAACTAACTAAGTAAGTTTGTTTTTAGTTGTGCTGAGCTGGCGCCTGAGAGTAGAATCAGTATGTTTAACAATTCTTTCTTTAGTTATTGTAGGAGAATATATAATCCCTTTCATTATATCTTTTTAATTTTCTTTAAAATATGAGATCACTGAACGTGTATATTCTTAGAGCAATATATAATAAAGAATCAACTAGCTGGCATAATGATAAATAAATGGTAAACTTCTAAAAAATATATTCATAGGGCCACGTAATAACGTTAACATTGTGGAAAATGTATAATTTTGATTCCTGTTGATCACATCCTATAAATTGAGAGGGCGAGGTTGAAACTAATGTGAACCCAAAAGCATACACCACAAATACACACACATAAATAACACTCGCAAATATGAGTTCCTAAAATGAACAAAACAGTCCAAAGATCAAAGAGATAGCTGCTTGGGCTGTGAATGAGTACAACAACAGCGTAAGCTTCTACATACCCTATTGATTGTTTCTGTTATAGAATAATATGCAATTTTGTTAATTACTTTTATGTGGTTAAGTTCTATTTTTTCTTCTTATATACTAATATACGCTTCCAAATGTGATCAAGATTTTGAATCATTAACCATGTTATAAGGAAAGCAATAAAGCAACGAAAAATTAATTAAAGAACAATCGACACAAGAATTAACGTGATTCACTAACAATGTATAGTTGTATACACTAGGTACATCCACAGGCAGAAGAGAAGCAATTTTACTATCTTGAGGAAAGAGAGTACAAATTATATAATAATGAGGCAGATATTAAAATAAGGGTTTATTTAGTACCCATTTAATTAATCTACAACAAACTGGGCCTAAAACCGAAAGCAAAACAGAAACAATTTACTAAATCGCATACAACCAGTGCCAGATAATGCAAGCCATATTTCAACAAACCATGAAGTGCTAAGTGTAAAGAAACAAAAATAAGAACGACTTTAGACTTGTATGTAGATTCGCGACTAATGCTAGTGAAATATGCAGGGACATTGCGTGAAGTTTGAAAAGGTTTTGAAGGCATATGGAATCATAACTCTTGGTGTGACCTACTATATTGATCTCGAGGCATCTAATGGATGCTTGTTGGAAAAATATATTGCAATAGTTTATGAAGAAGAAGCAAGAGATATCCTTCAACTCCAAGGGTAGTCTCTGTCGCAAGCCAAGCCTCTACTTGATATCGATGCAAGTGTCGGCACTCTCAAGTCTGTGTTAGGAGTCGATGCACGTGTAGCCATTCCCATCTAATCTTTGGCTAAGCCAAAATGAACCTAGCTTTCATGGTTAAGCTTGGATGGAAAATGTCCCAAGGACCACCAAATCTCGCCTAAGAGTGCATCCAATCCAAATATTTTCATAAAAACCATGTCACACAGTTCAAAAATGGGTCGAATACTTGGAAGGATATAGGCAAGGGGGATCTTATTCAAAATCATTGTCATTGGGATGTGGGAGATGGGAAAACTGTCAAGTTTTTGGGGGATGATTGGTTAGCCATTGGCCCAATTAGGCAATTCATCTTAGGTCCTCTCAAGTGTAAAGAGGAGGAAACCACGGTTGCTGAGTATATTTTAGATGGACAATGAGATTTTTCATCCCTCTCCATAATTCTCCCTATCGAAATCCATGACCGTATCCTGAGTGTTCCACCCCCCCAATTCGCGCAAAGACTTGTTGCTCCCTAACTTCACTTCCATCTCGAGTTTCTCCTTAAGTTTTGCCTACCGAGCCCAATGTTGTACTTCTGAGGAGGGTGTTGACTTGGAATGGATATGGAAATGGTATATGGAACCAAAGTTGAAATTCTTTTTCTAGTTAGCTTGGCATGATCGCCTTCCCCATAGAACCCTCCTACTCCAAAGGAAGATAATCTCTTCGGATGCTTGTCCCCGATG
The DNA here is from genome assembly GCA_947646795.1 of Beta lomatogona. Classification (NCBI taxonomy): domain Eukaryota; kingdom Viridiplantae; phylum Streptophyta; class Magnoliopsida; order Caryophyllales; family Amaranthaceae; genus Beta; species Beta lomatogona. The sequence continues at coordinate 318,287 of CANSNZ010001166.1, forward strand.
CCTTCTCAGTAATGAAGACTCAGACCATGTCATTAGAGGGTGTCCTTGTAATACCCCGAACTTTAATCTCATTTTATTAGCTACTAATTATGTTTGTTTGCAAAATTTTTGAGTAAATGATTTTCAATTAAGGTATAGAAGTCAAAGTTTTGACATTTTGTCATTCCAAGCAAATAAGAATAGAAGGAAAGAAAGATTAAAAAAAAAAAAAAGAAAAGGAAGAATTAATTTCTTTCCTCCATCTCCATTTTTCCCTCACAAAAACTCAACCATGGATTTATATTCAAATGTATTTTTCTTGCACACCAAAACTCAACTTCAATCAAAAATTCTAATCCAAACCAAACTCTCCCAAAATTCAATTTTTTCATCAATTCCATCAACATCATTCACAAAAATTAGAACATAACCATGGCTATAAATAGCCATCCTTCCTCAAATCACCACACATCCACCACCCATTTTCTCTCCTCTCACGTACTGTATTTTTCCAGTATCTAATTCTTACAGTCGGAATTTCTAAAGTTTTGTGAAGGAAAGTTGTAGATCTCGAAAAGTTATTGAATTTAGACCCAAAAATCACTCGATTCGGAGTTCGTAGCAAGTAGTTATGCCCTCCTGAAGTTTTCTGTTTTTGCTGTCTTGTTCCTTCCGCCACCAGACGCGCGCCGCACCACCCCCTTCTGTCACCGTCATCACGGTGCTGCCGCCTTGCCTCGCCAGATCGCTCTATCTTCGCCGGAGCCCGAGCTCCCCTACTCTTCGTTGCTCCTAGTTGAGCAGAGTTATGACTTTGAGGAGATTACATATGATGATTCTTGGAGGCTAAGTTATGACGATATTTAAAGAGTAAGAAAAGGAATAACGTATGAGGTAACATTCATGTCCAGCAATATATGTATTCCCGTATGTGTTATGTGTAATGATATGCTCAAATGTGTTAATATGACTCCGTGATGATATGACTATGTGTTACAATCAGTATGTTGCATGATGAGACACGTTATGATGTGACGATGCTCGCGTATGTTATGAAATGTCATGTTTATGATTCTGTTTACGATTTATGGATGATTCCGAATTAAGAATATATGATGTTTGATAAGTAATGATAATGAAAGTGGATGGTTCTGCTGGTCTGGAGTCATGAACTGATCCGGTAAATAGGCGAGTTACAGGTGGAGGAATTATGTTACGATTTATGGCATCATATGCCACCTTCTGATGGGGGATGAATATCGTCGGTGGCTTTTGCCTTCTGTTAACGTTATGAATTATGAAAGGTACGCTATGTCCAAAACCTGTACTTGCCGATGAACTAAAGTCACGTAAATGGTCCTTGCCAGCAGACTGTTCAATGCTAATGATAATGTTCTCTGTTAATAATTGCTAAAGTGTTATTATATATGCTTATATGTGAAAATGTTTACGAACTAAAACTGTTTTTACGGGCTGGAGTGAAGTTACTGAGTTTTCAACTCATTTTAGGTTATTTTCTGTGTTTTCTCTTTTCCCTATTTTATGAAATTATTCAGGTATTCTGAAGATAGGCGCAGGATCGGTTATGTCAGTAATGCTCCGAAAGGATTAAATTGAAGTGACTCCGATAATTATTAGAGATATCTAGAACCCTCTGTATTAAGGGTAATCATTATGAATTGTTATTGAACATTTGTATGTTTAAGAGGCCATTTTAGGCTATTATTTTACTAGTGGGCCATAACCCACAGGCTTTAGTTCCATTTCCGCTGTTAAGTACGAGCAATTGTGTTTAATTAAGGTTATGAATTTTCGGGGCGTTACAGAGTTGGTATCAGAGCCGAAACCTAGCCGGAAGTGCAGAGTCTTAGACTTAGCACCGCCTAGGTATGATCCTTTGGGAAATTAGACGATAAGGAAGTTGAGGTTAATTTTGATGATTATTTGGGTTAAAAGAGCCTAAGATATGAGAAACAGTGTTATGAATGCCCTTTTGGGTTATACCTGGACTAGTTGGTATTAAGTTATATGAGTTATACGACCGTTATTATTTACATGACGTTATGTGGTTATTAATAGTATTTCCGTGAATCTTATCTTTTAGTGATATTTTTCAAAGTAAATTGTTTTCTCAAATGGGATCTCCCTAAATGATCAAGTTAGGATCCAATGCCACCAAGTTTGCTCCTTTTGTTTTCTTTGCTCCTCGATTTCGCGAGTCGAGTTGAAGTAGAGACACAAAAGATGATTGCGGAATGGAGGCTGGATGCTTAAACAAAAGATTATGAATGTGAGAACTCTTTTTTTAGAAAACGGTATTTTCTGTTAAGTTAAGTTTCGAGGACAAAACTTTTTCTATGGGGGTGAGGATGTAATACCCCGAACTTTAATCTCGTTTTATTAGCTACTAATTATGTTTGTTTGCAAAATTTTTGAGTAAATAATTTTCAATTAAGGTATAGAAGTCAAAGTTTTGACATTTTGTCATTCCAAGCAAATAAGAATAGAAGGAAAGAAAGATTAAAAAAAAAAAGAAAAAAAAAGAAAAGGAAGAATTATTTTCTTTCCTCCATCTCCATTTAATTTTTCCCTCACAAAAACTCAACCATGGATTTATAATTCAAATGTATTTTTCTTGCACACAAAAACTCAGCTTCAATTAAAAATTCTAATCCAAACCAAACTCTCCCAAAATTCAATTTTTTCATCAATTCCATCAACATCATTCACAAAAATTAGAACATAACCATGGCTATAAATAGCCATCCTTCCTCCCTCAAATCACCACACATCCACCACCCATTTTCTCTCCTCTCACGTACTGTATTTGTCCAGTATCTAATTCTTACAATTGGAATTTCTAAAGTTTTGTGAAGGAAAGTTGTAGATCTCGAAAAGTTATTGAATTTAGACCCAAAAATCACTCGATTCGGAGTTCGTAGCAAGTAGTTATGCCCTCCTGAAGTTTTCTGTTTTTGCTGTCTTGTTCCTTCCGCCACCAGACGTGCGCCGCACCACCCCCTTTTGTCACCGTCATCGCGGTGCTGCCGCCTTGCCTCGCCAGATCGCTCTATCCTCGCCGGAGCCCGAGCTCCCCTACTCTTCGTTGCTCCTAGTTGAGCAGAGTTATGACTTTGAGGAGATTACATATGATGATTCTTGGAGGCTAAGTTATGACGATATTTAAAGAGTAAGAAAAGGAATAACGTATGAGGTAACATTCATGTCCAGCAATATATGTATGCCCGTATGTGTTATGTGTAATGATATGCTCAAATGTGTTAATATGACTCCGTGATGATATGACTATGTGTTACAATCGGTATGTTGCATGATGAAACATGTTATGATGTGACGATGCTCGCGTATGTTATGAAATGTCATGTTTATGATTCTGTTTACGATTTATGGATGATTCCGAATTAAGAATATATGATGTTTGATAAGTAATGATAATGAAAGTGGATGGTTCTGCTGGTCTGGAGTCATGAACTGATCTGGTAAATAGACGAGTTACAGGTGGAGGAATTCTGTTACGATTTATGGCATCATATGCCACCTTCTGAAGGGGGATGAATATCCCGGTGGCTTTTGCCTTCTGTTAACGTTATGAATTATGAAAGTTACGCTATGTCCAAAACCTGTACTTGCCGATGAACTAAAGTCACGTAAATGGTCCTTGCCAGCAGACTGTTCAATGCTAATGATAATGTACTCTGTTAATAATTGCTAAAGTGTTATTATATATGCTTATATGTGAAAATGTTTACGAACTAAAACTGTTTTTACGGACTGGAGTGAAGTTACTGAGTTTTCAACTCATTTTAGGTTATTTTCTGTGTTTTCTCTTTTCCCTATTTTATGAAATTATTCAGGTATTCTGAAGATAGGCGCAGGATCGGTTATATCAGTAATGCTCCGAAAGGATTAAATTGAAGTGACTCTGATAATTATTAGAGATATCTAGAACCCTCTGTATTAAGGGTAATCATTATGAATTGTTATTGAACATTTGTATGTTTAAGAGGCCATTTTAGGCTATTATTTTACTAGTGGGCCATAACCCACAGGCTTTAGTTCCATTTCCGCTGTTAAGTACGAGCAATTGTGCTTAATTAAGGTTATAAATTTTCGGGGCGTTACAGTCCTCGCTCCATTGATGTTTGGAATGTCTCCGGCATCTCCACCATTCCCCAGCTTGACCTTAGTTCTTGGATCCGTAAAACCCTTGCCTCGATGCTACCATTTAGGGGCCATGAGTGGGGAGTCATATTTCCCTTTGTTAGCCATGAGATATGGAATGATCGAAACAGCTTTGTGTTTCGTAATCAAGCCATACCCCAACCTCAGGTGACGGTCCGAAGGGCGGTGCGCCTGGCATATGAATTTGTGAAGGCCACGACTCCTGATAGACCTACACTAGATTTAGGTGTGCCCAAGGCCAATCTGGTTATTGGCCCAACTCATGACGAAATCATATACATCCATTTGGATGCCTCTTTCTTCAATGTCGCTGGGCCTTGTGGGCTTGGGAGTGTACCTACGGACCATAAGAGAACTTGGATCTCGGGTTTCCAAAGAAAATGTTATGCTTTTGATTCTTTTGCAGCTGAGCTCATGGGTATTATCGAGGCTTTTCAGAGGGCCAAGCTACAAGGAACACCGCATATTATTATTTTCTCGGACTGTAAGAATGTTGTGGAAATGTTACAAAACATTGACTTGCCTGACAAACACACAAATCTTATTTCATCTTGCAGAAAGTTGTGGAGGGATATGCCTAATATTGTGGTTCGACACTGTAGCCGCGAGGAGACAAAGGGCGCGAACGCCATGGCAAAAGCTTGTAGGAAATCTATGATAGAATGCAATGCAACTAGGTTGTTTCCCTCTCCCCCTAGTTATTGTAAGAACTTTTATGTTGATGTAGTAACCGAACCTTAAACTATTTTAATATTAGCTCTCGTTAACCAAAAAAAAAAAAGATGAGTTCCTCTGCTCAACAGGTTAAGGCTGGTATTGATATACACAGTCCAAAGATCCAAGAGATTGCTGCTTGGTGTTAGCTATTTGATTCAAGTTAGTTGCTATGTTTTAGGAGCATGTGGTTGAATAAAGTATTAGCACTTTCTAGTTTGTTGAAGTCAATTAAGTTAGTTGAGTAATGGAGTAGTGTGGTCAAATTAGTGGAGTATTACGTGGGAATGAGTTCGTACTTTTTCTATTTGTTTGATGTTATTTCCATTATTTAAGTAGTCTGATGTATTATGTTTTGATAAGCAATGAGAGTATCATGATTAACTTTGTAATTTGTTTGTCTTCGTTCACTACCATACACTTTGTTTTCTCTTTTAACTTCAACGCTTGGGCTGTGAATGAGTACAACAAAAGCGTAAGCTTCTATGTACCCTATTCGTTATTTCTGTTTTTTTTTTTTAAATTGCAATTTTGTTAGTTGTTTTAGCATCTTACAGTTATTTACTGAGATACGAGCTCTGTTTCATTTTCAATTTTAATTTCATAACACTAGTCAGTTGTCCACAATCTCCAATAATATCTTTCATCGTGTCATTAGTATATTCCAGTATTTTTCTTTTTTTGGTAAATAATAAAATTTTCTTTATTTGCCAAAGAAATATATTCAAGTATCTAGACATAAAAAATTCTATACATTTAATTCGTAGAAAAATATAGATATGTCATATGTACAATCAATTTCACGTACATGACAATAGTTAGGACTTTTATACTATCGAGTACACACTCCTATTTAACCACCTATTGGGATTTATAAGCAAGGAAAGACATAATCATATAGGATCTTGTTGTTTTACTTATGTTGATATATATACCGAGGAGGTAAATAGATTCACGACTAATGCTAGTGAAATTGGCAGGGACACTGCTTGAAGTTTGAAAAGGTTTTAAAGGCAACCACAATATGGACTCTTGGTACCACCTACTATATTGATTTGGAGGCATCTGATGGTGGCATGTTGCAAAAGTATTTTGCACAAGTATATGAAGAGGAATCGAGAAACATCATCGAACTCCAAGTGTTCAAGCCTCCGGTACAAGCCGCACCTCTGGTGGAAAGCCGTTTCAGTGCTTTACAGGAACCCAGGCAAAGCAAGCCAACTCTGAATAATGTGCAAGCTAAATAATCATTTGGTGTGCTTAGTTATAAGCACATCGAAAGTATTATGAGCTACTACTATACTTTTACATATGATAGTACTACATGACTTAGTTCTTGTACTACTACTACCCCAACATACCTAAATAAAACGGATCTTATAGATCCCATAATATACGCAAGAAAATTTGCCCAAAAAAACCTTTTAAAAGCTCAATTTTGCGAGAAAAAACCTTGTAAAGCATTCTTTGCCAAAAAAAAACTACAAACTTAATTTTTATTGCAAGATAAAACCTATTCCCATTTTCTGGTGTGATTTTTGAGATGCATAGGAGTGATGCTGTATTTAATGGAAATAGGGGGTTAAAGAAAGATAGAAGGGTCAGAGCCGGAATTGAGAAAACCACACCAGAAAATGGGAATAGGTTTCTTCTTGCAAGAAAAATTAAATTTGTGCTTTCTTTCTATAAAGAATACTTTAAAAGGTTTTTTTTCACAAAATTGAACTTTTAAAGGTGTTTTTTGGCAAATTTTCCATATACGCATGATGCTTTATGCAATTTCTTATATTTCATTATAGATATGAGACCAAGCTAAGTTCCAGTTGCAAAAATGGATATCGAATGAGCAATGACCTACAGGAGTATAGTGTTGTACTGTGGACCTGTGGTTGTAAATGCGTTGGTTTTGGAGTTCGGATATGTCAAGCTAGTTGGTGGGTCATGGGCCAAGTTAATTATAATCACAAAACAGGCATAACGATTCAGTAATCAAAGACAATGTTTGATAATGGCTATACACTTAGACTCTATTGTGTTCAACTTATTTCATATAAATAAGTTCAGATAAGATAAGTTCAAATTAAATAAGATATTTTAAGTCCAGATAAGATAATATAAGTTCAGATAATATAAGATAAGTTTAGATAAGATTAAATTAGTCTAATAATACAAACATCATCAAGTTTAATAAGTTCTAATAAGATAAGATAAGTTCAGAAAAAAAAAAAAAAAAGTTCAAATAAGTCAAAATAATTTGAATAGAACGGACCCTTATACTACAAATATAAAACGCTCAAAACTACAAAGTTGAGCTCAAGCGATAGAGAGTGAATTATGAGAATATGACGCACAAAGTTGAGATTATGAAGTGATATAGAATGTGAGAATGGTCGGATAACGATAAAATTAACAGCAAGATTTCTGTGCGGCTGGTCGTACGGTTAATAGCCATGTGACAGCACGCATAAAGACGAACTAAATATTTTAAGGCATAAGTAACCCTTTCAATTCTATAAGTATCCCCTAATAATGGTAAGTAATTCCTATTGATCACTAACCCTTAAAATAGGTAACCCCAACAGGGGACGAAATAAGTAACCTCTATTATATTAATAAACTAGTAACCCCAACAATTATTAGTAACTCATATATATTAATTAGTAACTCCAAAATACAATAATTAACCTTATATGCGGACTGGCCACACCATTAACTATGGATGTGACTGGCCACATATAAGACTTAGATCAATGTTTTTAAAACCAAAAATTAGCGTTAATGTTAAAAGGGCCTCTTCAAGGTAGTGCTTAACCCAACATTGCTCGACTCCAAACGACATAAATATAGCAAGGTGATGGGTAACATGACTTCAACGAAACCGAATCCCAGTCAGTCAGAAATATCAAGGAAACTTCTTAAGCCCCGACATAATTGACTGGCAATCTGTCTTAAACACCACCGCCTTGAATCCGTGCTTTAATGTCAGCTTCATAGCCAAAACAAAAGGCCTTCTCTTCAACTATATCAGATTATCAGGTGTGTAATATGCTCACATCCTTCTTGAACCGCAAAATAGCACATTCTCAGCGTAATCAAGAGCAATAACCCCCAAACTCTGAAACCCACACAACCTTAATCACAAAGAGAAGAATCGCAGTTTACTTTAATTGCTCCAATAGGTAAGGGGCTGCTAAATTTTTCAAAATTTGGGCTACTAAAATTTTGAAATTTTCGGAGAACCAAGTGTTTTAATTAGTACTTTGCAACCTCCTCAATTAATTCAAAGACACCTAGCTGCGATCACATTCCCTACCGTCTCTTTACTCTCGGAAAACTTGTTCATTCTTAGCTCCCAATTGCACCAAGCCGAGAAAAGACCACGCTGATGCCTTACATTTCGCGCCTCCATCTTCCACAAACCCATAATGGAACTGAAATTAGATGCACCAGCAGGAGGAATTGAGCTGCCACAATTGCAGCTAGAGCATTAGGTAACATACAGGTATTTGTTAGATGCGTATAACAGTTATAGATTTATCCTTCCTCTTCAAGTCTGGCGTCCGAATAGAGCATCATTGGACACCGCAACTTTGCAAGGTAGCGGAACCCCAGCCAACAGGAGTCAGGACCATTTGGATTTGAACACCGCAATGATTTCTTAAGATAATAAGTTAGTTCAATATTAATCATAACATAATTTCTCAATATGACTTGACACGAACAATAATTTCGACTTTTGGGAAAGTAGTAGTAAAATAAGTCACTTGCTAGATAAAATAAATCACTCTCATTTCGCATTGTATGTTAACGACAACAAGAATCAATGATGATAGGGAACTCTATCAGAATAACAAATAGGGTAAAAGTACAAAATTCTTTCTATAAATCTTCTTTTAAAAAAATTGATCCCTTTCAAATTTTTTTTTTCCATAATTATAGTATGAGATTAGAGCACATGTCTCATTTACAATGAAGAATCAACTAGCTGGCATAATAACTTCTCGGGATGGTAAACATGTTGTTGGAGTTAAGGCTTGGAAAAACCTTGGCTCATTTTCTTGTTTGTCCGACCCGGGAGCTACGCGTGTGTGGCTGTTGGAATTCTGTAACGTTTTACCGTTACAGTATTCATGGCAATCCCTAATTATCCGCCCATTGATTTCTGTCTTGATTGCTATCCGTTTTTTGGCTTGATTCTTCCCTATAAAATCAGTGCCATCCCGTTCGTCGAGATACACAAAAAAAAAAAAAAAAAAAAAAACAACAAACACTCTTCTCTCTTCCCTTCTCTTCTCTATTCCTGGGTTTTCGTGCTATTCTCTAAAGCTCAGTTTGCTAGTGGTGGCATTCTTAGCTGCTGTGTAAACCTTGGGGAGCATTCCGGCCAAGATCGATAACCACCATTGTCGGGCCGTAATTGCTTTCAAGTCAGTGATCTCCTATCACGGCACAGCCTTGAAAGTTATCTATTTCTGCCTTTGCGAAACTCTTATTCCAACAATTTGAAAGCAATTACTAATATTTGCAATGGCAGAAAGTTCAACCAAATCAATGGCTCATCTGTCCAAACTTGAGTCCCTTGATGGAAATAACTACAAACGCTGGGCTCAGAAACTTCTTATGTTTTTCGAGCAACTGGATATTGACTATGTCCTGTTCAATGACTGTCCCACTGCCATTACGGCTTCTGCTGATTCATCTTCTCCTTCTGCTGCTGTCATTAAGCAGAATGAGGATCAAATTCTGAAATATGAAAAAGATAATAAAACAGTTCGTTTCCATCTCCTTAATCTGATGACTAATAATTTGTTTGATTTGTTTATGGTTCATAAGTCATCTAAACTGATTTGGGAGGCCCTTGAGAAAAAATATGGGGCTGATGATGCTGGGAAACAGAAATATGTTGTAGGAAAGTGGCTGTCTTTCCAAATGGTTGATGACAAACCTGTCATGGACCAAGTTCATGTCTACGAAAATTTATGTGCTGATGTTCTAAATGAGGACATGAAAATCTGTGAGGTTTTCCAGGCTAATGTTCTCTGGAAAAATTTCCTCCTTCCTGGAGGGAGTTCCGTAACAATCGAAGCATAGGAAAGAGTTCCTATCTCTTCGAGGAACCGATCGACCATATGAGGATTGAAGAGGCCAACCGGATCAAAGATAATCAGGACTCGGCTCTTGTCAATGTTTCCAAAGCTAATCTGGTGGAATCTGTTGCTGCGCCAAGTTCTGATAAGTTCAAGGGTAAGGGCAAGAAGGTATTCAACAAGGGTAAGAAGCAAGGAAAAGTGAACAAACCAAGTGGTAAGATTCAAAAGAGGACCTTTGTGTGCTATGTGTGTGGAAAGCCTGATCATAAGGCTTACCAATGTCCTCAACGCCAAGGTTCTGTCCAAAAAGAAACTCCTCAAGCTAACCTTGCTGTTTCGGATGATGTTATTGCTGCTGTGGTGGTTGAAGCAAATCTGGTCGAGAATCGTTCGACCGGATTCTTGGACACCGGGGCTTCAAGGCATTTTGTTCGAACAAAGAGTCGCTCCATGACTTCCGGGATGCAACGAAGGTGAGTGCGTCTACATGGGGAATGCAAAGACTGCCGGAGTGCTTGGACATGGAAAGGTCACTCTAAAACTTACCTCTGGAAAAACCCTCTCCCTTTCAAATGTCTTGTATGTTCCTACTATGCGTCGTAACCTAGTGTCTGGTGCCTTGTTAAACAAAGCTGGTTTGAAAATTGTTTTTGAGGCTGACAAGGTTGTAATGACTCGTGGTGGGGAATTTGTGGGGAAAGGGTATCTGAGTGGGGGTTTGTTTATTTTAAATGTTGCTTCTTCTGTATCTGCTATTAATAAAACTGTTTGTGGTTCTGCTTATATTGTTGAGTCTTTAAATTTATGGCACGGTAGATTAGGACATGTGAATGTTGCCTCTATTAAGAGACTAAGGACCTTAGAATTGATTCCTAATCTGTCCTCAACCGAGTTCTCTAAGTGTCCTATTTGTGTTGAAGCAAAATTTACCAAGAAACCTTGCAAAACTGTGACTCAAAGGACCACCCAACTTCTAGAATTGGTTCATACAGACTTAGCTGACTTTCAGAACACTAGAAGTAGAGGAGGAAAATTCTGGTATATTTCCTTTGTTGATGATTACTCGAGGTTCACTAAGTTATACCTTCTTAAGACCAAAAGTGAGGCAGGGGAAGCTTTTTTGAAGTATAAGGCCGAGGTAGAAAACCAACTTGATAGGAAAATCAAGAGGGTTAGGTCTGATAGGGGTAGAGAATATGAGAACTTCTCTTGGAATGACCATTGTGAGAAATTGGGAATCATTCATGAACTTAGTGCTCCTTATGTACCCCAACAAAATGGTGTAGCTGAAAGGAAAAATAGGTCCTTGAAAAATATGATGAATGCTATGCTTGTAAGTTCTGGGTTGCCTGATGAAATGTGGGGGGAAGCTGTTCTTTCAGCTTGTCATGTTCTTAACCGAGTTCCTCACAAAAGATTAGATAAGACCCCTTATGAGCTATGGAAGGGTTATCCTCCAAACTTGAGTTTTCTGAGAGTGTGGGGGTGTCTAGCCAAAGTTGGGCTTCCTGACTATAAAAAGTCAAACATAGGACCTAAGACTTTTGATGCTGTATTCATTGGTTATGCTCATGCTGCATATAGATTCATGTCTCTGAGTGATAGGTCTATCTGTGAGTACAGAGATGCTGAGTTTTTTGAACATGTTTTTCCTTTGAAAAAAGGTGATGTTGCATCTGTGCCTTCTTGTTCTTCTCCTGCTGTTGATTTATCTACTTGTTCTACGCATGATGTTCTACCTACTTGTGATACTCCTGCTGATTTGACTTTGAGTAGTAGTTCAGTTGACATGCATGCTAGCAGTTCCTCTGTCGTAGATGAGCCTAGGAGAAGTAAGAGACCTAGAGTAGCAAAAGACTTTGGTTCTGATTTTGTTACTGCTTTTCTATCTGAAAGTTCTTGTGTTGACTTGTTGAGTGATGAACTAGTTTATGCTTTCATGATAGAAGAGGACCCAAAGACCTTTGATGAGGCAATGAGATCTGTGGATGCCAGTTTTTGGAAAGAGGCCATTAAGAGTGAGTTAGATTCCATAGTGTCTAACTCTACTTGGGAGTTAACTGACTTACCTAAGGGATCAAAGACCATAGACAGTAAATGGATCTTTAAAAAGAAGTTGAGACCTGATGGAACTATCGAGAGGTTTAAAGCTAGGCTTGTCATCAGGGGCTTCACTCAGAGGAAAGGACTAGATTACTTTGACACTTATTCTCCTGTGACTAAGATAGCCACTATTAGGACCCTGCTTGCTCTTGCTGCTATTCATGACTTAGTTATACATCAGATGGATGTTAAGACTGCTTTCCTGAATGGTGACTTAGAGGAGGAGATATACATGTCTCAACCTGAGGGTTTCGTTGTGTTAGGTCAAGAAGATAAAGTGTGCAAATTGAGGAAGTCCTTATATGGTCTCAAACAAGCACCAAAACAATGGTATGAAAAATTTGATAGTACTGTGGTGTCAAATGGTTTCATTGTAAACAATTCTGATTCTTGTGTTTATTCAAAATTGATAGGATCAGATTGTGTGATTATATGTCTTTATGTGGATGACATGCTGATTTTTGGTAACAACTTAAAGGTGGTTAATGATACTAAACTTTTCTTGTCTTCAAAATTTGAGATGAAAGATTTGGGGGAAGCAGATGTGATTTTAGGAGTCAGACTTAAGAGAGTCTCCGGTCGCATTTCCCTTAGTCAGTCTCATTATGTGGAAAAAGTGCTTAAAAAGTTTAATTCCTTTGATGTTGTTCCAGTGAGTTCTCCCTATGATTCCAGTATTCATTTGACCAAGAACTTAGGTGAAAGTGTCTCTCAAAGTGAATATGCAAAAATCATAGGTAGTTTGATGTACCTCATGAACTGTACTCGACCCGACATAGCTTATGCAAGTGAGTAGACTTAGTAGATATACACATAACCCTAGTAATGAACACTGGAGTGCTCTTCATCGTCTTCTCAGATACCTAAAAGGAACTGTTGATTTTTGTTTGCACTATTCTAAATTTCCTGCTGTTCTTGAAGGATTTTGTGATGCAAACTGGGTATCTGGTAATGATGAGATTAGTTCAACTAGTGGCTATGTGTTTACCCTTGGTGGTGGTGCTATATCGTGGAAGTCTTCGAAACAGACTTGTATAGCACGTTCCACCATGGAGTCTGAGTTCATTGCCCTCGAGTTGGCGGGGCAAGAAGCCGAATGGTTGAGAAACTTGTTGTCCGATGTTCCTTTATGGGGTGGACAGGGGTTCACCTGTCTCTCTTCATTGTGATTCTCAAGCAGCCATTGGTGTTGCTAAGAACAGTGTCTACAATGGTAAGAAGAGACACATACGGATCAGACATGGAGTCGTCAAACAACTCCTGAAAAATGGGGTGATTTCTTTGGACTATGTGAGGTCCGAAAGAAATCTTGCAGACCCCTTTACTAAGGGGTTATCTAGGAGAGTTGTCCTAGAGTCGTCGAGGGGGATGGGGCTAAAGCCCATTAGTTGAGATCTTATGGTGGATACCCGTTTGTGGTCAAACGAAGCCATGAAATCTTAACTTGCACTACATTTCCCATCCCTATGACACATGGTAGTGCTTTTATCCATAGCCTATTGGTGGTGCTTCTGAGACGCACTTGATGGATATACATTGAGAGGTTGAGCATTTTGCTCTTAATAGTTCCATATCCCTCCGGGGTGGTGTTATTGAGAAACACTTGATGGACTACCTACGTAAGTGTGGAGGTTAAGCCGCCTTCTATGAAAGACTGGGCTGTCTTTCTAGAGCACTTATTAGACCCAAGGTATGCGCATGGCTATAAAGCGCTTGTGATGTATCGCGGAGATTGCACGATCTTAAGGTAGGTATGTGTTGTGAGGGTCTCAACGGAACTCGGTGAGTTCAAGAGTAATTCACTCACTAGATAGTAAGTTGTTGCCTCATTTCACTATGCATCAATTCAAATCGAAAGATATTGGTGTTTAAGTACTTTCCTTTCCTTACCCAGGAATTTCTTTTGCTTTTCTGAGCCTTTGTGGGGGATTGTTGGAGTTAAGGCTTGGAAAAACCTTGGCTCATTTTCTTGTTTGTCCCACATTGCTTGTGGGAGGGAATTTCTTCATGTTTATATATTTCCTCCCTCCTTCCATCTATTGAGTTGTGACTAGAGATGCTTTTGTGGTTGGATGATATGTTTGGTTTGGGCTTGCTATCACACACACGCGCGCCGCCCGCCCGGACCGGGCCAGGGCCTTGGGCCTTGGGCTTTGGGCTTTGGGGAATAAACTTAACTTAACTAAATTTTTGGACCCGGGAGCTACGCGTGTGTGGTCATTGGAATTTCGTAACGTTTTACCGTTACGGTATTCATGGCAATCCCTAATTATCCGCCCATTGATTTCTGTCTTGATTGCTATCCGTTTTTTGGCTTGATTCTTCCCTATAAAATCAGTGCCATCCTGTTCAGTCAGATACACACAAAAAAAAAAAAAAAAAACAACAAACACTCTTCTCTCTTCCCTTCTCTTCTCTATTCCTGGGTTTTCGTGCTATTCTCTAAAGCTCAGTTTGCTAGTGGTGGCATTCTTAGCTGCGGTGTAAACCTTGGGGAGCATTCCGGCCAAGATCGATAACCACCATTGTCGGGCCGTAATTGCTTTCAAGTTAGTGATCTCCTATCACGGCACAACCTTGAAAGTTATCTATTTCTGCCTTTGCGAAACTCTTATTCCAACACATGTAAAGAATATAATTGTAGTAGAATATTTAATCCCTTTCATCTTTTGTTTTATGTAAATATAAGATCATAAATACACATGAATCATATTCTAATATAAAATAGAATCAACTACTTTCTCCGTAACAAAATAGATGTTATACTTTGAAAATTGCACTATTCACCTACTACATTTGACCATGCATTTTTTAGTTTTGGATAAAATCAACCGTTACTATATTATGTGTTGTAGGATTCGTTTCAATGTATACTTTCATAATATTAACTTCTTAAAAAAAAAATAACTAATACACAATTAATGTTATTAATGGTCAAAATACTGCATCGACAAGCGTTAAAGTCAAAATGTAACTTCTATTTTGTTACGGATGAAGTAGTTGGCATAATGAATAGGTGGTAAAAGTGACAAGAACAAATTCACAAGGCCACTAAATAACGCTAACGTTGTGGAAAATGAATAATTTGGATTCCAATTATTACCCTATATATTGAGAGGTTGGTTGCTGAAATTGAAGTACTCCCAACACACAAACAACCACAAACACATACACAAATAACATAGGCAAAGATGAGTTGCGCTGCCAATATTGATCCGATCATAGAGATTGCTAAATGGGCTGTGAATGAGTACAACAAAGGCGTAAGCTTCTACGTACCCTATTCATTATTTTTATTTTAGAATAATTTTCAATTCTAGAGATCTATACATTTTATAAGGTCCATATAATCCATTACATTAGCATTTTACACTTATTTACTGTGATATCAGCTCTTTCTTTAACTTTTGTGTTTCTTACACTTGGTTATGTGCAGTATCTCGAATGTTTTCTTTGCTCATTACTGGATTCGAGTATCTATTACATTATACTAAAACACAACCAAATATCATACCTGTCATTCTCTCATCAGAAAATTTTGCACCTTACTCATTTTTTAAAGGAAATAAAATTTTCTTGAAAAAATATTCTCTCGTAATGCAAAATCTTAGATAATTCAGCTAAGTTTTTAAATTGATTATGAACATCTTGAATTAAAATATTCAGATACAATTCATTGAAAAACAAGAATTTCCTATACTTCCTCCGTTTCTTTTTAAATGCAACAAACTCACTTTCACGCACATCGAGACATTATTTTGACCATATATATATCTATAATTATATATAGATAAAAATTGTAAAAATTATATATTATGAAAGTCGGTCACGAGACCGAATCTAACAAAGATCCCACTTGACTATGTTTTTCATTATGTACAAATCACAAATCTTAGTCAAAGTGATAAGTATGAATAGTGAAGAAGTTCAATTGTTGCATTTTAAAAGAACGGGAAAAGTATATAATATGTGCTCAATTTAGATCAGGCCTAAATTTGGTATATTATATTATAGAGATTTGATGATGTATAAAAAAAGTACACCCACAATACATTAATTCATACCAATCTAACAAGACGGTGACATAATGGTAATAATGTAACAAAATCACACATGACTATGAGTTTTGATCTCATATATACACTATCAACTATGATCAAGTTTTCGAATATATAGCCACAAGATTCTAGATATAAAGAACAAAAAAATACGGATTTTGGGACTAATGCTAGTGAAATTTGCAGGGACATTATCTAAAGTTTGAAAAGGTTTTGAACTCTGAAGTCATCGCTGTGAATGGTATGCTCTACAAAATTGATCTGGAGGCAGCCAACGGTGGCTTGTTGGATAAGTACTATGCACAAGTATATGATTTCCTCGGAAAACGAACACTCCAAGAGTTCAAGCCTCTATTGCAAGCCAAGTCTCTGTTGGAAGTCGATGCAAGTATCGGCGTTCTCAAGCCTGTGTTGGGAGTCGATGCGCATGTCGCCATTCCCAACTAATATCATGCACACGCAATCTATGAATAAATTGTGCAAGCTAATTGAGCATTTGGAGCGCTCAGTTACAAGTACAAAAAAAGTATTATGATCTACTACTACCTTTTTAATAGTCTTGTATGACTTAGTTCTTGTACTTATGTACTACTACCCCTACATACCTAAATAAAACGGATTTTACGGATCTTGTTTATATGCATGATGCTTTATGCAATTTTTTAAATTTATTATGAGAGCAAGCTAATCAAGTATAATAGGGTGCTCCCTTCAAAACCATATAGGCCTAAACAAATTGGATAATGTATTTTGGGATAAATATAATACTTAAATTTGCAATTTTTGCAATCACCATTTAGGAAAAATTACTACCTAGCCAACTAAGTCAAACAATACATAAAGGTAATACTATATATTGGTCAAACAAGTCAAGTGATACAATCAATAATTATTTGCCAACGAAGCCAATAGAACTTTCTTTTTACTTTTTGTGTCAATTAAGAGCAATAGATGGCATTAATGTAGACAAAATTTGGATATAAAGTCCACAATAGCACCCTTAAAAGTAAGCTAACTAACATCCCCCAAATATAATCTATCAAATTTTTGTTATTATTGATTCTTCTATCTTATCATATGACATTTTCTATTAGCATGCCTTGATATATTAGAAAATTAAATGAGCGGTTCGTGTATTTATAAAAAAAAGTAGCAAACCGAAATAGAATACAAAATACTACTGCAAATCAAATAGTTAGCGTTGCTAAAAGTAGACATACGCAACAATATTGTATCTGTATCAATATTCTCAAATAACTATAGTATTGCACATTTCTGGTGAATGCCTAGATCCTTCAAACCTTAACATACATACAGGCGAAACGACAGACTATACTTGTTCCATTTCCATCTACATACATGATCATGAAACTTTCTTTAAATTTTACTAGTCTTGCTCGCTTTCAGGTAACTCAATATCCTGCAGAAGGCCAAAAAAACAAAAATTCCCAAGGGAACAACATTGTATTTTTTTAAAAGGATATTATTAATTATTTTATATGTGTTTGGACCCATGATCTGGTCCAACAGTATTATGCCAAGCCCACTTAAAAGATTTGATCAGTATGCTCCCCAATGGGCCCATCAGATCTTTAGGTAAAAAATAACTTTACCATAAAAGGATAACAACTTTCCCACAAGACCTGGATGTTCCCCAATAGGGTTTCTTGTCTGGGAAATCCCCAACATTATATAAGCAGCAAGTCCAATCAATGAACAGGTATTGAATTCTCACCTAACAAAACCAGAGCATCTCTCTCTAGAACTATTCACTTTCTCTCTCTACCTCAATCTCAACAGACTTGAGCGTCGGAGGGGCTTTCCCGGGAACACTCCCGGGCTAGTTTTCCTTGTTTTGCAGGACTCCAAGCGACAAGACTCAAGATTATAATCCAACTCGGGATTTTAACCTCTTTAAACACACTTGACTCATTTGACTAGTTTCGAGGCTGAAACAGTTTGGCGCCGTCTGTGGGGAAATTACATCTTAAAGCTACGTACCGTGAGTAACATGGCACCCCGAAGGAAAACCACATGAGCTTCACATGCGCATCAACCCACCCCGATTCAATCCCAGCAACCCAATGTGTTGGTCAAGTCGCTTGCTATCTATGATGAGGGATCCACTCCTCGTGTCGAGGAGCAAAATGCCCCCCAGGAAGAATACCAACCTGATCCGCCTCCTATCACCATGGCGGATCTAGAAAGGATAGCACAGCAATTGAATGCAAACATGCAACGCAACTTGCAGGAACTCATAGCAGGAATCCCTCAGCTCAATCAAGAGATACCTCTAGAGGTTGCACAAGGAGAGCAACGAGCCAAAGGGGATCCTAACACTCAAGTCCCAAACCGAGATGGGCAGCGAGTAGGAGGAGAGAGATCCCGACAGGCTAACTCCTGCAGGACACCAAACTCAGATGCCCGACGGGTCATTGAGGAGAATCGTAGACGTCGGATGGCACAGGACGCTCGAAACTTGCTCAATAACAAGAGAAGGGCCGATCAGGAGAAAACCCACCAAGAGGAGCAAGCTCAATCTTGGACTCCACGGCGGGATCGGGAAGGATCCCCTCGAGGATCCAAGAAGACCCGAAAGGAGGGTGAAGGGGACTCGGGAGCCCCACGAAACAAGAGTCCCGCCTTGGTAAACAGAGGAGTATTGAACTTCATGACACCCTTTAGTCGGGAGATCATGGAAGTCCCCAATCCAAGCAAGGTCAAAGTTCCACGAGATCGAGCAAGATACTCGGGGAAACAAGTGATCCCGACGATCATATGGCGGCCTACAAGGCCCAAATGAGTGTACAGACCGGGTGCGAGGCTGCTTGGTATCGTTACTTCTTGACGACCCTAAAGGGCATAGCACTTAGTTGGTTCTCGGGACTTTCCCCGGGCATTATCACGAACTTTTCAGTATTAGAAGCATTGTTCCACCAACATTTCATCGCCGAGCGCCGGCACAAAAAGACCAGCGTCCACTTAATGTCAATCAAACAGCAGGAGCATGAAAGCTTGGCGGACTACATCAAACGGTTCAACGAGGAGTCCCTGAAGATCTCTGATCTTCAAGACGCGGTAGCCTTTACAGCCTTGATGTCGGGACTTTGGTCGGGTAAGTTCAGATGGTCCTTGGCCGAGAATGAAGTTACTACATTCACTGAGGCTATGAGTCGGGCCCAAAAGTTCATCCAAGCCTCAGACATTTGCAAGCCTGTGGCCGAAAAGTCGGAGAAAAGAAAGGAAGAAGTCCCTTACCGGGAATCCAACAAAAACATCAAAAGTAATCAACAACTCCTCCCGAGAACCAACGATAATGGGAACGACCCCCGCTTCAATAGGAACAGGCGTGAGATCTACTTAGATCTGAAACACAAGTCGGTATTGCCTATCCCTCTCCCTATAAGGACCTCAAAGGAGAGAAGGAATCAACGAATGTGGTGCGAATATCACCGAGAATGTGGGCACACCACTAAAGACTGTCGGGAATTGAAGAAGGCCTTGGATCATTTGGCTGATCAACAAAAGTTGAACAGATACATCAAACACTCTCGGAAAGAAAAAGGGAAGGAGAAGGAAGGAAAAAATGACAGTGACAACACCGACGGGTATGTCGGGGTAATAGCAGGGGGACATGCCTCGGGTGGATTAACTAGCCGATCCCGCAAAGCCCACCTGCACGCAATGAAGCAACATGTCTTAGAAATTGAGCCGATGAAGGCGGGATGTCCAGTCATGACGTTCGGAGAGCCTGACCGGCACGTACATACCCCCATGACGACCCCCTTGTCATAGAGATGAAAATTGCCAATTCAAGGGTCAAGAGGATGTTGGTCGACAGTGGCTCATCAGCAGACATCATCATGTTAGAATATTTACAGAAGCTGAAGTATACCGAGAAGGATGTAACCCCGACCAGTCAGCCGCTAATAGGCTTCGGGGGAGGACCAGTGTACCCCCTCGGGTTCGTAAAATTGGCTGTGAGACTCGGGGAAAGAGGCAGGGGAAAAATCCTACCAGTCGACTTCCTAGTGGTTGATACCCCACTTCCTTAGAACGCTATCATGGGCAGGCCCACCATGAACAAGATAAAGGCAGCCATCTCGGTATACCAGCTACTTCTGCAATATGAAACAGATGAAGGCCATGTCGGGAAGATCTACGGAGACCAGCAGATAGCCCGGGAATGTTATACAAACAGTTTTAAATCAACTTCAGAAGAAAGACCAAGGAAGAGACATAGGGAAGATCCCGCGGACACCCCTACTGGTCTCGGGGTATATCTCTCATAAAATCCAAAACTATACGAGCGACCCCAGCCGGTCGAGGAGGATGAAGAGATAATGCTTGACGAAGGCCTCGGGCACGGGGTAAGGATCGGCAAAAACCTCAGTTCCGAAATCAGGGAAAACTTGTCAACACCTTGTGGGGATAGAAAGACGTGTTCGCTTACTCCGCCTCGGACATGCAGGGGCTGGACCCCAAGTTCGCATCCCATGAGCTAAATATCAAAGAGGGATTCTGCCCCATCAAGCAGAAGCTCAGACATCAAGGGCCTAAAAGAAACGCAGCAGCAGCGGCAGAAGAGGACAAGAAATTGTTAGAGGCGGACATCATCGAAGAATGCCAATACACAGAGTGGTTAGCCAACGTCGTTCTGGTTAAAAAAGCTAATGAAGCTTGGCGCATGTGCGTCGACTTCACTGACTTGAACAAGGCCTGTCTTAAGGACAATCATCCTCTACCAAAAATTGATAGGCTGGTCGATTCAACGGCAGGTCACTAGTTGCTCAGCTTCATGGATGCCAACGCGGGATACCACCAGATCCCGATGGCGGAAAAGGATCGAATACATACAGCATTCGTCACAGCCCAAGGCGTATACTGCTACAGGATGATGCCCTTCAGGCTAAAGAACGCAGGGGCTACTTATCAACGAACAATCAACAAAGTCTTTGAGGTGCAACTCGGGAGGAATATTGAAGTGTATGTAGACGACATGATCGTCAAGAGCAAAAAGGTAGTAGATCACGTCGGGAATTAGCGGAAATGCTGGATACCCTACGACGCCATGGCATGAAGTTAAATCCCAAGAAGTGTGTGTTCGGGGTTAGAGGGGGGGAAATGCCTCGGGTTCTTGGTAGATGAAAGAGGAATTGAGGCCAACCCCGACAAGATCAACGCAGTGTTAAACATGTCCTCACCAAGGAATGTTATAGAAGTTCAAAGGCTAACAGGGTGCCTAGCAGCGCTGGGCCGCTTCTTATCCCGCTCAACTGACAAGAGCTTGCTATTCTTCAGAGCACTCAAAAGGAAGGAGTTTGATTGGGACGACGAGGCTGAACAGGCATTCCAGCAGCTGAAACAACACCTAGCTAGCAACGTTGCCCAAACTCATATCACCCTTGCCAGGAGAAGCTCTCTATATATACCTCTCGGTATCAGAATACGCCCTCAGTGCGGTACTTGTGGCTGAAAGAGAGGGAACTCAACATCCAGTATACTTCATTAGCCACGCTTATAGAGGAGCAGAAGCAAGGTACAGCCAGATTGAGAAGATGGTTTTTGCGCTGGTCATGGCGAGTAGGAAGTTGAAACCATATTTCCTGGCACACCCCATTAAGGTCCTAACTGGACAACCCATCAAGAAAGTAATCGAAAGCGGGAATCATTCAACTCGGATGACCGGGTGGGCGGACCATTTGGCGGATTTCGGGTTGGAATATGAGCCGCGAAGGGCTATCAAGGCACAAGCGTTGGCGGATTTCATCAGTGAATGCAGCTCCCGACCCCTGGACATGGAAGAAAGGGAGTCGTGGGAGCTACAAGTGGATGGTTCGGCTTCCAAAGCAGGCAGTGGAGCCGGACTTGTGATCATTCCCTCAGTCGGGGATAAAATGGAGTACGCTGTGAAGTTCGACTTTCTGGCCTCAAACAACGAGGCTGAATACGAAGCTCTAATCCTAGGTCTCCAAATCTGCATTAACTCAGGGGCACAAACAATTATGGCCAAGTCAGATTCACAGCTCATAGTGGGTCAGGTCTCGGGAGAGTATGAGGCTAAGGAAGATAACATGAGGATGTACCTCAACAAAACCCAGGAGCTCATCAAGAAGTTGTCCACATTCAAAATACAACACCTCCCGAGGTCAGAGAATCAACAAGCCGACGCCTTGGCCCGCATGGCAAGTTCAGCGGAGGGGTTGACCCCTCGAACCATCATCTGGGAAGTCCTAAGTCAACCAAGTATTAACTCACTCCAGGTCCACACCCTAAACAGAATTGGTACATGGATGGAGGAAATTATAAGCTTCCTCAGAGATGGTGTGTTGCCCTCGGGAGAGAAGGAGGCCGAAGCTTTAAAGAGAAAGTCAGCTTGGTTTGTTTGGCATGAAGGGGTCCTCTACAAAAAATCGTACACGCATCCACTACTGAAGTGCGTTACACCATTTGAGGGCAACTACATCCTTCGGGAAATCCATGAGGGTGCATGCAGCAGCCATCAAGGGGCAAGGACCATTGCCAGGAAAGCCCTGAGAGCCGGGTACTACTGGCCGACACTGAAATCTGACGCCAGGGACTTAGTGAAGGAATGTCCCAACTGCCATCTTCATGGAGAAATCCCTCGGGCCCCGACCAACCCCCTAACAACCATACAAGCGGTGTTACCATTTGACAAGTGGGGGATGGATTTGATAGGACCATTTCCGGCAGCCTCGGGGCAGAGAAGGTTCCTCCTGGTGGCCATCGACTATTTTACGAAATGGGTCGAGGCTGAGCCACTGGCTTCAATAACAGACAAGCAATTGCAAAATTTCATCTGGAGGAACATCATCACTCGCTTCGGGATCCCAAGGACCCTCATATCAGACAACAGGAGACAATTCAACAGTGGACCAACCGGGATTACTGTTCCAGGTTCGGGATTCAAACAAGGTTCTCAGCGGTCTCCCGGCCCCAGACCAACGGCCAGGCTGAGGCCGCAAACAAAGTAGTTGTGAACGGAATTAAGAAGTCGTTAGAGGGAGCAAAGGGGGTCCTGGGTCGACGACCTCCCGGGCGTACTCTGGTCGGCAAGGACGACAGTGAAGGAAGCAACTGGCAATTCACCCTTCAGCTTAGTCTACGGCAGTGACGCCGTTCTCCCAGTTGAAGTGAGGATACCCTCCCCAAGGATGACCTTCTACGAGTACGACGAAAACGAGGAAGAGAATAAGGTCAATTTAGACTTGCTGCCCGAAGCCCGGGGTAATGCACTACTCAAGTCAATCCGCAACAAGCAACGGGTGACCAGGCAATTCAACCTCAGGGTAAAAGCCCGGCCAATTCATGTTGGGGACTGGGTAGTCAGGAAAGTCGAAGCCACCGGGCTGATGAACCTGAAAGGCAAGCTCGGGCCGAAGTGGGATGGACCATCACTAGTAGAAAAAACATCAATTGCTCCGGTTGAAAACCCATCAAATGCTCCGTATTTCACGCGTAGCAAACGTCATAAGAGCATTTGTGCTATTCCCAAATGCTCCGGTTGCCAACCGAAGCCTTAAGCTCTCAAATGCTCCGGTTGCTTTAAAAACCGGAGCATTTGACCTTTTTTTATGCTCAGAATTCATCAAATGCTCCGGTTTTTACTGGGAATATTCATAAGCGTCGCAAGAATGGCATCGCATACATTTTTTTCTATATGCATGACGTCGAGGCAATGTCTAATCTGTAGATCTTTCCAGTAGGGAAGTGTCCAAAAGACAAACTCCTTTTTCATAACCCTTTCTTCTCTTGCATTGTTTTACCAAAGATCGTTTCAACACCCTTTACTTGCTCATAAACCTCTTTACCAGTCAATGGTCTACGAGCTACACCCTCTTCAACAGACCCATATAAAGTATTTTTCTTCTTACGAAAAGGGTGGTCGGGTCGTAAGAACTTTCGGTGGGGCATGTAGACATGTTTGCAATTAGGAATGAATGTGGATTCCATGTCATCCATACATATCGGACATGCTTTCTTACCTCTATTCTTATACCCGGATAAGTTGCCGTACGCCGGAAAATCGTTACTGGTGCAGAAAAGCATTGCACGCAAAGTGAACATCTCATTAGCATGAGCATCAAACACAGAAACCCCTTCATCCCATAGCTTTTTGAGATCATCGATAAGTGGTGCAAGATAGACATCTATGTCATTTCCGGGCTGTTTAGGACCCGAGATTAGTAGCGACAACATCATGTACTTGCGTTTCATGCACAACCAAGGAGGCAAGTTATATATAACTAAAAGCACAAGCCACGAACTATGCAAAGAGCTCATACTTCCGAATGTATTGGGATGTCTTGTTTTTGGTTCTGTTTGGATGATCATATTTGATCAATTTTGCTGTGCAATTTGCTGATAATGTATATGTTGTTTGGTTGTTGGTTTATACTTTTGGATGTTGTAGTGGTCAAGTGAAATCATTCTTGTAGGCTTTGATTTGTGGTTAAATGTGCACACATAATTGTTCCAAGCTTCCAGCCTTTCCTCTGGAAGGATCTCTGAGCATCAATTTCCCTGTAAGGTCTTCTTAGAGTGTTTTTGGAGTCGGTGTGATAAAAGCATAGACCTTAGTTGAAAGACCATTCTGATGTAAGCTTCTGACTATTTACTTTGTTAGGAAAGGAAACTCAAAACTTTTATAAGGTCCCATTCTTTGAGAAAATCTATGGTTACGTGGTGTCTTGTATCAGTTACAGTAGTGATGGTCTTTGATTGCCCCAGGAGAAGTTCCTCTTGTTTCCCCGGATTTTTTCTGCATTTGTAAGTTATAATTTCCTAAGGGTGATTCTGAGTCTTAAATGGTGATTCTGTTCTGTTTGTGTGAATTCTGTTATGAATTTTTGGGGTGCATTCGAAATTGCTAGCTTTCAAACGTGCTGTGATCCCTACTTTGAAACTATTCTATGATGTTTGTTGTATTTGCTAAGAATACGGCTCTATTTGCTAAAATATATTGACAACTTACTTTTGTACATTACACTTTGTTTTGAGTAAATAGTATTTTCACCAAATGAATTTCCTGAAATTAAGAAAGTTCTATCAAAAAAGATGCAAAAATGTTTCAGCCACAAAAGTCTGCTTCAAAACAACGAGGCTATTGAAAAAACAAGAACTGATTCAAACAATATATTTCCTCCGGTTTTGCTTTTCTATTTTTTATGTACAACATTTACAAAAAACGGAAATTTTCAATTATGTCTTCGCTTCGTTGTTCTTTGCCGCCGCGTAGCCGCCGCTATCTGTACGGCTTGGTTGCGCAGATCCCAAGGACCGCCCCCCGCTCCGCCGAGCCGCCGCTCCCCCGACGATTACACCGTGCCGTTGCCGGGCTTTGTCTGTTGTCTTGCTTCTGCCGCAAAGAGGTGGCCCAATCAGTCCGGCCCGATTTGGTTCATCTCTTCTGCCTCCACCGCCACTCGCACCCCCCTGTTTCAAGCTCATGCTTGCCCGCAGATTTCGGAGGAAGCGGGTCTCGATGCTCGCCTTGCATTGGCCCATTAACTCCCTCATTGGATTCCTTTACCTTACCCGAAATCCCATCTAAATGTTTTGTGAACCTGAGGCATTGGCCCATTATTTGTATCATTTTTTTAACGTTCTACTTATTTGTTGTCTCATTTTATTATGTTACTTTAGCTGGCATTATGTGAACTCCAAGTTCAGATTTGGTAAATTTAAATTCTCATTTTCTTTTAAATTTAAATAGGTAACTCTTGTTCGAGAATTTGGATCGAAGTTTGTAGCTGAAAGTGGCGTTTTTGTGAAGGCGAAAGGATCCGGAAAACTACTTTTTGGAGATCATTTGTATGTTTGTGTTCTATCTACCGTGTTAGATGGAAAACTTTGGATGAACAATGAAGCCTAATGTCTTCATTTGGCTAAATATACTTATGTTTTGTAGATTTACAAAGGCCTTTATCGGATAATGTATTATGGATATATATATTTTGAGATGTTATTAGGTTTTAAATGGATATGGTATGATATCTTTTGTACTAGTATACAATAATAGTACAAAATTAATAGTAATTGATTCTACTAATCTTAATACATTTGAAAAAGTGTTGCAATTATTGATAATATTGTTGCTTTTAATTACAAAAGTGTTGCACATGAGAAAAATGGATTGTTGCAAATAAATTAGAAGTGTTGCAATTAACAAAAAAGAAGTGTTGCAACGAATCCTCAAAGTGTTGCATTTGATTTCAAGGAATGTTGCATTTGATATCAAGGAGTGTTGCAATTAGTCACCAAAGTGTTGCCTTTGAGTTAAAGAAGTGTTGCATTTAAATGAGGGAAGTGTTGCAATTAGTTACCAAAGTGTTGCCTTTGAGATAAAGAAGTGTTGCATTTAAATGAGGGAAGTGTTGCATTTGATTTCAAAGAGTGTTGCAATTAGTCACCAAAGTGTTGCCTTTGAGTTTAAAAAGTGTTGCACTTGATTGTAAAAAGTGTTGCATTTGGTTTTCAAAAAAAGTGTTGCATTTCCTATATTAATGCAACACTTTAAGAAAGTGTTGCTTTAGATACAAAAAAATGTTGCATTAGGCTAATGCAACGAGACTTTATGCAGCTTTTTTAAAAGTGTTGCACTAGCCCTTAGGCAAAAATTTAAAACCTAAATGCAACACTATTGAAGCGTTGCCATAGGCTTAATTTGTAGTAGTGGAATTACCAAGATGAATTGGTGCTGTCAGGGAAGGGCTCTGTACGAGACAAGAATCATGAGTAAATTGCAAGGTACAACTCATGGCTGCACACAATTTGGGCACAGATACAAGGCTGAATCGAAATCCAGGAACAAAGAGCACATGAACTAAGGTAATAAGATCATTTAGTTTCACAGTTCCAGTGTGAGTAATTGGAACTTGTCTGCCATCAGGTGTTGTAATATGATGATGATGAGGATTATCCAGCAATTTATAGTCAGAAAACAAAGATAAATCACAACAAATGTGATATGAGGCACCACTGTCTCTATCCAACTGGAAGCCAAAGATGATGATAAACAATGCTTACCAGCGAATAAGGCTGTAGAAGTTGTTTCACCTGTCTTCTGATCATAGAGAAGACTTAATAAATGATTGTATTGATCCAGTGAGATGATAGGAGCAGAAAGTTCTTCAGTATTAGTCTCAACAGATAGCTATTCACTGTGAACAGCAGCAGCAAATTTCTTTTGAGGAGGCTTCCAATCAGCAGGGTAACCATGTATCTTAAAACATCTTTCAATACTATGGCCAGGAATCTTGCAATGAGTGCAATAGTATTGAGAGCCTCTCTTTGTGCCAGAAGTACCAGAAGAAATACCAGCAGAAGTACCAGCAGACGATGATGGATGTTTATAAGCCTTGTTAGACTCAGGATAAAACCTTTTGTTTGCTGCTAGAGCCATAAGTTCATTGGTCTGATGATTCACCAGACTTAATTCTTTGTGTTTCTGCTCTTGAAGAATGAGCATGTATGCTTGAGTAATAGGTGGTAAAGCTTCCATCATCAAAATATTAGTTCTAACTTGTTGATAGACCTCCTTAAGTTTCATCAAAAAATGAACTAGCTTTTGATCTTGTTGTATTTTCAAAAATTTCTTTGTAAGATTGCAGGTACATTTACCACACTCACAACAAGGTATAGGCACAACTTCATCTAATTGATCCCATAGGACCTTCATTTTAGTAAAAAATGATGAAATATCATCATTTTCTTGATTCAGACCAGATAGCTCTTGTGAAGAGAATACAGCTGAGCTACAGACGATGAATGACCAAATCTTTCCTCTAGATCTTGCCAAATAGCTCTAGCTGTAGGTAAGTGCAGGACACTTTTCACAAGTGCAGGTCCTAGAGACTTCAAAATCCAGCCACAAACCATATAATTTGCACGTTCCCATGCTTTTGCTTCCTCAGCATCAGAAGGTTTAGGCAAAGTTCCATCCACAAAGCTCATTTTATTCTTAGAACTAAGGCCTATAACCATCATTCTTTTCCAGTCTGAATAACCAATTCCATCAAATACAGAAGCAACTAAATGTTGAGATGTATTATCAGCAGGATGGAGAAAATATACAGAAGTAGGATTTTGTGTGTGTTCTAAAGTAGGTGTGGAAGATGTAGAAGAAGGCATACTTTCAGATAGAGAAAATGAAGATCAGGTTGAATTTTAGTATAAGGATGAAAAATTGATCAAGAAAAATGACTGAAATCTTGATATGATTGAAATGAATCAAGATAATCACGGAATAAGAATCAATGATGAATAGGAAAAGATTGATTGAAAAATGAGATTATGAACAACTGAATTCACCAGAACAAGATCAATTTCAGCTAATTTTACAAGCTGATTGCCAGAATCAACAGATTCACTCTAAATTTTAAAATTATATTGCCAGAATCAACAGGTTTACTCTAAAATTCAGAATTATAATACGATCAAATTCAAAATTTCATCACACTTCATAATCAACCTTAGAATTTCATCAAATTTTCAGAAAAACAATCAGATTCACTAGAATTCAGATAAGAAACTTCAAAAAAAGAATTTCAGAGAAATATTGAAGAATTACAAACCAGATTCTTCAATTAAGTTGATTGAATCAACAATTTCAGATGAATTGCGGAAGAAAAACGAGCAGCAGCTCTGATACCATGTTATCTTTTGTGATCTTACGCCATGAAAAGCTTAGAAGCTTGAATGTTAAGCTAACAGAAAATAGAGAGAGAAAGAATGTGTTTGATTATATTGAGAAATAATGAATGTGAATAATAATTATTACAAGCTATAGAACTCCTTATATAGCAGGAGATATTACAAAAGAAGAGAATAGAAATTAGTTACAAAGTAGAATAACTAACTAAGTAAGTTTGTTTTTAGTTGTGCTGAGCTGCCGCCTGAGAGTAGAATCAGTATGTTTAACAATTCTTTCTTTAGTTATTGTAAGAGAATATATAATCCCTTTCATTATATCTTTTTAATTTTCTTTAAAATATGAGATCACTGAACGTGTATATTCTTAGAGCAATATATAATAAAGAATCAACTAGCTGGCATAATGATAAATAAATGGTAAACTTCTAAAGAATATATTCATAGGGCCACGTAATAACGTTAACATTGTGGAAAATGTATAATTTTGATTCCTGTTGATCACATCCTATAAATTGAGAGGGCGAGGTTGAAACTAATGTGAACCCAAAAGCATACACCACAAATACACACACATAAATAACACTCGCAAATATGAGTTCCTAAAATGAACAAAACAGTCCAAAGATCAAAGAGATAGCTGCTTGGGCTGTGAATGAGTACAACAACAGCGTAAGCTTCTATATACCCTATTGATTGTTTCTGTTATAGAATAATATGCAATTTTGTTAATTACTTTTATGTGGTTAAGTTTTATTTTTTCTTCTTATATACTAATATACGCTTCCAAATGTGATCAAGATTTCGAATCATTAACCATGTTATAAGGAAAGCAATAAAGCAACGAAAAATTAATTAAAGAACAATCGACACAAGAATTAACGTGATTCACTAACAATGTATAGTTGTATACACTAGGTACATCCACAGGCAGAAGAGAAGCAATTTTACTATCTTGAGGAAAGAGAGTACAAATTACATAATAATGAGGCAGATATTAATATAAGGGTTTATATAGTACCCATTTAATTAATCTACAACAAACTGGGCCTAAAACTGAAACCAAAACAGAAACAATTTACTAAATCGCATACAACCAGCGCCAGATAATGCAAGCCATATTTCAACAAACCATAAAGTGCTAAGTGTAAAGAAACAAAAATAAGAACGACTTTAGACTTGTATGTAGATTCGCGACTAATGCTAGTGAAATATGCAGGGACATTGCCTGAAGTTTGAAAAGGTTTTGAAGGCATATGGAATCATAACTCTTGGTGTGACTTACTATATTGATCTCGAGGCATCTAATGGATGCTTGTTGGAAAAATATTCTGCAATAGTTTATGAAGAAGAAGCAAGAGATATCCTTCAACTCCAAGGGTTCAAGTCTCTGTCGCAAGCCAAGCCTCTACTTGATATCGATGCAAGTGTCGGCACTCTCAAGTCTGTGTTGGGAGTCGATGCACGTGTAGCCATTCCCATCTAATCTTTGGCTAAGCCAAAATGAACCTAGCTTTCATGGCTAAGCTTGGATGGAAAATGTCCCAAGGACCACCAAATCTCGCCCAAGAGTGCATCCAATCCAAACATTTTCATAAAAACCATGTCACACAGTTCAAAAATGGGTCGAATACTTAGAAGGATATAGGCAAAGGATGGGATCTTATTCAAAATCATTGTCATTGGGATGTGGGAGATGGGAAAACTGTCAAGTTATAGGGGGGGTGATTGGTTAGCCATTGGCCCAATTAGGCAATTCATCTTAGGGCCTCTCAAGTGTAAAGAGGAGGAAACCACGGTTGCTGAGTATATTTCAGATGGACAATGAGATTTGTCATCCCTCTCCATAATTCTCCCTATCGAAATCCATGACCATATCCCGAGTGTTCCACCCCCCCAACTCGCGCAAAGACTTGTTTCTCCCTAACTTCACTTCCATCTCGAGTTTCTCCTTAAGCTTTGCCTACCGAGCCCAATGTTGTACTTCTGAGGAGGGTGTTGACTTGGAATGGATATGGAAAGGGCATATGGAACCAAAGTTGAAATTCTTTTTCTAGTTAGCTTGGCATGATCGCCTTCCCCATAGAACCCTCCTACTCCAAAGGAAGATAATCTCTTCGGATGCTTGTCCCCGATGCCTTCTCAGTAATGAAAACTCATACCATGTCATTAGAGGGTGTCCTCGCTCCATTGATGTTTGGAATGTCTCCAGCATCTCCACCATTCCCCAGCTTGACCTTAGTTCTTGGATCCGTAAAACCCTTGCCTCGATGCTACCATTTAGGGGCCTTGAGTGGGGAGTCATATTTCCCTTTGTTAGCCATGAGATATGGAAGGATCGAAACAGCTTTGTGTTTCGTAATCAAGCCATACCCCAACCTCAGGTGACGGTCCGAAGGGCGGTGCGTCTGGCATATGAATTTGTGAAGGCCACGACTCTTGATAGACCTACACTAGATTTAGGTGTGCCCAAGGCCAATCTGGTTATTGGCCCAACTCATTACGAAATCATATACATCCGATCCATTTGGATGCCTCTTTCTTCAATGTCGCTGGGCCTTGTGGGCTTGGGGGTGTACCTACGGACCATAAGAGAACTTGGATCTCGGGTTTCCAAAGAAAATGTTATGCTTTTGATTCTTTTGCAGCTGAGCTCATGGGTATTATCGAGGCTTTTCAGAGGGTCAAGCTACAAGGAACATCGCATATTATTATTTTCTCGGACTGTAAGAATGCTGTGGAAATGTTACAAAACATTGACTTGCCTGACAAACACACAAATCTTATTTCATCTTGCAGAAAGTTGTGGAGGGATATGCCAAATATTGTGGTTCGACACTGTAGCCGCGAGGAGACAAAGGGGGCGGATGCCATGGCAAAAGCTTGTAGGCAATCTATGATAGAATGCAATGTAACTAGGTTGTTTCCCTCTTCCCCTAGTTATTGTAAGAACTTTTATGTTGATGTAGTAACCGAACCTTAAACTATTTTAATATTAGCTCTCGTTAACCAAAAAAAAAAAAGATGAGTTCCTCTGCTCAACAGGTTAAGGCTGGTATTTATATACACAGTCCAAAGATCCAAGAGATTGCTGCCTGGTGTTAGCTATTTGATTCAAGTTAGTTGCTATGTTTTAGGAGCATGTGGTTGAATAAAGTATTAGCACTTTCTAGTTTGTTGAAGTCAATTAAGTTAGTTTAGTAATGGAGTAGTGTGGTCAAATTAGTGGAGTATTACGTGGGAATGAGTTCCTACTTTTTCTATTTGTTTGATGTTATTTCCATTATTTAAGTAGTCTGATGTATTATGTTTTGATAAGCAATGAGAGTATCATGATTAACTTTGTAATTTGTTTCTCTTCGTTCACTACCATACTCTTTGTTTTCTCTTTTAACTTCAACCCTTGGGCTGTGAATGAGTACAACAAAAGCGTAAGCTTCTATGTACCCTATTCGTTATTTCTCTTTTTTTTTTTTAAATTGCAATTTTGTTAGTTGTTTTAGCATCTTACAGTTATTTACTGAGATACGAGCTCAGTTTCATTTTCAATTTTAATTTCATAACACTAGTCAGCTGTCCACAATCTCCAATAATATCTTTCATCGTGTCATTAGTATATTCCAGTATTTTTCTTTTTTTGGTAAATAATAAAATTTTCTTTATTTGCCAAAGAAATATATTCAAGTATCTAGACATAAAAAATTCTATACATTTAATTCGTAGAAAAATATAGATATGTCATATGTACAATCAATTTCACGTACATGACAATAGTTAGGACTTTTATACTATTGAGTACACACTCCTATTTAACCACCTATTGGAATTTATAAGCAAGGAAAGACATAATCATATAGGATCTTGTTGTTTTACTTATGTTGATATATATACCGAGGAGGTAAATAGATTCACGACTAATGCTAGTGAAATTGGCAGGGACACTGCTTGAAGTTTGAAAAGGTTTTAAAGGCAACCACAATCTGGACTCTTGGTACCACCTACTATATTGATTTGGAGGCATCTGATAGTGGCTTGTTGCAAAAGTATTTTGCACAAGTATATGAAGAGGAATCGAGAAACATCATCGAACTCCAAGTGTTCAAGCCTCTGGTGCAAGCCGCACCTCTGGTGGAAAGCCGTTTCAGTGCTTTACAGGAACCCAGACAAAGCAAGCCAGCTCTGAATAATGTGCAAGCTAAATAATCAATTGGTGTGCTTAGTTATCAGCACATCGAAAGTATTATGAGCTACTACTATACTGTTACATATGATAGTACTACATGACTTAGTTCTTGCACTACTACTACCCCAACATACCTAAATAAAACGGATCTTATAGATCCCATAATATACACAAGAAAATTTGCCCAAAAAAACCTTTTAAAAGTTCAATTTTGCGAGAAAAAACCTTGTAAAGCATTCTTTGCCAAAAAAAACTACAAACTTAATTTTTATTGCAAGATAAAACCTATTCCCATTTTCTGTTGTGATTTTTGAGATGCATAGGAGTGATGCTGCATTTAATGGAAATAGGGGGTTAAAGAAAGATAGAAGGGTCAGCGTCGGAATTGAGAAAACCACACCAGAAAATGGGAATAGGTTTCTTCTTGCAAGAAAAATTAAATTTGTGGTTTCGTTTTATAAAGAATGCTTTAAAAGGTTTTTTTCCGCAAAATTGAACTTTTAAAGGTATTTTTTGGCAAATTTTCCATATACGCATGATGCTTTATGCAATGTCTTATATTTCATTATAGATATGAGACCAAGCTAAGTTCCATTTGCAAAAATGGATATCGAATGAGCAATGACCTACAGGAGTATAGTGTTGTACTGTGGACCTGTGGTTGTAAATGCGTTGGTTTTGGAGTTTGGATATGTCAAGCTAGTTGGTGGGTCATGGGCCAAGTTAATTATAATCACAAAACAGGCATAACGATTCAGTAATCAAAGACAATGTTTGATAATGGCTATACACTTAGACTCTATTGTGTTCAACTTATTTCATATAAATAAGTTCAGATAAGATAAGTTCAAATTAAATAAGATATTTTAAGTCCAGATAGGATAATATAAGTTCAGATAATATAAGATAAGTTCAGATAAGATTAAATTAGTCTAATAATACAAACATCATCAAGTTTAATAAGTTCTAATAAGATAAGTTCAGATAAAAACAAAAAAAAAGTTCAAATAAGTCAAAATAATTTGAATAGAACGGACCCTTATACTACAAATATAAAACGCTCGAAACTACAAAGTTGAGCTCAAGCGATAGAGAGTGAATTATGAGAATATGACCCACAAAGTTGAGATTATGAAGTGATATAGAATGTGAGAATGGTCGGATAATGATAAAATTAACAGCAAGATTTTTCAGCGGCTGGTCGTACGATTAATAGCCATGTGACAGCACGCATAAAGACGAACTAAATATTTTAAGGCATAAGTAACCCTTTCAATTCTATAAGTATCCCCTAATAATGGTAAGTAATCCCTATTGATCAGTAACCCTTAAAATAGGTAACCCCAACAGGGGACGAAATAAGTAACCTCTATTATATTAATAAGCTAGTAACCCCAACAATTATTAGTAACTCTTATTAATTAATTAGTAACTCCAAAATACAATAATTAACCTTATATGCGGACTGGCCACACCATTAACTATAGATGTGACCGGCCACATATAAGACTTAGATTAATGTTTTTAAAACCAAAAATTAGCGTTAATGTTAAAAGGGCCTCTTCAAGGTAGTGCTTAACCCAACATTGTTCGACTCCAAACGACATAAATATAGCAAGGTGATGGGTAACATGACTTCAACGAAACCGAATCCCTGTCAGTCAGAAATATCAAGGAAACTTCTTAAGCCCCGACATAATTGACTGGCAATCTGTCTTAAACACCACCGCCTTGAATCCGTGCTTTAATGTCAGCTTCATAGCCAAAACAAAAGGCCTTCTCTTCAACTATATCAGGTGCGTAATATGCTCACATCCTTCTTGAACCGCAAAATAGCACATTCTCAGCGTAATACGCTGATGCCTTACATTTCGCGCCTCCATCTTCCACAAATCCATAATGGAACTGAAATTAGATGCACCAGCAGGAGGAATTGAGCTGCCACAATTGCAGCTAGAGCATTAGGTAACATACAGGTATTTGTTAGATGCGTATAACAGTTATAGATTTATCCTTCCTCTTCAAGTCTGGCGTCCGAATAGAGCATCATTGGACACCGCAACTTTGCAAGGTAGCGGAACCCCAGCCAACAGGAGTCAGGACCATTTGGATTTGAACACCGCAATGATTTCTTAAGATAATAAGTTAGTTCAATATTAATCATAACATAATTTCTCAATATGACTTGACACGAACAATAATTTCGACTTTTGGGAAAGTAGTAGTAAAATAAGTCACTTGCTAGATAAAATAAATCACTCTCATTTCGCATTGTATGTTAACGACAACAAGAATCAATGATGATAGGGAACTCTATCAGAATAACAAATAGGGTAAAAGTACAAAATTCTTTCTATAAATCTTCTTTTACAAAAATTGATCCCTTTCAAATTTTTTTTTCCATAATTATAGTATGAGATTAGAGCACATGTCTCATTTACAATGAAGAATCAACTAGCTGGCATAATAACTTCTCGGGATGGTAAACATGTAAAGAATATAATTGTAGTAGAATATTTAATCCCTTTCATCTTTTGTTTTATGTAAATATAAGATCATAAATACACATGAATCATATTCTAATATAAAATAGAATCAACTACTTTCTCCGTAACAAAATAGATGTTATACTTTGAAAATTGCACTATTCACCTACTACATTTGACCATGCATTTTTTAGTTTTGGATAAAATCAACCGTTACTATATTATGTGTTGTAGGATTCGTTTCAATGTATACTTTCATAATATTAACTTCTTAAAAAAAAATAACTAATACACAATTAATGTTATTAATGGTCAAAATACTGCATCGACAAGCGTTAAAGTCAAAATGTAACTTCTATTTTGTTACGGAAGAAGTAGTTGGCATAATGAATAGGTGGTAAAAGTGACAAGAACATATTCACAAGGCCACTAAATAACGCTAACGTTGTGGAAAATGAATAATTTGGATTCCAATTATTACCCTATATATTGAGAGGTTGGTTGCTGAAATTGAAGTACTCCCAACACACAAACAACAACCACAAACACATACACAAATAACATAGGCAAAGATGAGTTGCGCTGCCAATATTGATCCGATCATAGAGATTGCTAAATGGGCTGTGAATGAGTACAACAAAGGCGTAAGCTTCTACGTACCCTATTCATTATTTTTATTTTAGAATAATTTTCAATTCTAGAGATCTGTACATTTTATAAGGTCCATATAATCCATTACATTAGCATTTTACACTTATTTACTGTGATATCAGCTCTTTCTTTAACTTTTGTGTTTCTTACACTCGGTTATGTGCAGTATCTCGAATGTTTTCTTTGCTCATTACTGGATTCGAGTATCTATTACATTATACTAAAACACAACCAAATATCATACATGTCATTCTCTCATCAGAAAATTTTGCACCTTACTCATTTTTTAAAGGAAATAAAATTTTCTTGAAAAAATATTCTCTCGTAATGCAAAATCTTAGATAATTCAGCTAAGTTTTTAAATTGATTATGAACATCTTGAATTAAAATATTCAGATACAATTCATTGAAAAACAAGAATTTCCTATACTTCCTCCGTTTCTTTTTAAATGCAACAAACTCACTTTCACGCAAATCGAGACATTATTTTGACCATATATATATCTATAATTATATATAGATAAAAATTGTAAAAATTATATATTATGAAAGTCGGTCACGAGACGAATCTAACAAGATCCCACTTGACTATGTTTTTCATTATGTACAAATCACAAATCTTAGTCAAAGTGATAAGTATGAATAGTGAAGAAGTTCAATTGTTGCATTTTAAAAGAAACGGGAAAAGTATATAATATGTGCTCAATTTAGATCAGGCCTAAATTTGGTATATTATATTATAGAGATTTGATGATGTATAAAAAAAGTACACCCACAATACATTAATTCATACCAATCTAACAAGACGGTGACATAATGGTAATAATGTAACAAAATCACACATGACTATGAGTTTTGATCTCATATATACACTATCAACTATGATCAAGTTTTCGAATATATAGCCACAAGATTCTAGATATAAAGAACAAAAAAATACGGATTTTGGGACTAATGCTAGTGAAATTTGCAGGGACATTATCTGAAGTTTGAAAAGGTTTTGAACTCTGAAGTCATCGCTGTGAATGGTATGCTCTACAAAATTGATCTGGAGGCAGCCAACGGTGGCTTGTTGGATAAGTACTATGCACAAGTATATGATTTCCTCGGAAAACGAACACTCCAAGAGTTCAAGCCTCTATTGCAAGCCAAGTCTCTGTTGGAAGTCGATGCAAGTATCGGCGTTCTCAAGCCTGTGTTGGGAGTCGATGCGCATGTCGCCATTCCCAACTAATATCATGCACACGCAATCTATGAATAAATTGTGCAAGCTAATTGAGCATTTGGAGTGCTCAGTTACAAGTACAAAAAAAGTATTATGATCTACTACTACCTTTTTAATAGTCTTATATGACTTAGTTCTTGTACTTATGTACTACTACCCCTACATACCTAAATAAAACGGATTTTACGGATCTTGTTTATATGCATGATGCTTTATGCAATTTTTTAAATTTATTATGAGAGCAAGCTAATCAAGTATAATAGGGTGCTCCCTTCAAAACCATATAGGCCTAAACAAATTGGATAATGTATTTTGGGATAAATATAATACTTAAATTTGCAATTTTTGCAATCACCATTTAGGAAAAATTACTACCTAGCCAACTAAGTCAAACAATACATAAAGGTAATACTATATATTGGTCAAACAAGTCAAGTGATACAATCAATAATTATTTGCCAACGAAGCCAATAGAACTTTCTTTTTACTTTTTGTGTCAATTAAGAGCAATAGATGGCATTAATGTAGACAAAATTTGGATATAAAGTCCACAATAGCACCCTTAAAAGTAAGCTAACTAACATCCCCCAAATATAATCTATCAAATTTTTGTTATTATTGATTCTTCTATCTTATCATATGACATTTTCTATTAGCATGCCTTGATATATTAGAAAATTAAATGAGCGGTTCGTGTATTTATAAAAAAAAGTAGCAAACCGAAATAGAATACAAAATACTACTGCAAATCAATCAGTTAGCGTTGCTAAAAGTAGACATACGCAACAATATTGTATCTGTATCAATATTCTCAAATAACTATAGTATTGCACATTTCTGGTGAATGCCTAGATCCTTCAAACCTTAACATACATATCGGCGAAACGACAGACTATACTTGTTCCATTTCCATCTACATACATGATCATCAGGCCCGGCCCTGAGGGGTGTTTAAAGGGGCAATGGCCCAGGGCCTAAACCTAAAAGGGGCCCAATCCTAGGAAAAGAAAATTCACTGGCAGTGGCAATTACACGCGTGGAACAGAAGAAAGAGGTCTTCACCACACCAAAAGACTTCTCATCTTCTTCAGTTATTCTCTCTCTCTTTCCAAGATCCAAATTTAATTTTCTTTTAATTCCCAAAATTTTCTCTAACCTCCATTAAACTCATGAAAATTTTCCATATTTCCCAAAATCCTACATTTCCTCCTCTTTCTCTCTCCTCTCCTCACTGCGACTAGGGTTTTGTCTCTACTTCGAAGGTCCTCTCTCTCCTCCCTCTCTATCTTTTCTAATGCTGCAAAATGAATGCCTTTCAACAAATCATCTTCATGTTTTGCTCATATTTTCAACTCATTTCTGAGTTAATGATATTCTTTAAATTTCTAACTATCGTCTTTGATCTGTTGTTTTTTCATTTGATCTGATTAAGTATGTTTTTATGTGGAGCGTTTTACTAATTTTCAGTATTCGATTCATTTATATTTAAAGTTGCATCGATTTTGCTGTTCTTGCTGTATATGGGCAATGGGAATTTATCAAGTTGTAGTAGTTTGCTCCACATAATATCTCTTCGATTGTTTAACTTATAATTTGTCTTGAATTTTTCAGGGTTTGAAGTATTTTTTTTTTTAAATTTCTTCAGTAAATGGGGAAGCGTGGGAAGAATCAGATGAAAGGCCCTGAGAATTCAAAGGAAATTAAGTTGCATAAGAGAGATGTAGACTTTAAATCTTTAATAATGCCGACGACGAAATTGATGCCTGTAAATTTCTTCTTCTTATCCTGATTTTGTATTCTTTTATGCAAATGATTAGTGCCCTTTTATTAATTTTTTAAACTGGGAGAGTGGGTTATTGTTTTTGTCTTTGTGGGTGTGAAATTCTGCCAAAATTACTATCATATGTTCTTAATTTGATCTATCATAAATTACTTTTTTTTAAAGGGGCCCCAATCTACTATTTTGCCCAGGGCCCCAAAAAGATCAGGACCGGGCCTGATGATCATGAAACTTTCTTTAAATTTTACTAGTCTTGCTCGCTTTCAAGTAACTCAATATCCTGCAGAAGGCCAAAAAAACAAAAATTCCCAAGGGAACAACATTGTATTTTTTTGAAAAGATATTATTAATTATTTTATATGTGTTTGGACCCATGATCTGGTCCAACTGTATTATGCCAAGCCCACTTAAAAGATTTGATCAGTATGCTCCCCAATGGGCCCATCAGATCTTTAGGTAAAAAATAAATTTACCATAAAAGGATAACAACTTTCCCACAAGACCTGGATGTTCCCCAATAGGGTTTCTTGTCTGGGAAATCCCCAACATTATATAAGCAGCAAGTCCAATCAATGAACAGGTATTGAATTCTCACCTAACAGAACCAGAGCATCTCTCTCTAGAACTATTCACTTTCTCTCTCTACCTCAATCTCAACTGACTTGAGCGTCGGAGGGGCTTTCCCAGGAACACTCCCGGGCTAGTTTTCCTTGTTTTGCAGGACTCCAAGCGACAAGACTCAGGATTATAATCCAACTCGGGATTTTAACCTCTTTAAACACACTTGACTCATTTGACTAGTTTCGAGGCTGAAACAATTTGGCGCCGTCTGTGGGGAAATTACATCTTAAAGCTACGTACCGTGAGTAACATGACACCCCGAAGGAAAACCACCTGAGCTTCACATGCGCATCAACCCACCCCGATTCAATCCCAGCAACCCAATGTGCTGGTCGAGTCGCTTGCTATCGATGATGAGGGATCCACTCCTCGTGTCGAGGAGCAAAATGCCCCCCAGGAAGAATACCAACCTGA
The DNA here is from genome assembly GCA_947646795.1 of Beta lomatogona. NCBI lineage: Eukaryota > Viridiplantae > Streptophyta > Magnoliopsida > Caryophyllales > Amaranthaceae > Beta > Beta lomatogona. The sequence goes on from CANSNZ010001166.1 coordinate 358,466, forward strand.
TCCGCCTCCTATCACCATGGCGGATCTAGAAAGGATAGCACAGCAATTGAATGCAAACATGCAACGCAACTTGCAGGAACTCATAGCAGGAATCCCTCAGCTCAATCAAGAGATACCTCTAGAGGTTGCACAAGGAGAGCAACGAGCCAAAGGGGATCCTAACACTCAAGTCCTAAACCGAGATGGGCAGCGAGTAGGAGGAGAGAGATCCCGACAGGCTAACTCCTGCAGGACACCAAACTCAGATGCCCGACGAGTCATTGAGGAGAATCGCAGACGTCGGATGGCACAGGACGCTCGAAACTTGCTCAATAACAAGAGATGGGCCGATCAGGAGAAAACCCACCAAGAGGAGCAAGCTCAATCTTGGACTCCACGGCGGGATCGGGAAGGATCCCCTCGAGGATCCAAGAAGACCCGAAAGGAGGGTGAAGGGGACTCGGGAGCCCTACGAAACAAGAGTCCCGCCTTGGTAAACAGAGGAGTATTGAACTTCATGACACCCTTTAGTCGGGAGATCATGGAAGTCCCCAATCCAAGCAAGGTCAAAGTTCCACAGATCGAGCAGTACTCAGGAAACAGTGATCCCGACGATCATATGGCGGCCTACAAGGCCCAAATGAGTGTACAGACCGGGTGCGAGGCTGCTTGGTGTCGTTACTTCTTGACGACCCTAAAGGGCTTAGCACTTAGTTGGTTCTCGGGACTTTCCCCGGGCATTATCACGAACTTTTCAGTATTAGAAGCATTGTTCCACCAACATTTCATCGCCGAGCGCCGGCACAAAAAGACCAGCGTCCACTTAATGTCAATCAAACAGCAGGAGCATGAAAGCTTGGCGGACTACATCAAACGGTTCAACGAGGAGTCCCTGAAGATCTCTGATCTTCAAGACGCGGTAGCCTTTACAGCCTTGATGTCGGGACTTTGGTCGGGTAAGTTCAGATGGTCCTTGACCGAGAATGAAGTTACTACATTCACTAAGGCTATGAGTCGGGCCAAAAGTTCATCCAAGCCTCAGACATTTGCAAGCCTGTGGCCGAAAAGTCGGAGAAAAGAAAGGAAGAAGTCCCTTACCGGGAATCCAACAAAAACATCAAAAGTAATCAACAACTCCTCCCGAGAACCACCGATAATGGGAACGACCCCCGCTTCAATAGGAACAGCTGGAGATCTACTTAGATCTGAAACACAAGTCGGTATTGCCTATCCCTCCCCCTATAAGGACCTCAAAGGAGAGAAGGGATCAACGAATGTGGTGCGAATATCACTGAGAATGTGGGCACACCACTAAAGACTGTCGGGAATTGAAGAAGGCCTTGGATCATTTGGCTGATCAAGGAAAGTTGAACAGATACATCAAACACTCTCGGAAAGAAAAAGGGAAGGAGAAGGAAGAAAAAATGAAAGTGACAACACCGACGGGTATGTCGGGGTAATAGCAGGGGGACATGCCTCGGGTGGATTAACTAGCCGAGCCCGCAAAGCCCACCTGCACGCAATGAAGCAACACGTCTTAGAAATTGAGCCAATGAAGGCGGGATGTCCAGTCATGACGTTCGGAGAGCCTGACCGGCACGTACATACCCCCCATGACGACCCCCTCGTCATAGAGATGAAAATTGCCAATTCAAGGGTCAAGAGGATGTTGGTCGACAGTGGCTCATCAGCAGACATCATCATGTTAGAATGTTTACAGAAGCTGAAGTATACCGAGAAGGATGTAACCCCGACCAGTCAGCCGCTAATAGGCTTCGGGGGAGGATCAGTGTACCCCCTCGGGTTCGTAAAATTGGCTGTGAGACTCGGGGAAAGAGGCAGGGGAAAAATCCTACCATTCGACTTCCTAGTGGTTGATACCCCACTTCCTTAGAACGCTATCATGGGCAGGCCCACCATGAACAAGATAAAGGCAGCCATCTCGGTATACCAGCTACTTCTGCAATATGAAACAGATGAAGGCCAAGTCGGGAAGATCTACGGAGACCAGCAGATAGCCCGGGAATGTTATACAAATAGTTTTAAATCAACTTCAGAAGAAAGACCAAGGAAGAGACATAGGGAAGATCCCGCAGACACCCCTACTGGTCTCGGGGTATATCTCTCATAAAATCCAAAACTATACGAGCGACCCCAGCCGGTCGAGGAGGATGAAGAGATAATGCTTGACGAAGGCCTCGGGCACGGGGTAAGGATCGGCAAAAACCTCAGTTCCGAAAGCAGGGAAAAACTTGTCAACACCTTGTGGGGATACAAAGACGTGTTCGCTTACTCCGCCTCGGACATGCAGGGGCTGGACCCCAAGTTCGCATCCCATGAGCTAAATATCAAAGAGGGATTCTGCCCCATCAAGCAGAAGCTCAGACATCAAGGGCCTAAAAGAAACGCAGCAGCAGCAGCAGAAGAGGTCAAGAAATTGTTAGAGGCGGACATCATCGAAGAATGCCAATACACAGAGTGGTTAGCCAACGTCGTTCTGGTTAAAAAAGCTAATGAAGCTTGGCGCATGTGCGTCGACTTCACTGACTTGAACAAGGCCTGTCTTAAAGACAATCATCCTCTACCAAAAATTGATAGGCTGGTCGATTCAACGGCAGGTCACTAGTTGCTCAGCTTCATGGATGCCAACGCGGGATACCACCAGATCCCGATGGCGGAAAAGGACCGAATACATACAGCATTCGTCACAGCCCAAGGCGTATACTGCTACAGGATGATGCCCTTCGGGCTAAAGAACGCAGGGGCTACTTATCGACGAACAATCAACAAAGTCTTTGAGGAGCAACTCGGGAGGAATATTGAAGTGTACGTAGACGACATGATCGTCAAGAGCAAAAAGGTAGTAGATCACGTCGGGAATTAGCGGAAATGCTGGATACCCTACGACGCCATGGCATGAATTAAATCCCAAGAAGTGTGTGTTCGGGGTTAGAGGGGGGGAAATGCCTCGGGTTCTTGGTAGATGAAAGAGGAATTGAGGCCAACCCCGACAAGATCAACGCAGTGTTAAACATGTCCTCACCAAGGAATGTTAGAGAAGTTCAAAGGCTAACAGGGTGCCTAGCAGCGCTGGGCCGCTTCTTATCCCGCTCAACTGACAAGAGCTTGTATTCTTCAGAGCACTCAAAAGGAAGGAGTTTGATTGGGACGACGAGGCTGAACAGGCATTCCAGCAGCTGAAACAACACCTAGCAACGTTGCCCAAACTCATATCACCCTTGCTAGGAGAAGCTCTCTATATATACCTCTCGGTATCAGAATACGCCCTCAGTGCGGTACTTGTGGCTGAAAGAGAGGGAACTCAACATCCAGTATACTTCATCAGCCACGCTTATAGAGGAGCAGAAGCAAGGTACAGCCAGATTGAGAAGATGGTTTTTGCGCTGGTCATGGCGAGTAGGAAGTTGAAACCATATTTCCTGGCACACCCCATTAAGGTCCTAACTGGACAACCCATCAAGAAAGTAATCGAAAGCGGGAATCATTCAACTCGGATGACCGGGTGGGCGGACCATTTGGCGGATTTCGGGTTGGAATATGAGCCGCGAAGGGCTATCAAGGCACAAGCGTTGGCGGATTTCATCAGTGAATGCAGCTCCCGACCCCTGGACATGGAAGAAAGGGAGTCGTGGGAGCTATAAGTGGATGGTTCGGCTTCCAAAGCAGGCAGTGGAGCCGGACTTGTGATCATTCCCTCAGTCGGGGATAAAATGGAGTACGCTGTGAAGTTCGACTTTCTGGCCTCAAACAACGAGGCTGAATACGAAGCTCTAATCCTAGGTCTCCAAATCTGCATTAACTCAGGGGCACAAACAACTATGGCCAAGTCAGATTCACAGCTCATAGTGGGTCAGGTCTCGGGAGAGTATGAGGCTAAGGAAGATAACATGAGGATGTACCTCAACAAAACCCAGGAGCTCATCAAGAAGTTGTCCACATTCAAAATACAACACCTCCCGAGGTCAGAGAATCAACAAGCCGACGCCTTGGCCCGCATGGCAAGTTCAGCGGAGGGGTTGACCCCTCGAACCATCATCTGGGAAGTCCTAAGTCAACCAAGTATTAACTCACTCCAGGTCCACACCCTAAACAGAATTGGTACATGGATGGAGGAAATTATAAGCTTTCTCAGAGATGGTGTATTGCCCTCGGGAGAGAAGGAGGCCGAAGCTTTAAAGAGAAAGTCAGCCTGGTTTGTTTGGCATGAAGGGGTCCTCTACAAAAAGTCCTACACGCATCCACTACTGAAGTGCGTTACACCATTTGAGGGCACCTACATCCTTCGGGAAATCCATGAGGGTGCATGCAACAGCCATCAAGGGGCAAGGACCATTGCCAGGAAAGCCCTGAGAGCCGGGTACTACTGGCCGACGCTGAAATCTGACGCCAGGGACTTAGTGAAGGAATGTCCCAACTGCCATCTTCATGGAGAAATCCCTCGGGCCCCGACCAACCCCCTAACAACCATACAAGCGGTGTTACCATTTGACAAGTGGGGGATGGATTTGATAGGACCATTTCCGGCAGCCTCGGGGCAGAGAAGGTTCCTCCTGGTGGCCATCGACTATTTTACGAAATGGGTCGAGGCTGAGCCACTGGCTTCAATAACAGACAAGCAAGTGCAAAATTTCATCTGGAGGAACATCATCACTCGCTTCGGGATCCCAAGGACCCTCATATCAGACAACAGGAGACAAATCAACAGTAGACCAACCGGGATTATTGTTCCAGGTTCGGGATTCAAACAAGGTTCTCAGCGGTCTCCCGGCCCCAGACCAGCGGCCAGGCTGAGGCCGCAAACAAAGTAGTCCTGAACGGAATTAAGAAGTCGTTAGAGGGAGCAAAGGGGTCCTGGGTCGACGACCTCCCGGGCGTACTCTGGTCGGCAAGGACGACAGTGAAGGAAGCAACTGGCAATTCACCCTTCAGCTTAGTCTACGGCAGTGACGCCGTTCTCCCAGTTGAAGTCAGGATACCCTCCCCAAGGATGACCTTCTACGAGTACGACGAAAACGAGGAAGAGAATAAGGTCAATTTAGACTTGCTGCCCGAATCCCGGGGTAATGCACTACTCAAGTCAATCCGCAACAAGCAACGGGTGACCAGGCAATTCAACCTCAGGGTAAAAGCCCGGCCAATTCATGTTGGGGACTGGGTAGTCAGGGAGGTCGAAGCCACCGGGCTGATGCACCTGAAAGGCAAGCTCGGGCCGAAGTGGGATGGACCATCACTAGTAGAAAAAACATCAATTGCTCCGGTTGAAAACCCATCAAATGCAAACGTCATACGAGCATTTGTGCTATTCCCAAATGCTCTGGTTGCCAACCGAAGCACTTAAGCTCTCAAATGCTCCGGTTGCTTTAAAAACCGGAGCATTTGACCTTTTTTTATGCTCAGAATTCATCAAATGCTCCGGTTTTTACTGGGAATATTCATAAGCGTCGCAAGAATGGCATCGCATACATTTTTTTCTATATGCATGACGTCGAGGCAATGTCTAATCTGTAGATCTTTCCAGTAGGGAAGTGTCCAAAAGACAAACTCCTTTTTCATAACCCTTTCTTCTCTTGCATTGTTTTACCAAAGATCGTTTCAACACCCTTTACTTGCTCATAAACCTCTTTACCAGTCAATGGTCTACGAGCTACACCCTCTTCAACAGACCCATATAATGCCTTTTTCTTCTTACGAAAAGGGTGGTCGGGTCGTAAGAACTTTCGGTGGGGCATGTAGACATGTTTGCAATTAGGAATGAATGTGGATTCCATGTCATCCATACATATCGGACATGCTTTCTTACCTCTATTCTTATACCCGGATAAGTTGTCGTACGCCGGAAAATCGTTACTGGTGCAGAAAAGTATTGCACGCAAAGTGAACATCTCATTAGCATGAGCATCAAACACAGAAACCCCTTCATCCCATAGCTTTTTGAGATCATCGATAAGTGGTGCAAGATAGACATCTATGTCATTTCCGGGCTGTTTAGGACCCGAGATTAGTAGCGACAACATCATGTACTTGCGCTTCATGCACAACCAAGGAGGCAAGTTATATATAACTAAAAGCACAGGCCACGAACTATGCAAAGAGCTCATACTTCCGAATGGATTCATCCCATCTGTACATAGCCCAAGCCTCAAATTACGATCTTCATCCCCAAATGTCTTATGGAACCTATTAATACTCTTCCACTCGGGAGAATCTTTGGATGCTTCAACAAACTATCTTTCTTCCTTCCGTCTGCATGCCACCTCAGATTTTTTGCATCTTTTTTTATGGAAAACAACCGCTTGAATCTAGGTATTATTGGAAGATACCACAAAACCTTAGCTGGGGGCCCTTCCGTATCTCCGGCCCCTTTACGCTTGTAACGTGACATCCCGCACCGTGGACACTCATCAAAATTGTCATATTCATTCCTATGTAACGCGCAGTCATTTGGACAAGCATGTATCTTCTTGTACTCTAAGCCAAAGGGACACATGAGCTTTCTAGCATAATAGGTCGACTTTGGAAGTTCATTGTCATCAGGAAGCATCTCACTTAACACTTCTAACAGAGAAGTAAAACTAATATCGGTCCAATTTCCCTTTGACTTAATGTTGAAAAGTGTCAACACAGCAGAAAGTTTGGTAAATTTTTTACAACCAGGATAAAGTGGCTTTTGAGCTGCCTCTGTCAAAAACTCAAAAACACGAGAATCTTGTCCTAAATCATTCTCGACACCATCCATCATCTCATCCACATGATCATTGTCATCTTCGTCGGCCTCGTCCTCATTATCATACTCCATTTCCTCGGATGCATGAGTGACATCTTCTTGCTCATGGACATCATTTCGCACAAGAATTCCCTTCATACACTCCCTCCTCACCATGCCAAATCCACACATGGTATTCGGGCCTAAACCCATTACGAAGTACATGCTCCCTAAGCAACTCAATACCATTGACTTTGAACACATTGCTACACTTGACACAAGGACAATAAAATCCCAATTCCCCCGTCCTAGCTTGATGTTTTAAGGCAGAATCACAAAATTCCAGTACCCCATCCACAAATTTCGACGAATCAATGCTACCATACATCCAAGAACGATCTCTCGCCATCCAAACAAACCTCTAACGACTAATAAAACGCATATAATAACACATTGTCAATCATTCAATCATTAAACATACAAATTCAAAAGAAGATTTATAGCATGAATATATGCATGTCTTTCAAAGGTCCCCATCACTCCAACCTAACCCATCCTTGGACGTCTAATCCCACTAGTAAATGTATGTTAGCTTCTCAATTCTATGGAAAATCCGGCAGCATTTCCCTATAGTTCTCCAAGTACACAATGTAGGTAAAAACTTATCTACACATGCACCCAGAGAACGAATTAGGGAAATGAGTAGCTGTGATTTTCCATAGAAACGAAAAGAAAACATACATTTACCACCTAAGTGAGATCAAACGTCCAAGAACAGTGCCAAAACGGGGACCATCCAAGACTTACTCCTAATGAATAAGTCTTGGATGGGTATCTAGGCATATGGTTATGATGATACTTTAACTTGTGCATAACAAAAACAAACTTTTGAATAAAGTTCAGTCCTTGATTCTTAAAGCATTCGTAATGATTCAAAATTAACATACAAGTAAATCATTTGAACAAAGATGCTAAATAATTTTACATAAGAGTAAGAGGGACCACAACTAACCTGTGGGAGACCGAAAGAGGAAGCAAGTACACAGAGACGGGGGTGTAAGATATGTAGGCACCCTGAGCGTTGTAACCAAAAAGAGAAAATTAATATTAGAAACGACTTCAGAAGACAAAGGAAGTAGTAATTCATCCCCTACTAATAACTTCCTTTCTTAGTTCCACTAATAACTTCCTTTGATAAAACTTAGTTACATAAAGATCTTATTCTTTTTTTTAAGGGACATAAAGATCTTATTCTTCAATATGTACTTACGTAATTCAAGCAACGCCAAAACAACTAAAAGGTAAAAAAACAATCATCACATGAGAAGGAGGACAATCATCACTCCTGCTTTCCAATTGAAATGGACATATTTACTTCTAATGATTCCAAGTGATTTCCCTTTACAATAACTAGCAGAGAATTTAGATGTCGCAATCAGTTTTCACAATTGGCAAACTATATGATATCTTTGACTTAATTTCACAAAGCTGGATAGTTCATACTTCATAGTGTCTTTGCTTTCTCAGTGGCTGGTTTGACAAGCACGAGTACTTCTCGACTCAGTTCATCCAAGATAGACGAAAACCAATCATAGTTCAGTCTTATTTCCAATGTCTAAACTCTCTATGTGCTTTGTTGGCCGAATTTAAAGTCGCAATGGAAATATAGAGAACTAAACGATTGTACCAAAAATGTTAAGGGTATTTTCCACAATTACAAAATTGAATTATAAATTAACCTGAACACATACTGCTAATTCCAAACCTTACTAGGGCAAGTTACTAATTCAACAACCCATGACACCACCAAAAAAGTAAGAAATTACTCTAAAAAATCTTAAATTATTAATTCCATCCAATATTCAGCTCCATTAAACAAATTAATATCAAAATAAAGTTTAACCCAAATTATTCTCCCACGTATAATGCTGAAAGAGCAGTATTGTCATTCTTTTGGCATTAAGCATTGTTACTGTATGATAGAGTAATAGAGTTGTGGTGAATTATTTTGAGTAATTAAGGAAAACCTAGAAATTATGATAAAATAGCACCTGAAGCAGTTAGGGAAATTGAAGAAACGTCAAATTCGAACTTGAAGGAGTATGCGGCAGAATGATTCGAGTGTGACAGACTGATTCGAGTGGCCAGACTTGCGCTAGCGAATTCGAGTGGCCAGACTTCAGCGAATGAAACCTCTTTGCGGCAGACTTCGAACTGCGGCAGACTGACGATAAAGAGGGACTTGAGCGAAGCGAGTTCCAATCGAACTCCGGCGGAGGAAGCGAAGTCTAAACCCTAACCAAACAGACGAACTGACTTGAGGGATACTACAAGGGACTGACTTGGGAGGAAGCGAAGGACGACGACGGAGGACGGCTGAGTGGGGGAGGAAGCGAACGACTTGGGAGGGAGGAACGATGGAGGACGGCTGAATAAGAGAGCGAAAATTGATAAGAGAGGGAGGAAATGAACTATGTCTATAGGGGAGCAGTTTCACCAAAGAATAAAAGCTAACGCTCAATGATTCAAGTGCTCCGTCGATTAAACGGAGCATAAATTCACAAATGCTCGGGTTGATTAGTCAACCAAAGCATTTGATAAGTAGCAAAAGCTGTTTTTTCCACTAGTGCATACAGAGTTACTGAAGTAATCCAGCCAGGAACATACCTACTAGAGTCACCAGAAGGGACTCCCCTAGCCCGACCTTGGAATGCAGATACTCTGAAGAAATACTACATGTGACACAACTAAGGCAACTCGACCGCGTTCGAGCCACTATTTTGTAACAGGCCACACTTGAGCCTTTAGCCTATTGTACTAACCACAACTCGGGGCAATCATATAGACCCTATTAGAGTTGGCGGGATTGTTTGTGAACTTAGGCCACACTTGAGCCAGCAGTTTATTTTGTTAAACCCAACTCGGGGCAGTCAGTTGTACCCCATAGTTGTCAATCTCGGGAGTGTGAATGAAAGATACGAATTAAGGAACATCACTTGGTTCATAATAGTTGCATATAACAAAATAAAATATCATGTTTCGGAAGATGTAACTCAGGAATGGTGAAACATAAACATTACTCGGGAAATTTTACTCGGAAAACAAAATGCAAAACCACCAATTCATAGAGAAATATTGTATAAAACAGCACAACCTAAGCACCTGAAAACATGATCCCAGATGCTAAAATACAAATAGATCCGAGAACAGGCTCTCGGGGTCCACTAGAAGTTCATAAGCATAACAAAATCATAAAAATCATGCAGCAGCTTCTTTAGTCGGGGTCCCCTCAGAGCTCTCTCCGGTATCCTCGTCGGAGCCGTCAGCTTCACCTGAACGGGAGCCATGACCTTCACCCCCGCCTCCAACAAGGAGTTTCCCATCCTCAGCAAGACCCGTGGATTGAGCACCCTCGGGGATATCTAGGCCTGTTGGCTGCATCGGGCCCTGAACTCGGGAAGCACCTGGGGTCTGAGAAGCCTCCACATTTGAATTCTGACCCAAGGCAATCCGGCGGTCAAACTCAGCCTCAACGGTATCCCAGTCCAACGACTCGTTGGTCTCGGTCAATATAGCCCGAAGACGCTCCTTGATTTCCCGGGTGGCAAGACGGTAGGAAGTCGAGGCTATCTTACCCAAATAGTTAAGCCCTTCGGGAGAAGTCTTCCACTGGGCCAACCAGTCCTCCTGAACCTTCTGGAGCTTGGCCTCCGCCCTCTTCAGCTTATGACTGGTAGACTTGTGCTTCTTGGCCGCCTCGTCGAACTTGACCTGGAGATCATCAACAACCTTCTTGGCCTCATTACGTTCAATAAGGGCAGCGTCTAGCGAGGCCTGGATCTTCTTCTTGCTGTTCCTTAAAGTCTCCGCGTCCTTCATAACCTTGCTTGCCTCCTCAAAAGTGGACTTCGGGGAGGCAAGCTCGTCGTTGAGCCGCTTCAACTCGGCACCATCAAACACGGCCTTGGCCTTCAAGCTGTCCACCTCCTTCTTGAGGGACGCAATCTCGTCCTCAAGCTGAACCCGACGATGAATGACAAAAGTCATTCGGATAGAAGTCTGCAGAAACGCGGAACATAAGAAATAACAAAGTAAGAGAAAAATAAAGCATAGTCGAGACAAATACCTCTAACTAGGATTCGTAGAGGGTGTTAACCTCCTCAGCGCCCAAAGCTGACAGGGCCACGTCATCGGCCTTAGTATAGATCTCCCGAACAGCATGGCGCACTCGGGCAAGTTTCTGAGTTGAGGTGGTGCCAGTAAACGGCACGTCGGTGCCGATCTGGTCGGCTTTTGTCCTCTTAAGTTGCGGCTCGTCCACGTCGATAATGACCTGAGGGGTTTCAGTGTCCCCCGCCTTGCGCTTGGAACCAATGGACACACTCGATAAGGCTTTATCAGACACTCGGGAGGGGGCAAGCTTCTCGGCAGTTTAAGCCTTTTCAATATCTCCCTTCACCTTCCGGGATCGAACAGAGGGTTTCTTGGCCCTCTTAGAATCCGTATCCTGTCAAGGCAAGAATATCAGTACAAGTCGGGGAATTTCAATAAAGAGAAGGATTAAGTCGAGTAACTTACCTTAGGAGGCGGGGGAATTGACATGGTCTCCTCCTCCAGCTCACCCATCAGCTTTAGGGCCAGCTGGGTGTTGTCAATGTATCGCTCAGCCATCTTAGGATCCAATTGACCTCGGGCACCAACTGAAACAAAAGAAATGTCAAACACTTAGCATAAAAAATGAAGTCTTTACAAAACGACAAAGGCGGGATTACCCTTGTCATAGCTGCAGCTTAGGCCCGCAGCCGCCAGGAACATCTCGTTCCATACGTCGAAGCGGGACGGGAGCCAGTTCTTGGGGACGTACGAGAGAGCCCCGGTATGAGTACTAGGTGTGGTAGAGAAATATATTCCCGGTACCGCCTCCTGTCGAGACATCTCGGGAACCGTTTGGTTCAAACCAAAGCGAGGTCCACCCTCCGCAGGGAGAATCGGGATCCCCCACTCATCACTGGTGTATATGTGGAAGAAATTCCGCCTAAAACCCTTTTGGTTGGAAGGAGCATCTCGGACTACCTTAAAACCTGCCCGACATTGAAAGCGGAACCATCCCGGGCCATGTCTGTCAGCAGGACCCAAAATTAAAGTGAACATGTTGCGCCATAGGCGCACACTCGGGGTTACCCCGAGAGATTCGCAAATGGCCACAAAGCCATTTATTGTGAGCCAGCTATTGGGAAGAAGATTAGTTAGGGTCAGCTAATAAGCATTCAGTAGGTCTCGGATGAACGGATGCAATGGGAACCTGAGAGCCATCTGCATGCTCTGATGGTAGACCGACACGCACCCCGCCGGGGGCGTCAGAACCGTGTCGGTATGCTTGGCACGAACAACAAAGAAAGGGTCATGAACCCAGAACTTGCTCCCAATATGTTTGAAGTTCCTCGCCATATATTTCATAAATATAGGGTCGGGGTAATATGTATGGGGACCTCCCTCGGGGTCCAGTGGAGGGTTTTCTTACCCTAAGGTGCTCGGGCCCTCATCCTCATCAGCTCCATCGGACACCATCACTACACCAGCAGAAATATACCTCTCTAAGTAACTCCTAGCACAAGGCTTATGCGCAATCGACACATCCCAAAGACCCGGGATTATACCCTCGTCTTCTTCCGATAAGGAATCCGAAGGAGTGGGTAGAGGAATCGCCTCGGGTACCGCCGAGGGATCTGGGCAAGGTATCCGAGTACTAACTAAAAAACCAATCTCCCCTCGAATCTCCTCCGATAGCCTATAGGGAGAGGAGGCGGGGGTACTCGACTCCGACTCGGGGTCCATACTGGGGAGATCGATCTACAACAAAAAGCAATAAGTAAAGTATAATAAAGAAAAGCGAACCTTCTCGGGATTATAAGAACTCGGGGATCACCACACGGAGGGTCAAACGAACTCGGGCAGGAACAAATAGGGATTTCTCAGAGCAATTCTAGAGAGATAAAGAGGAGAGAGAGAGAAACTTTGCAAATGATTGAAATGTACGGAAAATAATTCTCTCCTCCTCTAAATAGCCCCATCCTCTTTCGCACGCCACGACAACCTCTACACCACCCTTAGTGGGCTTGCAAGAGACAGGCCCTCAATAAATAAAGCCCAGAGGAGAAAAACCCCAAATTAAAGGCCCAAATACCTTCCAAAGGGATCCATGGTCAAATGTCTCATTATCAAAATGGTCAATAGTCAAGGGTCAACGGCCCACGGTCAAACGTCAAGAAGGTTGACTAAAACTTAGCTCAACACTTGGCCAAAAAGTGGCCAAATACCTCCATAGCCAACTCGGGGTTTCCATGGGAGGGCCCATTAGCCCCCGAGTTGGAGCATACCCACCTCAGCCTTGCCAGGGGGCTCAGCATTTGGCCAAAAATTGGCCAAGTACCTCAATATCCAACTCGGGGTTCCCATGGGAGGGCTCATTAGTCCCCGAATTGGTGCATACCCACCTCGGCCTTGCCAGGGGGCTCAGCACATGGCCAAAAGGTGGCCAAGTACCTCCATAACCAACTCGGGGTTCCCATGCGAGGGCTCATTAGCCCCCGAGTTGGTGCATACCCACCTCGGCCTTGCCAGGGGGCTCAGCACTTGGCCAAAAAGTGGCCAAGTACCTCCATAACCAACTCGGGGTTCCCATGGGAGGGATCATTAGCCCCCGAGTTGGTGCATACCCACCTTGGCCTTGCCAGGGGGCTCAACACTTGGCCAAAAAGTGGCCAAGTACCTCCATAACCAACTCGGGGTTCCCATGGGAGGGCTGATTATCCCCCGAATTGGTGGATACCCACCTCGGCCTTGCCAGGGGGCTCACCACTTGGCCAAAAAGTGGCCGAGTACCTCCATAACAAACTCGGGGTTCCCAAGGGAGGGCTCATTAGCCCCCGAATTGGTGCATACCCACCTCGGCCTTGCCAGGGGGCTCAGCACTTGGCCAAAAAGTGGCAAAGTACCTCCATAACCAACTTGGGGTTCCCATGGGAGGGCTCATTAGCCCTCGAGTAGGTGCATACCCACCTCGGCCATGCCAGGGGGCTCAGCACTTGGCCAAAAAGTGGCCAAGTACCTCCATAACTAACTCGGGGTTCCCATGGGAGGGCTCATTAGCCCCCGAGTTGGTGCATACACACCTCGGCCTTGCCAGGGGGCTCAGCATTTGGCCAAAAAGTGGCCACATACCTCCATAACCAACTCGGGGTTCCCATGGGAGGGCTCATTAGCCCCCGAGTTGGTGCATACCTACCTCGGCCTTGTCAGGGGGCTCAGCACTTGGCCAAAAAGTGGCCAAATACCTCCGTAACCAACTCGGGGTTCCCATGGAAGGGCTCATTAGCCCCCGAGTTGGTGCATGCCCACTTCGGCCTTTCCCGGGGGAATCAGCACACAGCCAAAATGAGCCCATCTATGACAAACTCGGGGTCCCCTCTGCAGGGCTCATTAGCCCCGAGTTGAAGTGCGGTGCCCCTTAGGAGTCGCCCTTTCCCGAAGGGAGGCGCAACCTCGACGCGCAATACCCCACCTCCGGGGAGCAAGTCAAGTCTCCCCCTCCGCACCGGCGCACCCTCTCGGGGTGGCTTAGGGGTAGGGTCAAGGCTCCCACTTCGGCATAGGGCCCAACAAGCCAACCCGGGGGAACAAGGTCCCCCTCGGGGTAACTTGTTACGAAGCACTATCACATCCTCCCGGGATCGCTTAGAAGCCAGCCCGAGTCTCTCACACCAACTCGGGGCCCAACGCATCGCCTCGGGGGGAGGCAGGACCCTCCCACTCTCGGGAACGCATGGTGTATAGCACCTACACACCATCTTGGGGCTCTTGGGAAAAAGCCCAAGGTCCCCGCATCATCTCGGGGCCCGACGCGCCACTTCAGGATGCAGGATTCCCCCTCTCGGGACCACTTGGGAGTTATCCCATGGATACCTCATCCCTCAGGGACCCAGCGCGCCTTGTCGGGAAAGTAAGGTTCCCCCCTCGGGGCCGCTTGCTACCAGGCAGTGGGGCATCATCTCGGGGTTGTTCAAAGACCAGTCCTAAGGCCCCCTCATTAAAGTCCAAAGTCTCTCACGCTCGGGATCGACCCCGACCCGGGATCTACCGGGAGCATGGTCTTCTTCACATCGGCAAAAACGCAACCATCTTGTTCCGCCAACCAACCGCACCAAAAAGGGCGATTTCCAGTACGATTACTTGGCGTGGGGCTAATTGTTTGGACCCATGATCTGGTCCAACAGTATTATGCCAAGCCCACTTAAAGGATTTGATCAGTATGCTCCCAATGGGCCTATCAGATCTTTAGGTAAAAAATAACTTTACCATAAAAGGATAACAACTTTCCCACAAGACCTGGATGTTCCCCAATAGGGTTTCTTGTTTGGGAAATCCCCAACATTATAAAAGCAACAAGTCCAATCAATGAACAGGTATTGAATTCTCACCTAACAGAACCAGAGCATCTCTCTCTAGAACTATTCACTTTCTCTCACTACCTCAATCTCAACTGACTTGAGCGTCGGATGGGCTTTCCCTGGAATACCCCCGGGCTAGTTTTCCTTGTTTTGCAAGACTCTAAGCGACAAGACTCGGGATTATAATCCAACTCGGGATTTTAACCTCTTTAAACACACTTGAGTCATTTGACTAGTTTCGAGGCTGAAACAATATAGAGCACCTTTTTCTCTAGAAAAAAATTGGTTATGATAAATACTCCATCCTATGTGAACTGTATTGATTAATTTGTGAAAATAACACATATTTATTCAAACTGTTAGGATGTAAGGACTGCTTAGCTTATTAATCTTATTTAACACATACATATATGCTCGTTTGAACCATATATATTAATTCGCCCTCTTGGGCTGTATTGCAGTGGCTCCAAAGCCAAATTGTCCGGTCGGGCAAACCTCTTCACCCTTGTCTTGGCTTCAGCTTAGGCAAGGTCTAGCTCACTGTAACAAGTACCTAATGCTTTTGTAATTTGTAGGGAACATGTCTGGAGTTTGTGAGGGCTTTAAAAGCTGAACAACAAGTGGTTTCTGGTATGATGTACTATATTGAACTTGAGGCAGTTAACGGGTGCTTGATGCGCAAGTACTTTGCAAAAGTTTTTGACCAGGCCTGGACCTGCACTAGGAAACTCAAGGAGTTCAAGCCTCTGTTCCAAGAGAATGTTGGAAATATCAGTATAAATTGATGTACTCATGAACAACAAATATATAAACTATATTGATACACAATATACAATATAGAAAAGAAACTTATCTGCAGATAACAATCAACTGAACTTGATTGAATTCCACAAGAACAACGTTGCGCCGTGGTATGGAGGTCACTGCCTTAGAAACGAATTTCGCCATCTCCGGTGCGGATTCCTGATGACGTTCGTCTCCCAAGGTTCACACAACGATTCCCGACTACGTGCACCCGGATAAAAAATTGGAGTTTCTCAAGAACTGCTCAAATCTCAGAGAGAATAGGTAGGCTTGTGTTTTAGGGTTCAAGAGAGAATCTGCTTCTTTTATTCGGTTTTAGAATGAGGTATTTATATAAAATATAAAAAACAAACAACACAAGCCGTGGAATCCGAAAACCGCTGAAAAAGGAGTTCACCAGGGCGGGTCGGGCGGAGACCGCCCGGGCGGGCCCGCAAGGAAGAAACTGGGCGAAGAAGAAAAGCTTGTCTCTCCCGGGTGGGCGAACCATTGGCCGGTCGGGCGGAGCAAACCTGGCTAAAGACTCGTCTCGCCCGGGCGGGTCGGGCAGACCCTCGCCCGGTCGGGCGCGACGAACCAGATCCGAATTCGCGTTCACTTGGATGTTATCCAACAGAGAATGCATGTTTCGCCGTTGCCAACTAATCTCCATGCACACAAATGTCTGCAAAATGTGCTATGAGTTACTACTAAAGTTTTTCTATGACATAATCTTATGTACTACTATCGTCACTACCTAAATAAAAGGATTTCATGAGTCCTATTATGCATAATATATGCAGTTTTTCAAATTTATAGAAGCCCCTTATTTTTTTGAGGAGTTGTTTGGTTGGATGGAGGGGTGGATTCAAGATTTTAAATTTGAAACCCTCAAATTAACTAAGTAAAAAATGAATGTAATAGACATATTGAACAATAATTTCATCAGATAAAAGTTGCCGATGACAAATCCCGACTTCGTATTGGTAATATTTATATCTCAAAAAAATTATTATATCACATTTTAGGATTCCCTCCAATTTTCAATTAGTGCAACACTTTAATTATCATGATTATCAATATACAAATATAACCATTGGGCATATTAAAAATAATGAAGAGAAAATTTAGCTAGGAATAAGACAAAGAAAATAATTCTTTTAAGAAAATGGAAAATTAAACAACAAATAAAGTCACACTCACACATGGGTTCAACTCAAATGAAAAAATATGAAATGATGAAAGAAAACGTATGCCAGTATGCCACATGCCAGCGTCGAAACCGGAACATTACAGTAAACACGGGTTCATTTGTAAGGAGAGCTAACCACTGGAGCACTCCATAACATGCAATCTCAAATAGCGAAGGATTTTCTAAGACTGTTCAATTTGTCTAACGCAGGAAAAGAGAGTAGGGGGGGATGCCACCCAAGTCACTTAATAGATCCGTCCTTGGTTGGATGTAGAAACTAGTTATTAGTCCCGGGCTATGCCCCGGGTAAGAAAAAGTTTCATTTATCAAAAAAAAAAAAAAAAAATACAACTTGGTCTAGTGGTTAAAACTTTAGTACATAAACTTGATGTCAGGAGATCAAAACCTATACTATGAAATAAAGTTCTATCTATTACAAAAACCCAAAAAAAAATGTCAAAATAGATGATACCTTCTTCAAGATTATCAACAAAAGTTTAAGAATCATATAATTACCCTATTCGTTATATATAGAGAGAGGGGGTATATTTCAGTTATAAAATTATGCAATTATTGAATTTATAATTGAACTTCAATTTGTAATTCGTGAATTAAATTGGGAATTTCGCTAAGATTAACAATTTCACTAACCTTTGTGGGCGTTGGACCTTTGAACTCCATAGCTTGATTCGTATTCTATAACAACAACGAATCAACATTAGATTCGATTAGAAGCAAGGGAAATTCACAAGCCCATTAATTACGAAGTAGAAGAGTCACGTTCATGGTGAACTTCGAAAGGGTAGATGGAGCAAGGGGATGAGTTATTGGACAAAAGAAACCGACAACGTTATTGGCTAGGAAGTAGGTATGCACTGCCATACTAATAATTACAACGGATATCTCTAATTTTGTACAAACTTGAATCACTAAATAACGTTAGATCAGATGGTTATTCATTGGAAATCTTTACTTAAAGGTCAGGGGTTCGAACCTGCTTAAGCATATTTATTTTTTAAATAATGACCACTTGACTTTGTTGGTTAATAGACACGTGGCAAATTTCTGGTGGCAGGAGGAGGGTGACACGTGGCGCATAGACGTTGTTACGCACGCCTTTTAATATATTTGTATAGATTTATTTGCACTATTTAAGATATTGCGAGTCAGATTCTCTTAATCTAGAAAAAAATCATCTGGTAGAAGTTCTATAATAGCGGTCCTAGGGAAGTGGCCTTTTTAAGTCTGTCAACCTAACTTCTTTATATAAACAGACTGTCAAGTTTTATGGTAATCATACAAACCCATAAAATTAACGATGTGTTCTCTTTTGCTTAAATAAATTGGTCCTTATGAATTTTAATCAATATATATATATAAAGGAGGAACTTTTCGGGAGCATAGGGAGCTCCTCAAGATTTCGAGCTCATACAGCGCGCCACGTAGAATTGCCACATCATCAATTTATATTTATAATTTTTTTACAAAAATAGAGTTCTAGATGATTTAAATACATATAAGGAGATTTGGATAAGCGAAAATTAGAGTTTGGATTTGAATCAACAACCTAAATTATTATATCATGAAAATTGTGTATAACTTTTGCTACGTAATTCGGAATAATATAATTTTTGTACCATTAGAGAGTGCTCGAAATATGCTTCGAAATAAGATCCATTTATAATATAGTTGTACAACTTATGAAATATAGAGCGCCATGTAGAATTGTCATGTCATTAATTTTTATTTATTTTTTTCTAAAAACAGAGTTCTACATAGATTTAAATACATATAAGGAGTCTTGGAGAAGCAGAAATTAGAGTTTTGTTTTGAATGAACAACCTAACTTATTATATTATGTAAATTGTGTATAACTTTTGCTACCTAATTCAGAATATTATAATTTTTGTACCATTCGATAGTGCTCGAAATATGCTTTGAAATAAGATCCATTTACAATATAGTTCTACAATTTAAGAAATAGAGAGCGCCACTTAAGATTGCCATGTCATTAGTTTTTATTTTAAATATTCGAAAAAATAGAATTCTACATATATTTAAATACATAAAGAGTTTTGGGTAGGGGGAAATTAGAGTTGCGTTTTGAATAAACAACCTAAATTATTATATTATGTAAATTGAATTTAACTTTTGCTACCTAATTCAAAACATTATAATTGTTTTACCATTGGAGAGTGCTTGAAATATGCTTCAAAATATGATCTTTTTACAATATAGTTTTACAACTCATGAAAATATATTAAATTAGATGCATTGTAGGACATTATTTTTAGATAAATATAATAATGACTATAAGTATTAAGTATAGTGTATTATATGTGATTATAACATTTGATTATAGGTCCAATTTACAGGATTAAACATATTATCTTTCAAAACCTCAACCTTACTCAACTAAACTAAAACAATATAGTATGCAACAAAATTTATTAACTAAAATCTATAGTGATAAAGTTACATATTAGAGTTTTGGATTATGTAAAAATTAGAGTTTGATTTAAATAAAACAGCCTTAGAATATTATAAAGAGCTCCACCTAAGCATGCCATGTCATTCTTATCAATTTTTAAGAAAGTATTCTTTATGTCCTGCATCAATTAAATTATTACCCTCTACTTTCTTAAAGTATCATTCGGGTATTATTCATGTTAAAACTGTATTAGCTATTGTTAGTCATACCTGTTATTGAGATACCATTTAATAATAGACTTAGCTACAATATTCAATTGAATAATAAAAATTATAAAATTTATATATCACAATAACAAATCTAGAAATTGCAGTATAATGACAAATACTTTATCCGTTTTTTTCTACTTCAACAATTGGTTTGGACATGGTTTTTAAGGAAATAAAAATTGGGTAGTTTAGCATAGAGGTACCTCTTTAGTTAATTAGAGTAGGGGACAAATAAATCCTTATTAAACTTAACGCAACTTTATAAGGCAATTCGGGTAATTAATGATGGTTTTATTAACATAAAGTAAAGGTAATATTGTCAACTGTAGTTTCTTTTTTTTACCAAAAGTGGAATGGTTCCAAAAGATGAAACTACCTAAAGTGGTAATTGTTGTAATAGAAAAAAGAACGGAGGAAGTATATAAATACAATGATCTTGAAAAATCTCATTTTACAACAACATAAAACCAACAATAATTTTAACAAAAAATTTACAATAAAATAAAATACAACAACCCGTGCAACGCACGGGCTTCAAACCTAGTAATTTAAATAAGCTAAGATAATTATGTCACAATAAGTCTGAAAACCTTATAAAATATATACCAGTAATTATAATTAAGTTTCAATGAATTCAAGTTTCAATAAGAGATTATACAAAAGGAAGAATATACTCTCTCCATCCGTCCTAATTAACTAATTGTCCTATTAGATTTGGGCATGCATAGTAAAGGAAAATAGTATGAAAGAGTGTTATTAAAGGCCCCATCACATGAAGAAAGAGTAAGCAGATATTATTATCGGATAATTAGATCCACATCACAGAGTCGAGTGAGATCAATGGAGTAAACATCTTACTTATAAGGAAAATTTGTTAGAAACGATCTTTTAATTATAAGTTTTAGCGAAAAACAACCTTTTAAAAAAATCGGGCGAAAGAAGACCTTAAAAAAAATCTGCAAGGAACAACCTTGGTTCATTTTCCAGCATTGGCAAAATATGTTTTAGTGTTGACTCATTAAAGCCAAACATATGCAGCGCACATGACCAACATCTCTTATGTTTAAATCCATTTTCTCTCCATGTATCTTAATGTCATTCTTTCAAATGACCACTTTTGATCAGTATAAGCATGTGAAACTTACATAAATGGTGTACTAACTCCTGATCATTGCTCACCTTATCAAAGATAATCTTTACTTTGGATTCTGCGAGAGTAATTCAAGTTTTAGAGGGACCTTCTTAAACTTTTCGAGATGAAATTTTAGAAACTCCGTCACAAAATTAGAGATTAATCAACTCCATCATAAATTTCAAGACAACTCATGTTTTACTGTCAAACTTCTTCTGAAAAACAAGAACAAGAAATGCAAATAACCATTGACTTGAACAAAGAACTTTACAACAATTTTTCCAACAGCCGCACGAGCACTATATTTCCGATGAAGCTGGACAAGACTAGAATAACCATCGGAGTACATGCGACCTTGCTGGCTGTTATTTACATTTTATAGCTGCCTTGTTGGTGGTGATGATGAAGGTAGTGCTGGTACTCGTACTCGTCGTCGGTACTGTCGCCGACTTGTATTCTTCTAGAAGTACTGGATGATCAATTCATATTGCTGTTCCTGTTTACAATAGAAGCAGGATTAATCGTTTAAGAATTATGATTAGTAGCAGGAGATGTGGTCTTATTCTTCCGTTTTGCTGATTTCATCCTATACATAGACGCGTAAAGGCGTGTTGAGTACTAATACTGTTGCTGCGCTTCTACGCTGATTGTCAAATCAACATCAACTCGCTGAGTTAATTTGCTGAGTAATAGTCCGCGCTAGCTGCTATATCATATTAGTGGAATTTTACGTTCTCAATAATGCTAAGATATAAATTATTTCCTACTTTACGCTACAATGAGAATTAATTCCCTTGGTACCGTCCACGTCAGCATAGACGCAAAAAACTACTTTAAAATTTAACCCAGGCAAAACCGCTATTCTAATTAGCGGTTTATATAAGTAAACCGCTAATCAAACTAGCGGTTTATGAGTGAATTGTACTGCTAGGTGGAGTAAGATTTCTTGGTCTAACTTAACCGCTACTCTAAGTAGCAGTTCATACTTGGGAAAGTTAATATTAATCATCATATTCTCTCTCTATTTTCTCTCATCTTCTCTCTCTATTCTCTCTCATCTTCTACAGTTAATCTTTCATCCATTTCATCTTCTCTCTCTGTTTTGATCTTATCTCCGCCCCCTCAAATATAATCTGATCTCATCTTCCTCCACTCCTTGCTGTTTTTGCTTCAATTTGGGCATGCAACCACAATCATTTTTTGATCTGCTACACCAAGGGCACCGATGAAATCTTCTGGGTTATTATCACTCACCTTCACCTCGTTCTTGTCAGTCCCGTTAGAAATGTGAGTGGGAGTTCCCCGGACCAAAATTTCGGATCTCTGTTTCTCTGGCTCAGCACCACTTACAGTCAGGTTCTTGAATGGTGACACAACAGATTGTGGGGAGTCCATTATATGATACAAGAATTATAAACCTGGAAAAGCATAGGAATATCAAATTGTGAAGCAAGTTTTTCAACGCTAATATGAGAGCATTCTACAATTACAGAAAGCCGTTCATAATGAAGCATGACAATTCCAACAAAAATCAACATACACATTTTGCTTCAATTAGTTGATTCTGTAAGTTTAGGAACACTTATTCCTTAATTTTGTAAGTTTATTACTATAATTGATTTGCTTTGATTTGTTACTCTTTTCTTGGAAAACCAAAAATTGAAATCCTTCAATTCAAGTTGTGATTCCTGAATTTCTCTTTTGGTTTAACATGAATAATTGTTTGAATTTGAAAATTCTTCTTTGGATTACATTGCGATTGAGGAATATTTTTTTTCGAGAATTGCGGGCATAAACCGCTATTGTGATTAGCGGTTAATGCAGTGTGATGAACCGCTACCGGAAGTAGCGGTTTTGTTTGAGAAAAAAAATATATTCTCCCATTTATGCTGACGTGGACGGTACCAATGGAATTAATATTCATTGTGGCGTAAAGTAGGAAATAATTCCTATCTTAGCATTATTGGGGGAAAAAATTCTCTTGGATTTAGATGGTATCTTAGCATTTCTGCTTGTAGTAGTACATTATCATCCTTTTATTTCTTTCTTATTCTTTTTTCTTAGCTTTTTTTTTTTTTTTTTTTTTAACAATTTTTTTTTCTTAGTTTGTTGGGGCATATTTGAGGCGAAAAATTCTTCTGTCTCACTTATGTACTATTACTTGTGTAACATAATCTTATTGGTTGATGCCAACTATTCTTTGCCTTATTGATTTTCTTAAAACAAGAAGTTTGTTTAAATCTAATGATGTGGACCAATAACATTAAGTGACACATATAATGGTCCATAGAAGATTTAGACTCATATTTTAGCTCAGTTGCACGGAAAACGGAGTTTAGGTTCGGCAATGGTTTGGAAATCTCTATTTGGTATCAATTTTTAATTTTTTGGAAAAGATTGAGAGCAGATATGGGTTATACGATGTACTTAAAATTATTCAAATATATTTTAATCATGAATAATTTTATAATTTGACAACAAAAATCCTAAAAACTACCGTTCTTTTTCTTGTTTAAATAATTCCGTTTTAAGTTTATGAAAAGTACAAAGTAAAAAACTTCAAAAACTAAACATGATCTCAATTCATTCGATCAGTTCATACATAAAGATTGGGTTCATTTATGTCCAAAATTTACTTTACAAAAGTCACTTATTTTCCACTTTTTATAAAATTAATGTAACTAATTATATGTATTAATCCCTCAGTAAATGAGTTTTGAACACATCAAACATCTCACTAACAGAATATATTAGCTGAGAGATAAAATAAAATGATATCTTAATATGACGTGACACGAACAAGGATAATAATGTTGGCTTTTGATAAAATACTAGTTGTTGCCCTGGGCGAAGCCCCAGGTCATTGCGTATAATTCGTTTATTATTTTTTTATGAAAGTAATTGAATTACATGCCCCCATATCAGCATATACATTTAGATGACACGTGACGACCTCTAATGCTTCATAACTTTCAATTAGTATTGAGTACCGGGTTCATAATAAATTTATTATGATATCATTCACTTTTCGCAAAATTGGGTCATTTTTAAACAAAGAATAGTTGTTTACCTTAAATGAGTCACTTGTATATAAGTAAAAGTGAACCATTTAGGACAAAAGGCTACTCAGATCTAAAGGGTAACGTTTTATATTATATAGATCACTCCTGTATAAGTTTATAAGTGTCTATATATTTAAGACAAATAGTTACTCGCGTACAAACTCATATCATACAATGGATCGTTTTTTCATATTAGTTGATTCGACACGACAAAGTTTGTAATATCATTTTTCAAGTCATAAAGACACGTTCCATTTCGTTCCTACCTATAATTGATTGAAATTAACTACAATATATTTTTCTCAAATTTCTCCTTCAGATAGGTAATACTTTTATTTTTCATTTTGTAAAAGGCTAAGCATAATTAAACGTTTGGTGGGGCCATTAGAGATTTTTATAATGCAGCAAAGTTGATTTGATGTTTTATTATCACTATTATGGTAAACGGAAACTTGATATATAATATAACTTGTAACACGAGGATATATCAACATATTACTCATTTACTTATTTACTTGATAGGTCAATTAACGTAAAAGTCGGATTTGTGTGTCAACTTAAGAAGTATAATTACTTTTACTTACAATAAAAAATCAATGTGAGCTTTTAGATTAGTTAGTTAGACTATTTGTATCTCAAAGGAGATGTTGTGGGTTTGAGTCTTAACACACACATTTTTGTTATTTAATTTATGTCAATTGCTTGAGAGGGGGGAACATGTGGCAGCATGGCAATTGTTTGCTTTGGGTTTTAGATATATATAGATGGGAGTAAGATAAGCCACTTGTTTACTTAATAAGATCAGATCTCTCTCATTTGGTATCATATATCCACGACAATAAGAATCAGTGATGATGAAGACTAAAGTCATCTCTTAACACAACAAATGGTGACAAAAATACTACATTGTAACTTTAGTTATTGTAAAAGAATATATAATCCCTTTCATTATTTCTTTTTAATTTTCTTTAAAATATGGGATCAGTGCACGTGTATATTCTTAGAGCAATATATAATAAAGAATCAACTCGCTGGCATAATGATAAATTAATGGTAAACTTCAAAAGAATATATTCATAGGGCCACGAAATAACGTTAACGCTGTGGAAGAAGTATAATTTTGATTCATATTGATCACATCCTATAAATTGAGAGTGCGGAGGCTGAAACTAATGTACTCCCAAAGCATACACCACAACCCCACACACACACACAAATAACACTCGCAAATATGAGTTCCTGCAATGAACAGAACAAGCCTGGACTTCATATAGACAGTCCAAAGATCAAAGAGATAGCTGCTTGGGCTGTGAATGAGTACAACAAGAGTGTAAGCTTCTACACACCCTATTGATTGTTTTTGTTATAAAATAATTCGCAATTTTCTTAATTACTTTTATGTGATTAAGTTCTACTATTTTTTCTTCTTATATACTTATATACGCTTCCAAATACAATCAAGATCCCGAATCATTAACCATGTTATCAGGAAAGCAATAAAGCAACGATTAATTAATTAAAAAACAATAGACACAAGAATTATCGTGGTTCACTAACAATGTGTTAGCTACGTTCACAGGCAGAGGAGAAACAGTTTTATTATCTTGAGGAGAGAGAGTACAGATTACATAATAATGAAGCAGAGATAGTTAAAATGAGGGTTTATACTTTATATAGTGCCCTCGGCATAAAACCGAAACCAAAACAGAAACAATTTACTAAACATCATACACCTACAGCTAGATAATGCAAGGCATATTTCAACAAACCTTGATGTGCTAAGTGTAGAGAAAAAAAAAAGAACTTTAGACTTGTATGTAGATTCGCGACTAATGCTAGTGAAAGATGCAGGGAAATTGCCTGAAGTTTGAAAAGGTTTTGAAGGCATATGGAATCATAACTCTTGGTGTGACCTACTATATTGATCTGGAGGCATCTAATGGATGCTTGTTAGACAAGTATTCTGCAATAGTTTATGAAGAAGAAGCAAGAGATGTCCTTCAACTCCAAGGGTTCAAGCCTCTGTCGCAAGTCAAGCCTCTACTGGAAATCGATGCAAGTGTCGGCATTCTCAAGTCTGTGTTGGATGTCGATGCAAGTGTCGCCATTCCCAACTAATCTTCGCGCACACGCAATCTATGATTAATGCGCAAGCGCACTAATTAAGCATTTGGTGTGCTTAGTTACAAGGACAACAAAACTATTTGGGACTACGACTGCTACTTTCACATAGTATTACATGACTTAGCTTAATTTTTGTACTGCTACTACTACCCCCACATACGTACGTACCAAAATAAAATGGATCCTATTACATATATATGCAAGATGATTTAGCAATTTAATAAATTTGATCTCTATTATAAAAGGGAAGAGCGGAGGACTTGATATCCACCCTAAATTACAAATATACCCTCAAATAAAAAAAACATTCAATTTTATTTGGGAAATTCCCACTGGTATACTTCAACTTTTCACAAATCCCAGTGGTATACCCAAGTTTTTTAAATTCCCGAAAACATACCTGAGGTACCGTTCAAAGATTAAATGTGACATAAATTGCTATTATGCCGTTAAACCTTATTATTTTCTGTTAAACTCTTGTAATCACCGTGGTTAAGTTAAATTAGATTAATTCACTCTTGCAAACCATCTTCTTCACTCGTCAAACTCGTTCGATTTTTTAAGCAAAAACTCTCTAAATTCTCCATATATCACTCACTGTAACTCACTCTCGTCAAATCATATTCTTCACTCGAATTCTTGGTATTGTTGGTGTGCGATTCCATAGCAATATCTCTACCTGCATATGTTAACAGACTCAAATGCTAAGTTCACAAATGGGTGCTACTTGATCACTCTGAGTACCTGCTTCCAGTTTTTTTTCGTCCATGAGAGCGTAGCCTCAATCGAAAACCTCACCAAATTGCTGCAAATCCAATCATTTCAATGTTTCTGAGTGTCTCAGTAAGAAATCGCATTCTCTCTTGATTAGAATTGTATCACCATGATGTATACAAATTGTTATCTTTGGGAATTCAATACTATAAGTCACTTGTAGCTTTACATTGGCCTTTATAAGATTTTTTGAGTTATTATTCAATTGCATTTAATTCTGCAGAACTGTGCCAACTTCATTCTTTTCAACTTTTCGTTTCTTATTTAGTGGAAGGTTCTATTCATTCATTTTCCATGATGATGTGATAATTCGTGAGATGTATAACAGAAGATTCTCTGCTGGTAAGGTTTCTATAAACCCCATTGAAAAACCATAGCTAACCTGCCATTGTGCTGTTAAATGCTGTTAAATAAAGGGGTGTCATGCTGTTCATACCTGCCATTTGAAGTGGATGAGTCGTGTGTTTTGAGACATAACAACATTAGCAAGAAGAAGGAAGGCTGAGATTGAAGAATTTGAGATGAAAGAATGTGGAAGAAGGGTGATTTCAGTTTTATAATTGTTAGGGTCTAGTTTTGGAGGGAATCACTTAGTAAATTACGTGGTTAATTAACCAAGGTTAAATAAGATCTACCTAAAACAAATACACTTAACAGCACACTAACTGTTTTTAACCAATTATGTCACATTTGAGCAGATGGAAATACCTCAGGTATGTTTTCGGGAATTCAAAAAACTTGGGTATACCACTGGGATTTGTTAAAAGTTGAAGTATACCAGTGGGAATTTCCCATTTTATTTTTACTAATTTTTAATTAAAAAAACTTTAAAATAGATGTAATTACGCAATTTAACTTTTGCACGCATAGCATGCATATATACTAATTATATATGAGACCAAGCTAAGTGGTCAACAGGTTGGTTAGCTTGAGCCCAACATTAAGGTTGTCGGGTCCGTCGAGCTAGGAGTACGGTTTTGGACATGTCAAGCTAGATGGT
This sequence comes from Beta lomatogona, assembly GCA_947646795.1. Classification (NCBI taxonomy): domain Eukaryota; kingdom Viridiplantae; phylum Streptophyta; class Magnoliopsida; order Caryophyllales; family Amaranthaceae; genus Beta; species Beta lomatogona. The sequence goes on from CANSNZ010001166.1 coordinate 386,383, forward strand.
AGATCATTAGCCAAGTCACTAATTAAAAAATCGACATAAATGACTCAATTTATATGGCCCTTTTATTTGTAATATATATAAATTTTGGCAAAACATTACTCATTTAGATCTGTTCCATTAACATATATGCCTGGAGGGAGTAAATTTGTCTTGCATTAGTTCTTTAGTTACATCACATACAAATTTTTCTCACCTACCTAAAGAGAGGAAGAAGTTTTCCTAGAATTTATTTATACTTCGTTTTAAAATAAATGAAACACTTACCATTTTATACCATTTCAAAATAAATAAAACGTTACTTTATTTGGTATTCACTCCTCTCTATCACTCTCATTATTACATAGGTCCCACTGTTTCTTTCTCTCTATCTCTCTCATATCCTAAATCCCGGTGACAAGGCCCTACATTTTATATAAAACAGAACGGACGAAGTATATCTAAAACCCAAGGCAAAAACATGTCATGATGTTGCCACATGTACTCCCCCTCCCCACACAATCAAATGAGACATACTAAACGATAATAAATATGTGTTTTAAGACTCAAACATATGACCTCTTATTTGAGATACAAATGCACTAACCAACTACTCTGCAATCTATCATGTCGGTCCTTGTTGGAAAGAATATTATTTAAATACAATATAATAATTCTATTTTTAAAACAACTAAATACAAAGTATATACTATTACTTATTAAGCTAAGGTTAAAATTAGTGTGTCCTACCTTTTAGTACTCTTATATTAAAAGAAACAGCTTTTTAAATTTTTATAACTTCCGTAATTAACACTACTACACCATTTAATTGCATTGGTTATATTCTTATACATTAACCTAAATTTCAAAAACAAGATTGTATTATATTCTTGGTAAGTAATTATTTATCTATATATATGTACTCTCTTCATGCTGAGGGTTATATTGATGAATAATTCATATCATAATTTACTATGTAGAAAATATAAAAGGAATTGAAAGATCATTTGCTGAGTGCAATCCACTTACTATAACTTTTTTTTTTCCACTTCTCTCAAGTGTTTGATTTAAGATTTCAAATTCAAATTCAAATTGGTAAATGATATGAGGCATCGCCCAGGCCAACAACTCGTTATAAAGAAAAAAAATGAACAACAAAACTTTTGATTGATTAACAGCTTGTTTGGTAGTAGGGGTTTAGAAGGAAAAGAAAGGAATTGGAACAAAACATTTTAGTTTCCAATGTTTGGTACAAAAATAACTATTAGAGTAATATTGTATGTAAAAGGATAGAAGGGACTTTTCATAGTCTTAGGTCTGTATTATAAACATTATATATATTGAATGCCAGGGTTAACCTAATCAGGTTAACACAATTATTCTCCACTCTTGTACATGGTATCAGAGCCTAGGTTTCTTTAAAGAAAAATTCCATGATTCCTTCGACTGCTTCTCTTGGTCTTTCATACGCCATGGATACTTCCTCACCGCGTCGACCACGATCACCGTCGCCCATGTTTCCGCTGCTCCATCTGCCCTAGCGCCGCTTATGGCTGCGCGTGATCCCCCCTTGTCCACAGCAAATTATGGCTCGCCACTACGATTTGGTGCTGCCTCCCAGCAGACCTTCGCTGCTGCTCCTTTTTCGCAGCCAACCCTTGCTGCTGCTGGTTCTACTCAGCCTCTTAATGGCTTCTCGTCGGCTTTGTTTCAAGCCCACTCGCCGTCATCCTCCTCGCGTACTCCCACGTGTTGTGAGTCGGGGTTTCACCCTGTGATTACTACGCCGTTTTCCTCGTTCGTCCCGCAGCCTTCGACGGTTTCATCGTCATTATTTGCTCTTCCACAAGTATCCACTCCTAATCTCAGTAACTTGGTCACTATCACTCTTTCTTCTCCTGAGGATTATTTATTGTGGAAAACTCAAATTACTTGTTTGCTTCTTTCCCATCAACTACTTGGTATGGTTGAAGGCACTGTTTCAATTCCCCCTACGAATATTATTGATGAACGCGGTGTTTCGGTTCCTAATATTCAATTCTATGAATATTTACGTGTTGATCAACAAATAAAATCTTGGATTTTTGTAACGTTATCTCGTGATGTATTTGTTGATGATCATGATTTATCTACATCTGTCGAAATTTGGAATCGATTGCAAACTAGATTTATGCATGCTAGTATGGCCCGCTCTATGGAATTGAAAGGGCGTCTTACTCACATTAAAAAGGGTGATTCTCATACTATGGATGGTTATTTGCGTGAGATTAAGGTTATAGCAGATTCTTTAGCTGCTATTCAGTGTCCTGTTTTTAATCAAGATTTAGTTCAGTACACTTTGTTTGGTTTAGATCGTGATATGGACTATGATCATATTGTCACTACTTTGTTGCATTATCCATTTCCTTTGAGTTTTGATGATTTACGTCCCAAGCTCTTGCTTCCTGAGCAACGTATCAAAAGTTCTAAGGATGGGTTGGATTCTTCCTCTCATCATGCCTTGGTTGCGGTTCAATCATCAGATTCTAGTACTTCTTCTACTAAGAACAATTCTGGTGGCCGAAATAAAGGCAAGAACAATAAAAACAAAGGTGGTAACAATAGTGGTCGTAACAATAATAATCGTGGCAATAGTGGTAACAACAACTCTCGTGGTTCTAGGAACAACAACAACAATGCCAAGCGGGGACGTCAAAATGGTATGAGTACATATTCTAACTTGTCATCCTATAGTATGTCTTGCATTGATTCTATTACTAATGGTCTGTCCTCAGCAGGAAATACTTCGCAAAGTGGCAATTTACACTCTACCCTTACTTCCGATACTTGTGGTCTTTGTTGGTTTCCAGGTCATCAACCTCCTTATTTATTGTCCTCAAAGATTCAATTCTAGCTTTGTTCCTTCTTCCTCGGATAATGTCACTCGAGCCTTAGCTGCACTGTTTGTTGGTGGTGAAGAAAATGATTCAGTTTGGTACCTGGACTAGGGAGCTGCATCTCACATGAATCCTTAGGATGGTAAGCTTTATGCTATTCTTCCTTACTCTGGGTCGAGTTCTAATGTAGTTGGTAACGGTACCTCGCTCCCAATTAAAAGTGTTGGTAATTTGACATTAAAAACTCAAGTCGTCCTCTTACTTTGCCGTCTGTCTGTCATGTGCCTAATCTGAAACATAATTTATTATCAGTTAACAACTTGTGTCAAGAAAATGATTGTGTTGTGTGTTTTGATAAAAAATTTGTTTCTGTTAAGGACAAGGCAACGGGGGAGGTTCTGCTTCGGGGATCCAGTATGCAATGTGTCTATCCAATTCAACCCACTATTATCACCATTGAGTCTTCCGTTCCTGCTTTGCTAGCTACTAAGGAGTATGGCGATATTTGGCATGCTCGTCTTGGTCATACTTTGTCTAGAGTTTTAGGTTCTTTATGTTCCAATAAGTCTATCACATGTACTTCTAAGTTTCATGATGATTGTGTTGGTTGTAAGTTAGGAAAGATTCATTGATTACCTTTTGAACCAGTTGAACATGTTTCTCCATATCCTTTATATAAAATCCACAGTGATCTTTGGCAATCTCCTGTTTTGTCCAATCAATTATATCGATATTATGTTGTTTTTGTTGATGATTTCTCGCGATATTTATGGATTTATCTTTTACGTCGCAAATCGAAAGCTTATTCTCAATTTCTTGTGTTTTAAAAGATGGTGGAAATTTTATTTAATTGCAAGATTAAAATTTTCCAAAGTGATGGAGGTCGGGAATTTGATAATTCCCCTCTTCTTCAACATTTTCGTGATCATGGTATAATTTTTCAAAAATCTTGTCCCCATACTCAAGCTCAAAACATTGTTGCAGAACGCAAACACCGTCACATTATTGAAATGGCTCGTACTATGATAATTCATTCTGATTTTCCTACTGAATTTTGGGTTGATGCTTCATACACTGCCACTTATACTATCAATAGGCTTTCGAGCTCAACTTTAGGGGGTGTATCTCCTTTTGAAAAATTATTTCATCGTTCTCCTTCCTATCATTTTTTGAAAACGTTTGGTTGTGAATGTTTTCCTTTGCTCGTGGATTCTAAAATCAACAAACTTCAACCTAGATCTAAGCCTTGTGTTTTTATTGGATATGCCATGGATTATAAAGGTTATCATTGTCTTAATCCTATTACCAACAAAGTCTTTATCAGTCGTCATGTACTGTTTCATGAACTTAATTAACCTTATCGTACTCTTGTTGGTTCTAAATCAAACGTGCCTTACACATCGCCTACGGTCTTGACTTTTGATTGGTGTCCTACTAATGCTATTTGTGTGTCTCCGGTTGTTTCCCAGAATACCCGGTCCACGCCTCGTGTTACGAGTGCTCCCATTCAGTTACAATACCCTGTCCACGCTTTCCCCTCCTCATTAGTCGCTTCTGCCTGGCCCAATGGGTGTCCAGCGGCAGATGGCCTTTCCCCCTTGCTCTCTTCTGGGCCCAACGAGATCCCAGCGCCCAACGGATCCCCCCCTCCCCTTCCGTGTCTGCTGATTCGTCCGATGGGCTTCCAGTGACAGATGGGTCGGCCCATCCTTCTCCCTAGCACGCTTCCAGCAGCACTGGGCCTTTATAGCTGTATGGCTCGCCCCTCTCTTCTCCCCAGCAAGCCCCTCGAGCTTGGTTCTCTCGTTTCAGCAATTTTCTCTTATCTATTGGTTCCAAGTGTAGCAGTTGTGACACTTCCATGTTCACTCTCAAATTTCGTGGTCATCTCATTATTCTCCTCGTATATGTTGATGACATTTTTCTCACTGGTAGTAGTACTGAACTTGTTACAAAATTCATCTTTGTTCTTTCTTCTCAGTTTGCTAAGAAGGATTTAGGGGATCTTCATTATTTCTTGGGTGTTCAGGTTGTGCGTACTCCATCTGGTTTATTTTTGTCTCAAAATAAGTATGTCTCTGATTTACTCCGTAAGTTTCATCTTCATACTGTTAAACCAGTTCGCACACCTGTTGTCTCTAGAGTTACAATGTCTCTTCTTGACGGAGAACTTCTTGCTGATCCCACAGATTATCGTAGTATGGTTGGTACTTTGCAATACTTAACTATGACTTGTCCAGATATTGCTTATGCTGTCAATATGGTGTCTCAGTTTATGCATGCTCCTCGTACTACTCATCTTCATGTTGTGAAAAGAATTTTCAGATATCTGCAGGGCACTTTAGAGTTTGGTCTTTTCTTACATAGCAGCAGTTCTCCTCCTGTTGTTATTGCCTACTCTGATGCAGATTGGGCGGGTTGTCCTGATACCCGCCGCTCCACTACTGGTTATGTAGTTTTTCTTGGGAAGAACTTGATTTCCTGGCGCTCGAAAAAGCAACTTTTTTTTTTTTGGTTAGTAAGAAGATATATTGAAAGCACAACACCACATTTTACAACCTAAACTGCTATAACAACAGCACACCAAAAACTATACATCATAAACAGTATAGCCACTAAACATCAGTATCACTCACTCTTCTAGGAATCCTAGACTTTACACGTTGTTTCACTATGTATTTGATCTCCTGTACACTTCTATCCACTGTATGAATACACTGGTTCCATAGAGCATAGTTCCTTTCCTGTCACACTCTATATACTGTAGCTAAAATCCCAGCCACAGTGACCTGCTTTCTAAACTTGCTACCCCTATACCTTCTTTTTACCCATCCAATTAACTGAGGTAGATTGGAAGTAACAACACTAATTCCCAACCATCTTTTGATCAGTGCCAGACATTGTAAACTATACTGACAATTAAAAAATAAGTGCGTGTTATCTTCTACATCATTTTCACATAATAGGCACATATTGTTGTTGCTTACTCCAATAGAAGCTAATCTCACTCTTATATGTAGTCTGTTCCTCAAGGCTAACCAGCCAATAAAGCGGTGCTTTGGAATATTATAGTGATCCCAAACTGCTGCACACCAATCCAACTTCTCCCTATGGTCTTGCATCTTCTTGTAGGTTTCAGCTGTACTATACCTTGGCCTGCTAAACCAGTCATTACCACAAATCCTCAAGATCTCTTGTTTAGCCTTGCATATGTACTGAACAACCCATCTGGCACTATGTGGAGCAACATATGTGCTCCAGGTTTGGTCCTTGACATAGCTATCATGGATCCATTTGACCCACAAATTATTAGCTTTCATAGATATGTCCCACACCTGTTTACCCACAATAGCCAAATTCCAAGGCAATAAGGCTCTAAAACCAAGCCCACCATGGCTCTTGGGTTTACAAGCATCAGTCCAGCTGACATATCCTGGCCTAGGGTTATTACAAGTGTCTGTCCAAAGAAAAGCTCTACATATAGAGTTCACTTGTTTTAACAGCCTTAGGAAGCAAAAAAATCTAGGACCAATACACTGTAATGCTCATAAGCACAGAATTAACCAATTATCTCCTTCCTGCAAAGGATATGTTTCTGGTGCTCCAGACCCTTATTTTCCCCAACATTTTTTCAATCAACTTTTCACAATATGTAGCAGCAATCTTCTTAGTGCTAATTGGCACCCCTAAGTATCTAAAAGGGAGTTGCCCATGCTTAAAACCATAGCACTCTTTTATTCTTATATTTTCTTGCTCAGAAAAGCCATAGCTGTAGAAGTCAGACTTAGTAGGACTAGCTTTCGGACCCAGCGATGCTAGCAAACAACCGAATACCTTGTAAAATCATGTTGACATATTTAAACTCACCTTTGCAAAACAGAACAACATCATCAACAAAGCAAAGGTGGTTAATAGCAAGGGATAAACCCTCCACTGAAGCTGAATATCAGGCAGATGCCTACACTGCTGCTGAAACTATTTGGCACAAGCAATTTCTTGTTGTTCTTGGTTATTTTCTTCGACGACATGTGATATTGTATTGTGATAATGTTTCTGCTACTTATCTCACTGCTAATCCAGTTCATCATGATCGAAACAAACATATTAATGTTGATTACCAATTTGTTCGTGAAATGGTTGTCAAGGGAGGGCTTATTGTTCGTCATGTTTCTACTAAGTCTCAGGTTGCTGATATTTTTACTAAAGGCCTATCTACTGACTTGTTTACTAAACATCGTTCCCATCTATCCGTTGTTTCACCCCGTAAAGATCGAGGGGGTGCATTAGAGTAATATTATATGTAAAAGGATAGAAGGGACTTTTCATAGTCTTAGGTCTGTATTATAAACACTATATATATTGAATGCCAGGGTTAACCTAATCAGGTTAACACAATTATTCTCCACTCTTGTACAGTAAATTATAAGTGATAGAAAATAGAAGGAAGTGGAAGGAAAGCCTCTTTACAAAATTTTCATTTTCCTTTCCTCCCAAAATTGGAGGAATTTGGGAGGAAAGATAAGACTTAAACCAAACATGCATGGGAAATTAAAGTTCTTTTCTCTTTCGTTCCTTTCTCTTCCAATTCCTTTCCCTTACTAAAATCAAAACAAACAGGCTGTAAGAGATTTATGAAAGCATACACCACGTGACTTATGTTGCTGTTACAAGTATTTCATGGAAAAGCCTTGCTAAGCACCCATTGGTGAGGGTGTAAAAACTAGCCGAGTACCCCACAACCGGATCCATAATGGTTAGGAAACGCCGCTTTGGATCCCGTATGGTTGTATCAATTATGTTAATTCCAATTTTGGATAAAAGAAATGGAAATCAGTTCTGGTTCTCAACATTATTGAATTCGAACAGCTGAGGAAATGCCATTTGTGGATCCGAAATCAATTATATTATTTCTTGTATCAGGTACAAAAAATGGAAACCTATTCTAGATTCGATGCTTGACTCAACATTTTCGAACTAATACTGGTTGGATACCTGTTAAGCAGGTCTAATAATGCTACTAGAGTTAGTAGTATAAATAATTAGAATAAGCACGTTTTACAATAATGAATTTTATATAAAGGAAAAGATATTCAAAAAATATTTTAAATGAAAAAATATCTTATTAATTAAGATAATATCTTGATAAAAATCTAATCTCCTAAAACAGGATAGATTTTGGAAGATATTATCTTGTTTAATAAAAAGATTGTTTCTATTGTTAAGAGATATGTTATTATCTTGATTAATTCTATCATACCTCAAAACAATGAAAATTCATGACTATATATAACACCATCTTTTCACTATTTTAGAAAACAGTATTCATACTTTTTAGATTAGAGCTAAGTAAACCACAAGCCAGTGGGACAGAGCATAGCACAGACATTGCCAAGTAAATTAATACCTAGGAAATTATCGAGGCCTCTATCTGCTTACTTAAGAAGCACTTGTTTGAGGATAAAAATCTTTTTGTAATTTTCACATTATAATAGAGAGTGCTGGATTGAGTTCGAGAATGGATCCAATTCAGTTAGGCAACAATTAGAGTTTAAGTGTTGGACAAGAAATATGAAAATAAAAAATATGTGAGGTGTAAATAAAAACCGTTCAACTAGTCGTACAGCGGAGTGGAGGCAATATTAATGATCAGCTATATCAAGGGTGCTCGTCTGGGTGTTTTTTAGATCTATTATTAGAGAATTTTTCTCCATGTTAAATAATTTGTGTCCATTTGCATTAAGTTTCTTGTCAAATTTCCATCTCTATTATTTCTCAATCTCGACATATTTGCTTTCGCTCGCACTCACAACCCTAACTGCTTGCACACTACCATTTTGAATTCATGATTTTGTGCCAGCTTCATAGGCCATAGCCAAAACTAAGGCCTTCCCTACAACTATTTCGGGTGTGTAATAATATGCTCACAACCTTCTTGCATTGTCACCAAAAATAGCACATTCCCAGCGTAATCAAGAGCAATAAGCCCCAAACCCTGAAACCCACACAACCTTAATCACAAAGAGAAGAATCGCGGTTTATTTTAATTGCTCCAATAGGCAATAGGTAGGAGCTGCCAAACTTTTAGGCTGCGCATTTTTTTAGAATTTCGAGGAACCGAGTGTTTTAGTTAGTACTTTGCAATCTGCTCAATTAGTTTAAAGACACCGAGCTGCGATCACATCCCCCTATTTTCTCTTTACTCTCATTTCGCATTGTATGTTAACGACAAGAAGAATGAATGATGATAGGGAGCTCTGTTAAAATACAAAATTCTTTACATTTATCTTTTTTACAAAAATTAATCCCTTCATCTTTTTTTTTTTTTTTTCTTTAACTTAGTATGAGATTAGAGCACATGACTCATTTATAATCAAGAATCAACTAGCTAGCTGGCATAATAACTATTCCAGAATCCAGATGGTAAACATGTAAAGAATATAATTGTAGAAGAATATTTAATCCCTTTCATCTTTTGTTATCTGTAAATATAAGATCATAAGTTCACGTGAATCATATTCTTAGAGCAATATAAAATAGAATCAACTAGTTGGCATAATAGATAGATGGTAAAATTGACAAGAAGTTATTCACAAGGCCACTAAATAACGCCAACTTGTGGAAAATGAATAATTTGGATTCCAATCTTATCCTATAAATTGAGAGGCTGGTTGCTGAAATTGAACTCCTCCCAACAATACACAACAGCAACAATCACATACATATACACAAATAACACACGCAAAGATGAATGATCCAAAGATCGTAGAGATTGCTAAATGGGCTGTGAATGAGTACAACAAAGCCGTAAGCTTCTAAGTACCCTATTCATTATTTTTATTTTAGAATAATTTGCATTTCTCTGAATTTCATAAGGTTGAGATGATCAATTACATTAGCATCTTACACTTATTTACTGTGATACCAGCTCTTTCTTTGACTTTTATGTTCTTCCTTTACACCCGCTTGTGCAGAATCTCCAATGTTTTCATTGCTCATTGATGGATTCCAGTATCTACAAGTAATTGATTTTTATTACATTATACTAAAATGAAAACCACACAATGATACATGTTTTTCTCAAAAAAAAATTATGTTACATGTCATTCTATATATCATAAAAAAATTTACCCCTTACTCATTTGTTGGGAAATAAATTTTTCTTGAAAAAAATATTCTCTTTTGCTTTTAAGCAAATCCTTAGATTATATTATCCTTAGATTATATTATGTTAACTTTCTGAATAGATTATGAACATTTTCAATTAAAATATTTAGATCCAAAACATTAAAAAAAAAAAAAAAAAAAAAAAACAAATTTTCTTATATATAATATGTATTGAATTTGGTTCAGGCCTAAATTTAGTATATTATATTCTACAGATTTGATATATGCATATATCAGAAAAATATGTCAATAATACATTCATACCTATCTAACACGCTGGGCGACAAAATGGTACTAATGTAACAAAATCCCACATGACTATGACTTTTAATCTCATATATACACTATCAACTACAATCAAGTTATTGAATGTTCTATGAACCGCAAAGATGGTTTGGAGCAAGTTGGGTGGCCCTGCTTAGGGCTGCTTATCGGTCGAACCGATCCCGAACTGTGGTCTGCTCGGCTTGTGTTCGTTTAAGTTTATTCGAGCTCGAGCAGAGCTCAAACTGTTCACGAACAGAATTGACTCTTTATCACCCTTGTTTTTTACATGTTTAATTTGTATTTCCTTTTTAATATTTGATTTTTGCAGGTTTTCTTTTATACAAAGGAACTATTAACTTATTATTGTGTGATATCTAGGTTAATATTTATGTATATATATATATATATATTATTTTTCTATATAAATGTATAATCGAGCCCATTCACAAGCTCTCGAGCCGAGCTTTGCCTAGCTCAGCTCGGTTCATTAAAGTCTCGAGCCGAGTTTTAATCCGAGTCGAGCCACCACCAGCCGAGCTTTGACCGAGCCAAGCCCGAATTGTTCGCGAACAGGACAGGCTCATTATCACCCCTAGCCCTGCTGATACTCGAATGTTCTATCAACAGCATCTTAAGTCTTGGTTCACTTCGAACTTGCAGCATAAGGACGAGAAGGGAAATCTGATTTGGGCAACTCTTTTTTGCATAGCTATATGGTGGATTTGGAAGAGGAGAAATAGCCTCGTGTTTGGAAGAAGTCAAGATATTCCAGTTGACAATGGGGGATTCATTCATGCCAGTTATAATGAAACGCGTAGAAGTATCGAAAGGGAGATGAATATCAACCCTCTCCGTGTTAGCAAGAGGAAAGAAGAAATTGGTGTTAGATGGTTGTATCCACCGATGGATTGGTACGCTTTAAACTCAGACGGGGCTGCCAAGGGCTCGTCGGGGCTGGCTGGTGGAGGTGTTATTTTGAGAGATCACCTTGGGGGTCGCATTTCAGCGATGGCAATGAATTTTGGTATTTGTAGCTCGTTTAAGGCGGAAGTCATGGCCTTGTTTAAAGGTTTAAAATTAGCGAAGAAACTGCATATTCCGAAGCTTCAGATTCAGCTAGACAACAAGGGATGCGTTCAAATGATTCAAGCTCGTGACAGTGGACGCAATGAATGTACTCACCTCCTCAACAAGTGCATCCAACTAATCTATCAACCAAGCTGGGAAATTCAAGTTAGACATGTCTATCGAGAAGGAAATAAAGCTGCTGATTGGCTCGCCAACTTCGGAGTTTCCCAACTCCTCCATGTTACCATCTTTTCTTCGGCCCCTTCTGGTCTTAGTGGTGTGTTAGATGAGGATATGCGAGGAGTTGTCACTTCCAGAGGCGATTTACAGCATATGCGAGCTGCGTGATGGCATAGGGCCCCCAGAAAGAAGGGGCCCCTAATTATATCTAGTCTTTGTCGTGAGCGTAATGTGCAAGTAAAATTGTCTGGGTAAGTGGCTCTTGGTTTTGATTAAATTCCTAACAGAATGTGGAAGTGTTGTGTTCGACTCTCGCAGGAAGCAATTTCAATATGGTATCGTTAATGTTTTCTTCTAGCAATGCAAGCCTTCGCCTTCTGTGCTACATTACCAACCTCATCCTCCCATATTCCATCACTACAAGATAGAAGTAGAACTTTAAAAAGTATGTACATTTCCCAAAAAAAAAAATTACAAAGCAAAAATGCAAGCTGACGAGTGTAATATTACTCACCAATCTCTCTCATTAAGGCATAAAAGCACCATAGCTCTTTGAAATTTTTCCTATCATATTTATTTTTCAATTTTGTTTTAGTATTACTTTTGATACCTCTGTTAAGAGTTTCAGTAGACGTGTATATAATTTTTATATAAGTTGCCAAATTTAGTTAATTTGTTGATTAATTATATAGAGAATTCAAAATTTGCAACAAATCATAAATCTCTTGGTAATTTAAATAATAAATTTATGTCATTTTTTCCAAACTATAATTAAGGGCCTCATATACAAAAAGTGGTAGTTTCTTTGTTAGTTTTATTTTTGGTTTTTGTTTTTGGTATTTGTACCTCGTCTTTGATCAAAAAATCAAGTTATCGAATGCTTAACCACAAGATTCTAGATACAAAGAACAAAAATTACCATCTGAGACTTATGCTAGTGAAATATGCAGGGACATTGTCAGAAGTTTGAAAAGGTTTTGAAATATGATATCATCGCTATCAATGGTATTGTCTACCAAATTGATCTGGAAGCAGCCAACGGTGGCTTGTTGGATAAACTATGCACAAGTATATGATTTCCTCAGAAAACGAACACTCCAAGAGTTCAAGCCTCTGTTGCAACCCAAGTCTCTGTTGGAAGTCGATGCAAGTATCGGCGTTCTCAAGCCTGTGTTGGGAGTCGATGCGCATGTCGCCATTCCCAACTAATCTCATGCACACGCGATCTATGAATAAATTGTGCAAGCTAATTGAGCATTTGGAGTGCTCAGTTACAAGTACAACATAAGTATTATGATCTACTACTACCTTTTTAATAGTCTTATATGACTTAGTTCTTGTACTTATGTACTACTACCCCTACATACCTAAATAAAACGGATTTTTTGGATCCTGTTATATATGCATGATGCTTTATGCAATTTGTTAAATTTATTATGAGAGCAAGCTAATCAATTATAATAGGATACTCCCTTCAAAACCATATGGCCGGGCCTAAACAAATTGGATAAAAACAAAATGGATAATGTATTTTGAGATGAATATCATGCTTAAATTTGCAATTTTTGCCATCATCACTTGGGAAAAATAACCCTCTAGCAAACTAAGATAAACAATACAAAAAGGTAACACTATATATTGGATAAACAAGTCAAGTGAAACAATCAATAATTAATTGCCAACGAAGCCAATAGAATTTTCCTTTTTAATTTTTTGTGTCAATTATGAGCTATAAATGACATTAATGTAGACAAAATTTGTTATAAAATCCAAAATACCACCCTCAAAACAAAGCTAACTAACATCCCCAAAATATAATCTATCAAATTTATGTTATTATTGATTCTTCTATCTTCATCATATGACATTATCTATTAACGAGATATAAGAAAATTAAACGAGTGGTTTGCGTATTTCTAAAAACGTGATAACTAGCAAACTGAAATAGAATACAAGATGTAGGATTTATGCCTTGAATTCTGGTCAGAAGACGTTTTTGTCGGACCGCCCGACCGGATCGGGCAGGCTCGCCCGATCGGGCGGGGCAGCGACAAGCAGGAGATAGCAGAGTGGGGCGCCCGATGTCATCGGGCTTGTTCGCCCGATCGGGCGGCATCGCGAACTACGACTCGGGCCGTGTTCGCCCGATCGGGCCCGCTATTGGTTTTGGCTGGGCAGTTATTGCCTGATCGGGCGGATTCCGCCCGACCCGATCGGGCGGCAGTTTAATGATGCGGGATTGGCGATTTTCGGGGTTTGCATATAAATAGGTTTTTTAACCTAGTTTATTAGCAACGATTTTTCCCATTAATCATCTCTGTAAATCTGATTATTCTCTCATCAATAATATTATTCTCTCCTCTGCCCGTGGATGTAGCCAACACTCCGTTGGTGAACCACGTTAAATCTGTGTCTGTTTATTTTCAATTTTGCATTCAATATTTGTTCTTTTCTCACATCTGTCATAACAAATTGGTATCAAGAGCTTTGTGTTCGATCCGGGTGAGAAAGATGTCTGGGATGAATGTGAAAATTGATAATTTACTGGGAGAAATAGTTTCAGTCTGTGGCAGATCAAGATGCGTGCTTTACTGAAGCAACAAGGGTTGTGGGCACCGTTGGCAAAGAAGTCATCGGATTCGAAAACCGCCGAGATGGCCATTTCGGGAGGAGAAGGCGCATTCAACAATTATGCTATGTCTTTCGACGACATAATTATCGAAGTTGCGGAGCGAGAAACCGCTGTCTGGTTCGTGGTTGAAGTTAGAGAGTTTATACATGACAAAATCTCTAACCAACAAGTTGCTTTTGAAGCAACGTCGTTCGTCTGCGTATGCGAGGAAGGTATGTCTCGAGGGATCATCTAGATAAATTGAATACTATCTTGCTAGATCTTCGTAATATTGATGTTAAAGTAGATGATGAGGATCTTTGCTTTAATTCTCGTTAGTATCTTTGCCTTTATCGTATGAGAATTTTGTGGATTCTTTTATTGTTGGAAAAGATAGTCTCGTCTTTAGAAGAAGTAAGATCTCGCTCTTCATACTAGAGAAGTCCGTCATCGGGCATCGGTTCTAGTACGTAAAATCGGACATCCGGATTAGTTGTCTTACGGGGGTAAGGGACGGGGAAAATCGGTAAAAAGAAATCGAACCATAAAAATTCGAATTCTAAGGGTCCTAAACCTAATGATGTCCGTAATTATCTGTAAAGAGAAGGGGCATTGGAAAAATGAGTGTCCAAAGAAAAAGAAGCAGCAGGACAACAATGAAGGTTCTGCTGCTCTGGCAGAAACTGACGGTAATTCTGAGGAAGATCTGGCCCTAGTTGTTAATAACCAGTCACATTATAGGGATGTGTGGGTTCTTGATTCTCGGGGCATCGTATCATATTAGTCCCCTGCAGGGAGTGGTTTTCAACTTATGAGCGAGATAGATGGGGGCAAGTGTTTCTATGGCCAATGATCTTTGCCCGCAAAGTAGTTGGAATAGGCTCTATAAGATTGAGGACTCATGATGGTACATTCCGTACCTTGAACGAAGTTAGGCATGTTCCACCGATGACAAAGAATCTGATATCTTTGAGTCTTCTTGACAGTAGAGGTTTCAGTTTTCAAGGTGAAGGTGGAGTTATGAGTGTCTACAAGGGTTCGAAGGTAGTTGTGAAAGGTATTAAAAAGGGTACCTTATATTTTCTTCAAGGTTCTACGTGACGGAGTTCAGCTGCTGTTGCATCATCCGAGGTTCCCGGGGAAGACATGACCAAGTTATGGCATAGGAGACTTGGGCATATGGGTGAAAGGGGGATGCAAATTCCGTCAAAAAGGGATCTTCGTGTGGGCACAAGGTGCGGGACTTAGAGTTCCCGTGAGCATTGTGTGTTTGGGAAGCTTCATCGTAGTAAGTTTCCAAAGGGCTGTGCATACTACAAAGGGCACACTTGATTATATTCACTCGATTGTTGGGGTCCTTCCCGAGTTGAGTCTCTTGGAGGCTACAGGTATTTTGTGTCGATGATCGATGATTATTCAAGGATGACTTGGGTAATTATGATGAAGCATAAAAGTGAGGCTTTCATGAAATTCAAGCGGTGGAAGGCTTTGGTGGAAAATCAAGTTGGAAGGAAGATCAAAAGATCGCGAACCGATAATGGTTTGTAATTTTGTTGGTCCGAGTTTGATGAGTTCTCGCAAGAATGAAGGGATTGCTCACCATCATACCGTCGGGAATACTCCACAAGCAAAACGGGGTAGCGTAACGCATGAATCGAGACCTTGTTGGAGAGAGCAAGGTGCATGCTCTCTAATCTTCGGGTTACCTAGAAGATTTTGGGCGTAAGCGTAAGCACGGCTTGCTATCTCGATCAACCGTGGACCTCACACCGGTATTGATCGTAAAACACCTTATGAGGTGTGGTCCCGGTAAGCCTCGCAGATTATTCTCTCGTTGAGAGTTTTTGGTTCTCTACTGTTTATTATCATGTAAGTGAGGGTAAATTAGAACCTAGAGCTAAGAAGGGTGTATTTGTGGGTTTTGGGAATGGAGTTAAGGGCTATAGAATCGGTCACCTTCCGAGAGTCGAGTAATACTTAGCGTAAATGTAATATTTGATGAAAATTATATGCTTAACCCCACTGTGAAGTCTATGGTAGTGTCTGCCTGGTAGTGATGTTGATAAACAGTGGAGCTGGAAGTCACTTATGATGGGAGTGAATTACAGCACCAAGGTGGAGAAGATCAACATGGTGCTACCGAATCCGAATCTTTTAGTCATCCATCTCGCCTCATCCGAAGCACATCGAACAAGTATAGCACTTGATAGAGCTAGAAGAGTTGGTGTGGGACCTCCTAGAAGGTATGGTTTTGAGGATATGGTTGCTTATGCACTCGCAAGTTGCCGAGGAGGTGGAGGTAGATATTCGGGAACCATCCACCTACAAAGAAGCGGTCTCGGGTAGTGAGTCCGCTCAATGGCTCGCTGCTATGGGAGATGAAATGGAGTCTCCGGATAAGAATCGGACTTGGGAGCTAGTCAAGCGTCCTAAGGAGAGAAAAATTGTCACCCGCAAATGGGTTTTCAAGAAGAAGGAAGGGACCTCACCTTCGAGGGGGTCAAGTATAAAGCTCGGGTTGTTGCAAGAGGGTTCACTCAAAGGGAAGGAGTTGATTATAATGAGATTTTCTCACCAAGTGGTCGACATACTTCCATCGGGGTGCTACTAGCAATAGTTGCACATCGGGATCTTGAACTTGAGCAACTAGATGTGAAAACAGCTTTTCTACATGGGGAGTTGGAAGAAGAGATTTATATGACTCGACCAGATGGGTTCCAAGTTCCCGATAAAGAAGACTATGTTTGCAGATTGAAGAAGTCCTTGTATGGGCTAAAGCAGTCTCCTAGGCAAGTGGTACAAGAGGTTTGTGACTATATGATTGAATTGGGTTACAACAAAGCAATCCGTATGATTGTTGTGTATATCATTACAAGTTGGATGATGAATCATGGATTTATTTGGTGTTGTATGTAGATGATATGCTTATAGCCGCAAAGTCCAAGTCCGATATTCGGAGGTTGAAGGGTCTTCTCAAGTCTTGAGTTTGAGATGAAGGATTTGGGTGCCGCGAAGAAAATTTTGGGGATGGAGACTTATAGGGAAAGAGATCGGAGGAAGCTTTTCTTGTCACGTAAAGGCTACATTCGGAAGATTTTGTCAAGGTTTGGCATGTCAACAGCTAAACCTATAGATACTCCAAGTGCCTCCAATAATCATTTGTCTGTTGCTTTTGCACCCAAGTCTCGCCGAGGAGAAGGAGTATATGAGTAGGGTTCCTTATGCTAGTGCAGTAGGGAGTCCGATGTATGCTATGGTCCGCACTAGGCCGGATCTTGCACATGCGATCGGTGTTGTCGGTAGGTTCATGAGTGATCCTGGTAAGGAGCATTGGCGGGCAATCAAGAGGATTTTTCGTTACCTTCGAGGTACGTCGATGTTGGTCTCATCTATGGGAATGATGCTCGGTGTTTAGTTACTTGGTTATTCGATTCGATTATCTTTGGAGATGTAGACAGTAGGAGGTCTATGACTGGTTATGTATTTACTCTTGGTGGTTTCCGTTGTTAGTTGGAAGGCAACTTTGCGGGCTACGGTTACTTTGTCTACTACTCGAAGGCGAGTACATGGCATTGACAATGAATTGCTAAAGAGGGAATATGGTTAAAGGGGCTAGTTAGTGATCTTGGTTTGCATCACGATCAGGCCATTGTGTATTGTGACAGTTTGAGTGCAATATGCTTAGCCAAGGGTCAAGTTCATCATGAAAGGACTAAGCACATTGATGTGAGATATCATTTTCTGAGGAGTGAGAAGAGGGTTAAGGTGAAGAAAGTAGGTACTGCTGATAATCCTGCTGATATGTTCACTAAGCCTGTTCCACAGAGTAAGTTTCAACATTGTTTGAACTTGCTCAATGTTCGTGATTGTTGATTGCCCTTGTTGGGGCAAGTCTGGAGCCTTTAGGGGCTAATCTGGTGTCCTTTTTCGGGGCAAATCTGGTTGCAGGGAGAAGCTGGGCATTGTGTTCAATGCATCTGTTATTTGTTTATCTGGTTTATTGTGAGAGGATTCAAGTCAAGGTGGAGATTTGTAGGATTTATGCCTTGAATTCTGGTCAGAAGACGTTTTTGTCGGACCGCCCGACCGGATCGGGCGGGGCAGCGACAAGCAGGAGATAGCAGAGTGGGGCGCCCGATGTCATCGGGCTTGTTCGCCCGATCGGGCGGCATCGCGAACTACGACTCGGGTCGTGTTCGCCCGATCGGGCCCGCGACTGGTTTTGGCTGGGCATTTACCACCCGATCGGGCGGCAGTTTAATGATGTGGGATTGGCGATTTTCGGGGTTTGCATATAAATAGGTTTTTTAACCTAGTTTATTAGCAACGATTTTTCCCATTAATCATCTCTGTAATTCTGATTATTCTCTCATCAATAATATTATTCTCTCCTCTGCCCGTGGATGTAGCCAACACTCCGTTGGTGAACCACGTTAAATCTGTGTCTGTTTATTTTCAATTTTGCATTCAATATTTGTTCTTTTCTCACATCTGTCATAACACAAGATACTGCTGCAAATCAAACAGTGTTGATAAAAGTACATACGAACAATATTGTATCTGTAGCAATATTCTCAAATACCTACAGCATCGCATATTTCTGGTGAATGCCTAGATCCTTCAAACCTTAACATACATACAAGCGATACGAGAGACTGTATTTGTTCCATTTCCATCTACATACATGATCATGAAACTTTCCCTAAATTTTACTAGTCTTGCTCGCTTTCAGGTAAACGCAATATCCTGCAGAAGGCCCAGATAATAATTTCACAAGGGAACTTTTGGCCAGATTCAAGCAATTCTGGCTTTACCACATTTAGGACATCAACCCAGGCCTCGAACATATTGGTCTAGTGTAGTGTTGAACAGCTCGTACCTAAGTAACCGGATTACATGCTTGCATGATTAGCAGCAATACACGCACAAAATTTTACATAAAATATAAAATACGTAGATCAGTACACTTTGGGGAGGGGGGGATCTTGCAATATTACATGAATAGCAATACCGAAATTGAGAATTCATTATTTTGATGGAAAGAATTCATCAAAGGATCTATGATTAACAATGAGAATTAGTAGATTCCAACCATTATTGGGATCTATCTACAATTCATCAGTTGATGACTTGATGGCACCCAAGAAGGCAAGGACGTATCATATTTCTATGACAGCCATAGACGACGATATGAAACAAATAGAACTTTTCATGGTTTATCACAAGTTTCATTCAATAAATTTTCAGGTTAGAGAGGGGGGTTTTAGTTTGATTCTTCATGCCCATGACTGGGTATGGATGCTGAGACACTTCAATTTTGGCCAAAAGGGACTATTCTTTTATATATATATATATATTTATAACCAAGGAATTACCCTCATTCACGTGTCCTAATCAAAACTACTCATAATAGTGTTCCCGCATATTAAGTTTAGAATTTTGACTCCTGGACCCATATACCTGATCTCAAACTCAGATCAAAGTCAGAGCATCATAAATTCATAGCTAGGCCATTCCTTGAGATGGATCATCTTCAAAATGAGTGGATGCACAATCCACGAAAAAGGAATAAAGAGATATGTGATTGAATGGGCATGCATACATAGCTCTAAGTATTAGACATAAAAAATCTATAGGAAAAGACCAAAGAAGAGTGGGAATATTTTGAGTACAAGATAGCATCGCTGGTCAAGTTTGAAGAAAGAGATGGTTGTGAATTAGAGGCTTCTCGGTCTTACAGTCTCTAGTTTATTAAGGGGAAAAATAATGAGGGACCAGTTGAGACATAACTAGATAGAAAAGACTGAATTTATATGGCTTATAAAGCTACAATCATGAACCATAACATATATGTCCAAACAAGCATGGTTGGGGGATGCCTTTCAGAGACACAGCAGAAAACGGCAGATTCTCATTCTTTGCAAATAATGGGCAACTAAAGAAGCAAAACTGAATTGATGTAACAAGGAAGTTTGACTTTGACAGCTTCCCTTTTTTTTTTTTTTTTTTTTTTGAGGTGCTTCTACAGCTTCACTTAGACAATTTGATGATGCAAAAAGAATCATAATGTCCTTATAGATAAATGTCCTCTAAGTTGTTAATAACTTTAAAATTGAGGCTCGTTTCAGCCCATGTTCAGAGTAATCTATTCACTCCACTACGTCTGAGACAAGTTGTTTAGCACATTTTTTTTCAAATAAATGAGGTTACCAAATTAAAGCATACAAGTAGTCCTTCAGATTCTAAGAAAGAAGAAGAAAAAAAGTGTCTAAGCTACCAACTAGAGCAAGCCAAACGAACTTTAACAGCATATAATTTATAGCTTCAGTGAACTGTTCCAGTCTCAAGTAAAAAAAATCATACCAAGCAGCCAAAACCCTTCTAGAATACTCCCTGTATGAGGTTTCTTCAATACCAGATGCCACCAGTACATCAAACTATTGATGCTTAAAAGGAGACTTACACATAATATCTGCTTCAGTTTAGGTTCCTAGTCGTTTCAAGAATTAGTCCATGCCCTAGACCACTCATGTGCCATGCCTATCCATTCTATATTGTCCTATATTGAAGAGCCCCTAAAATTTCAATACGGTTTCCCTTGTCCACATCTGGTCTACCCACATCCCAAGAGGTCAGTTTACCAACATAATATCAAGTCCAGGGCTGGATCTTATTTTATCTTAAATTTTATTTTCTATTTTTTTTATTTTTTTTTTTGGGGTGGGGGGACTGGTTAGCCCTTTTGCCACTGCACTCACATGAATCAACTATGTATGACTGAAAGAGCACAGTGGACAAGGTTTGAAGCTCTTAAGATTCTATGTGCTAGCTATTAGTATAAGGGTACAGGACTAGATAAATGTTTAGAAGGCCCTACCTCTGTCTAACATGATATTAGGACGGACGATACTCATTTGCATCATAAATCATACCAATTAAGAAGTAAGAGATGAAAAGTTACCACTTCCATTCTTTACTCCCATATTTCTTCAGCTATACACCCTCTTTAAGCACACCAAATCATTAATCTTTCATGCTATATACACTGTGGTCTAGTGCCTTCTCCTAAAATCATCATCGAGCCCATGTTTGGTTGGCAAAAAAGAGCCCAGAAATGGAATGGAATAAATGATTCCATATTCACATGTTTAGTTGGGTCAGAAAGATAACCAAATCCATCTCTTATCTTAACTCAATCTGTTAATTTGATACTGCTCCTTTTCCTGCGGAAACAAAGAGGTTACCCTCCTCTAACCAATTAAAACTTAAAAGACATGACCTCCTCTCTCTCTCCCCCATCTCACAACTCTCCCTCCATCTCGCTGCTCTCTTTCTCACATCTCTCCCCCTACTTTGTGCTGCTGTTCGATCTGCAAATTACAGCTTGAGATTGTGTTAATTCAATTGCTGTTGCATTTAGAATTGTTGCTGGGTAACCAATTTCATTTCAGTGAGTTTTATGTCTATAACTGTCTTTTTTTTTTTTTTTTTTATGTTCAAACATCTACAAAAGTTAATTATGATGATAATTGAGTTACATTTTGCTAAGATGTGAGAACAATATGTTTTAGCATTAAATCAGCCCATTGCCTTTCCTTCAAGATTACAGTGAGGCGTGAGCCAAACAAAGGAATGGAATGGCTTAAATTGAGTCCATTCCTCTACCTTAATTGCATCCTTTACGTTTCCTTTCCCTACAGCTGAACCAACAAGGGCTGAAAGTATTTAAAGCCTAAAAAGGAACTCTTATAGACCAGAATAGAGAGGTTTTTTTAAGGAGGAAGAAGGTCTACTCGAGATCTATCAGAAGTAGCAGTTGAAGTACCAGATACAAAAGGTTACCTTAATGGGTAAAGAGCTTATAAGATATCTGATATAATTGATGTCTTAATTGTTCCACTAGGGGAAAGTATGTCAACGCCGATTTCAAAAGGTAAGTGTAGATATCATTTCCTAAAGCATCATCGCCAAGTAGCAGAATGAAACCAATCTTGCCATTTTAAACAAGTTAATATATATTCACAAAGCAGACAAATTTATTCAGTATGTCATAATAGCATGAAAGGTCATTATAGGCTAAGGGATAAAGAACACTAAAAATTAGAGAAAAAGTATTGGAAAGCAGATAAATTTATTCAGGAAAAGCTAGCCAAAACAATAACTCAATCTGTGATGTAAAATGTAAATCACTCACTTGATAGGACTTCCAGGAGTATAGAGTGGATTTTTGACAACGTACTCAACATACAAATTGTAAATATACTTCAGTGATTCTCGTAGATCACCAGTCCTAGGATGAGTGACCAATATAAGCTGCCCAAATAGAGATGAAATGCATAGGAATCAGTACCAATATAAGAGCAATAATTCAAAAAACATTTTGTGCCACATCAAAGACAGTGCATAATATCAATATAGATACAAGACTCCCCGAAGTTTAAAGAGATAGACGGAGGTCCTCAAAATAAGGTAGACATATTAAAAACCTCATCTTAGGAGGAAATCAAGACATATAAGAACTGATGTCCCACATGTCCTTAGCTTTCAATTCAGATCAATCAGCAAGCCTATTTATGCCTTTATAGTAAAGAAGATGGCGAAAATAAGTAACAACATCTCCATAATAGCACGGATAATGTTGCATGCAGATATCACTCTCTCGATCCACCTTAGGCAGCAGGGGAGTAACACTTGGGTAACAGTATGCTAAAATGGAGTAAAAAAGGCAAGAAAATGGATGAACAAGGAATCTGAAACTTGCCATAAAAGAAAACTAGGAATCTAGGATCACAGAACAGTTACAAGATGATGTAATTTAAGGTCAAAGGTGTTTTTAATGCACTGAAAACAACTTTGAGGATCAATACTTCCTTCATTGAGCAACTCAAGATTTTGTTCTCTTTAAAGAGTTTGAGATAAAGTTCAGACTTCTGATCTGACAATCATGGTTAATTATTTCTAACTGCAAAATTACAGCTTACATCCATGCAAAGTCCCCCGTCTTAATCACTAGTGTACATTTGTGTCATGTCATTTTCATTTTTATTTCATCCTATACTTCTCTTGGCAAAATTAGAATCAGAACTTCAATTTCTAGAGAACTTCCCTAAATTTACACAACCAATGGCAATGGCAATGGCAATGGCTACTCTAAATATGTAAATCAAAAAAGCAAGAAGGCCAAGAAACCAAACAGTTACATATACTTTTAAGGACAGTATGTGGATTGGAATTGCATGGTCCAGCTGCATTAGTGAAGATGACTGTTTGTTAACTATTAGAGCAGAACACTCAGCAGTATTAAGATTAAATCTTTGGCACCATGGAATCAAGATATTACTCCTAAACTTTAAAACCCAAACCTGCTAAGAAGCCGAACCCTCCCAAACTACTGATAGCAAAACTATTAAGAAAAAGAAAAGGGATCACGTCCTTCACAGAAGGAGCCATAAAAAGACATACATCGGGTTATAACAAAATATGATAAAAGGCGCAGAACAAATTTATTTTGTAGAAAGAACAACCATCTAATATCCATGGAATATAACCAAAATATGTATTCCACAATTGTTGACAGAACCATTCTGATTTACCTTTATTCCTGATGGAGTTTCCATGAAACTAAGTTTGTACGTATTGGTGCGGAAACTGTGAAAAGAACACCCTTGACCAGGCAATTGAGGCACCCCAAGGTTAACCTTTTCAGCACTGTTCAAACAATTACAAATTTCAAGCATTAATATTCCAAATATAATCCCATCAATCAAAATGCAAATATAAAATCAAGCTTTTAGCATTCAACAAAACTAAAAAAATGTTCAATCCAAATGTTAGTGATCCAAAACTTCTCCACATTGTGCAAATATCACAATAACAAAATGTAACAATTCACCCACCAAAAATAATTTATTTTAACAAAAAAAACTAAATTTCTCATCTGGGTAGTTTTCTAGTCAATCAAATTCCACAAAATCAAGAATCTCAATGAAAACCCATAATTGAAATTCCAAAAAAAAGGAGAAAATTATAACCTAACAGGATCCATTTTTGCAGTGAGAGATTTGAGGGAAAAGAGTAAACCAAACATGAGTTTTTGATCTTGTTGAACATTCAAAGTGCGAAGTGAGCGATTCCATTCCCTGTAAAGCAAACAAACTCCATTTCTATTGAATATGTATATCATGTGTGCATTGTTTCCAGCTGCTGTTACTGCTGGTGGTGATGGATTTATCTCTGTTGCACCAAAAAACTGCATTTTCTCTCTCCTCCACACCAAAATTAAAACTTGTCCCTCAATTCAATTCTGATCAAAGAAGAAAAATCACGAAATCAGACATATTTTTAGTTCATTGAGAAGATTATATTTAGATGGGTATGTTTATTTTTTGAGGAATTCAAAGATATAAACAACTACTAATTGAAAGGATTAAACTTTGTTACTTACCGAAGCTAACGCAGATATGAGAGAGAGAGAGAACGAAGAAGAGTGATCTTCTCTCTCAACGATTTTGGTAACGAATGTGGTGGCGTGGTGGGGCTTTAGAGACTTAGAGATGGCCACTGGTGCGGGCTGGGCGGGCTGGTTCGTGGGCCCTAGTGGGCCGGGCTGAGATTTCACGGTCCAGGACCAGACCGTGAAATTCACGGTTTGGGCGGGCTGGTCCCCGGGCTGAAAAATCTTGGCCCACACCGGTCTGTTACCGGTTTTCACGGTTCGGAAAGCGGTTCGTGGGCCTAGCGGGTCGGCGTGCCGGCATGAGAATTTTTTATTTTCAAAATTATTTAATCATTGGAATCATTTATTATTGTTACATAAAATCTTTAAAATTAATTAAAATATATACAATTATTAATATTAATGAATAATTTCATTATTTTTGAATTTGATTGAATTATAATATATACAATTTGATTAAAATATATACAATTTGATTAAAATATACACGATTTGATTGTAATTACTTGGGATGGGCTGGTCCAGTTCATGGGCCGGGCTGGACCGGTTTCGTGGACCGGGCTGGGCGGTTTTAGTAGCGGGCTTTCGTGGGTTGGGCTCAAAAAATCTGGCCCACGGCCCACCCACCAATTTCACGGTTCGAGCTGGGCTGGATCGGGCTTTTCGCGGGCTCAGCCCACACGGCCCAAGAGGCGGGCTGGGCTGGATTGGCCCGCACTGTTGGCCATCTCTATTTAGAGTTGTCAAATTGACCCGAGCCAAATCAACCCCAACTAATGCATCCTAATTCCTAAGTCCTAAGTAGTTAATGAGCCGAACCGAGACCCAGTTTGGGGTTGCTTGGCTCGGCTCGGCTCGTAACACTTCAACTTGAACTCGAGCCGAGCCTTGAGCTTTTTGAAGCTTAAATTTTCTAGTTCGATTTACGTTAAAACTCAACTTGATTTAAAATATTATACTTCTATAAATAGGTATAGACTACTTACCTCGAGTTTTTCACAAGTATTGTGCATAATTTAAGTATAATTTTTCATTTAATTTATATGATATGGAAAATAATATAGCTAAAACATATTTCGAGCCTACTCATAAACTTTTCGAATCGAACTTTGTTATGCTCGGCTTTAGAAAATGGCTCATTAACACCACTAGACTACTGAGCTTGGATTAAAGACTCAATATGAAATCGACAACTTTATGAGATGGCATACGACTCTCATACTGTCATACATACTTCCTCCTTTTTAAAAATGATTCATTTTGACTTTTGACACTGTTCACATATATAATTTTGATTATATCTTGTGATTTGTATCTAAGGAAAAATATAGTAACACGGGATCTTGTTAGATTCGTGTCAATGAATATTATCCAAATATCAACTTCTTCTAATGTTTGTTTATTGATAATTAGAGATATTAAGATTCAAATTATTGTCTCGACAAGTGTGCTTATAGGAAATGGGTCAACTAAAAAACAAAGGACATGTTGTTAACTTAAATTAAACGGTTTTTTCACCAAATACCCCCGACAAATTAAAAAATTCACCATATACCCTCAATGTTCCAAAAATTCACCATATTCCCTTGAGTTTTCGAAAATGTTTACAAAATGCCCTTTTTCTAACTTCCGTTAACTTTATTTACCCTTTTTATAGCTAATTAGTATCACCCCAACTCTAAGAACTAGTTTCTCAATAATTTCAATGTAAAATACTAATAAATGAAATATATAAGTACCCCGGATATAGCCCGGGCATAAAACCTAGTTATTTAATATTTACCAATACGGGGTTGTCCTTAGAGGCCTAAACTAGTTGGGCTTCTGTAGGGTGTGCGTTTGGAACTTCGAACTGAAGTAGATCATAGAAGACATAAAGACAGAGTGAAGTCTTTATATTTCAACTACTACGCCGCATCAATCTCTCTCCTCTGTTTCAACTTCAACTTTCAGCAAATCAAAGGTGAATCACTCTCTATCTCTCTCTAACAATTAACAAACACACTAATTGATCACCACTTCAGTTAACTGTTTTGGAGTCAATTGAAGTTTGTTTGGTGATTGTTCATGCTAATTATTGCTTTTTATGTTGAATTTTATTATATTAGTTTTCGAGCTTAGAATTCAATTCAATGTTGTGACTTGTGACATTAAAAAGAGACGAATTTTATAATAAAGTTTAACGTTCTGCATATTTAGATTGTTGGGTGAATTGAGTTGATTTCCTTTGGTTATTAGTTATCAATATTTATGGGCAGATGGATTAATTTGATAGTAATGGTATAACAGCTAAAACCCATGCTGCTGAAATTAATGTTCGCGTTGGTTGTATAATATTCGGATTAAGTGTCACGTTGATAGCGTGATTTGAACTTGTAATGTGACGACTTTAGTACAAAAGAATTCCACTTTGATAAAATTCTCAGAGAATTCAGAATTGATGATGTTGTTGTTGATTGTATGGAACAATGCTATTAATGTGTCAAATATTTTAGTGAACTATGAAGTAGCTATATGAATTATTTGATGATTAAATTGTTAGTGATCTAGACTTTTAGTTGAAGCTCTTTTAGGGGTGTCCGTTTACGACTTTGTGGTAGTAAAATTTGTTGACCTGTTGTGTTATGTCTATTGGCAAGTAAGAATTTTTATACTAACTGCAACATTGTGACTTCTCAGTCCTCACATTCTCCAATGCACAACTCTGACAGATAGTATAATATCCTTAATTATCTACGGGTAAAATTTATAAAAAGTTGATATTTTGAAAATATACATTGAGTCAAAAATTCAACCTCGTAGACACTAACATTTGTTTGTAGACCTTTATATAAAAGGACGGTTAGATTAGTATATATGAATAGGGCAAAAAGCAAACTCTTTAGAAAGAAATGGATGAAGTATTTGGCAAAGGCTGAACATGAGCATGAATATTTGGAAGATAATTGGTTTCTTAAGTCAGTAATATGCAAAAAGTACCAAGTCTCAATATGCGTTGGTTGTGGAGACCCCTGCTTCATTGCCATCTGCAGCAATGCCTGGTAAACGCTAACTGCTCTTATAAACTAAAGAAGCGTATCTGTTTTCTGCAGGAGTGAAGTCTCAGTATTCCATAGCCCATGGCTGTAGCTGATAATCATGCGCTGATATCACCGTTTTTGAGATTGGTGGACATTGAAGGGAAAGGGAGGGGTCTAGTGGCATCTCAGCCACTTAAAGGAGGACAAATGGTCCTTCGAGACTCCCCCATCCTAACCTACTCGGCTTTTCCTTTAAAACGACAACAACAAGGGGCTGGCTTTTCTTACTCTAGATATTGTGGTCATTGCTATAGGCTTTTGGTCGCAGGAGATAGGACATTGGCATGTCCTTTGTGCTCTCATCCCGATGATGCAATATATTGCAGCCCTAGATGCCAGTCTTTGGCCCTTCGCTTCACACACACACCATGGGTGTGCCAATCTCTCAGTTATTTACGAAATTGTCCTTTACTGGTTGACCAGCAACCTGAGGACCGCCCGATCCAAGCTCGTTACTTGGTAGCTGCATTGAATCTTGCTATGGTTGATCCTCCCTTGTTCCAGACACTGATGTCACTTGATGGAGGTGGACCCCATAGTGGAGAGAGGGATTCTGATGCTTCGATCTTTCTGCATTCTATCATCTCAGCATTACCTTTTCCTGAGGGATTATCTGCTCCATCAGTGCAGATTATTGCTGCTCTACTATCAAAGGACAGGTGTAATTCCTTTGGTCTCATGGAGCCTTCTTCAGAACATGGGGAAAGATCTGTGAGAGCTTATGCTATTTATTCAAACGCTTCATTCTTTAACCACGATTGTCTGCCTAATGCATGCCGGTTTGATTATCTTGATACCGAAACTGAGGGAAACACCGATATGATCATTCGAATGATACATGATGTTTCTGAAGGCCAAGAAATTTGCTTGAGTTATTTTCCCGTCAATTTAAATTATCATGGAAGACAGAAGAGGTTGTTAGATGATTATGGTTTTTCTTGTTTTTGTGATCGATGCAAGATTGAAGCTAAATGGCCAGATGAGGATGGAGATGGTGAGGATGAAACCATGGAAGAGGAGGATGAGGAGATGTCGCCGTCAGATGTGGAGAACGATGAGATTGAGCATGAAGGGGATGATGATTTTCCTCATGCCTATTTTTTTGTGAGATTTGTGTGTGATAAAGAAAATTGTGGAGGCACTTTGGCTCCTTTGCCACCCTCTAATAATAATACACCTAATATTATGGAGTGTAATGCATGTGGCTCTTTGAAGAAGGAAGAGTTATAACATGATGAAGGAAAATGATTTTACTGAGGTATGTATTCACTTTGTTTTTGTGCATGATGTGGACAACTTTTATGTCTACCTCCTATTATGAGTTACTTATGATGTTTGTTTCCACTATGATGGTATTTTGATTTTTGTTCATGCATGGTTCAGTATTGATTTCTATGCTATCACAGATTTGACAAAATGAAACTAGGTTTCATGTAGAAGGGTACGTCATATTTCTGTTTTTTCTTTAGAAATCAATATCTTGCCTCTTGAGGACCTTCCATGTAGGACTCTGAACCAATATGATTTACGTTGGTTTAGAGAAAGGTTATGATGTATTCATAACTAAGATGGGACATTCATTGGTGAACCTTAATAGTTAATCTTATTTTTGAAAACATTGTTGTGGCCGAGTGAAACTATATGAAGGAGCTGCTTTAGGTAAACAGTTAGGATTTCCTGTTGTTGGCATTTACTCCCATATATGGAGCATAAGAGAGACATTCAACTCTACAAGGTGAATGTGCAATGCAAACCATTGCATGCTTTTTCTGTGTGATCAAATTGTAAACAATTTTATGCTTGATATAAACTACCATCCTGTTTCTTTTTTCTGTTTTCAGTTTTAAGTTATTTGGAAACTGGAATCAGATATCTGGAAACCAGAAAATGTAGTCGTCATTTTTATAGTCATCAGTTTTCATATGAACTTGATTAGCGTAAGTTTGTCTAATTTTGAGTTCATTATATAACCTATGCCATGACTTTTTGTTATCTTAAAACCAAAAACCGGAATCTGTCAGTGATGACGAATAGACTCTTCATATATCCCGACTTTGGTCTTGGATCTCTTCATTTGCTTATGCTCCATCTCACCAACTGTATACCCTGCTTATATTACTTTTGCCTCTGTCTGGATGTAGGGTTGACTGGTGTTTTCGAGGCTATCTTCTCGCTCATTGGACTCAGAAGACTAGAAGAGTACTTTCATCTAA
The DNA here is from genome assembly GCA_947646795.1 of Beta lomatogona. Lineage (NCBI taxonomy): Eukaryota > Viridiplantae > Streptophyta > Magnoliopsida > Caryophyllales > Amaranthaceae > Beta > Beta lomatogona. The sequence goes on from CANSNZ010001166.1 coordinate 416,274, forward strand.
ATTTGCTGAAGGTTGATGTTATATGCCTTTGGACGGTAAAGAAGCTTATTTTAAAGACCTGAGAGTAAGAATTGCAGATTTGCAGCTGCAATAACCTCGATTTTTGGTCTGTAAAAACTAGTAGGCCAAAACCTGTTAAATAGTGTGTTGCTCTTATCTCTTCAGGCTGACGCTACGAAGCCGGAGATCATATTGTTTGCTTTTATTTTCTATAGGAGTTAGAAGTCCATGATCGTAATTCATAATGTTTTTGTTCTCCATTGTATAGGGATGGGATTATTTATTCTGTTAGAAATCGGCTTTGAGACGTTTATTTTTTCTTCTATTATTTGATTTTTTATAATCTTTAATGCATGTCTATGATTGTAATATCTTTTAACTACATATTCAGAAAATCCAATCAAAATAATATTCTGAAAATGCACATTGAAACAGAGAGATTTACAAAGAACACATTTATAACATCTTGAAGATGCTGATGGTCTCACTGTTTCTTGTTGTCTTTCACAATAAGAGGAGTAAAAAAACATTGCCAAATCTGTGATAGCAAAGAAGGACAACTTTTGCAGCCTCGTGATAACTAATAAGTTAGTAAAGAAAGGTGGAAGAATTTCAAGAAAACGAGAACTGGCAAAACTCATAAAAACACCTGCTAGGTTGCTAGTGAACCAATAACAGAGAGAGAAATATTGAACGATCAAACAAATGAAGATATTTATAAGATTCTAATGGAGCAACTACAAGCTTATACCGTAAATTGTGAGTTTGTAGAAGCTATACACGCCAAGAAAGAAATAAACACCACAAAAATTTCAACACCAGCATTTAACCAATATCGAAATATAAACGTCCAATCTCAAATGGCTGGCAAAGGTTGTTCAATCCTATTGCAAACAACTTAAGTAATCATCTGTAATAATAGCAGCATCAGATTACTGCTGAGCGCACTGAACTTGAGGTCCAGCATCATCTTCATCATCATCATCTTCATCATGCGCCTCGTGGTACCTTCGTTGCTGCTTGCGTCTCATTTCCTCTTCCATGTTAACATCATGTAGCGTGGTCTCCTCACACTCATCCAACTCCATTCCTGATACTCGTTTCCCGGGTTTTGATGGTAAGATCTTCTCCAAAGCTCGGGATTGCTCGAGGGGTAAGGAATTAGGAAATTCAACATTAAAGTGCACATATAATCGGCCCTTCAAGAATGATCTTTGATGGTGTGGCATTCCCTCGTCATTGATTGCCTTGTATTGGTCGGGCTTAATGATCTCCCCTGGATTAGATTTGATCAACAGTTGTCTGCCATCAAGATGGGTCAGGACAAACTGGAAACCGCAAAGTGCCTCAGTTAAACTCAGCTTATGTTCAACGTAGAGATCATCGAGTTTGCGTGTGAATCTACTGTGTTCCTTTTGTTGCAGCACAAAAACAATGTCCCCAGTGACTGTATCTGGCTGCATGCATCATCAGAATAAGAAGATTTTAGTTTTGTATTTGAAAAGCTAAAGTTATCAAAATGTCTATGACTATAAGAACTTAAGAAGCATTAAAAAAAAAACTAAATTGCAAACTGTTAGTTAGCAAACAATAGAGGAGGATATTTAGATAATACCATTTGCATGGGACCCACCATATTTCTTCTTTCTTGTTTGGTAACAAACAGTTCGTTCTTTAGCTATACTCAAAATATTAGCCAACACTTCTGGGATAGATCAGAATCACAATGTCAGTTCACTAGACTTTGCTTTCTTGGCATGGATCTGCCCCTAATTAGCTATACTCAAGATATTAGCCAACTCTACTATAATAGATCAAAATCACAATGGCAGTTCACAAGACTTGGCTTTCTTGGCATGGATGCCACCCCTAATTCATTGAAATCATAGAAAATGTTGTCAATATGTAATGATTAGGTATCTGTGACCCATTTTAATAGGCGGTAATTAATGATAATGGTAATGAATATATAAATAGATTTGTGAAGTCTCATAAATTTTCATTACTAATACCATCCATTACCACTTTAGAGGTGGTATTGAATGGTAGTGGAAGAACAATAGGAAACTATTTGTATGGTGATGAAATTCCATTGCTATGGTATGAGACCTTTACAGATTACATATAGATTCATTACCATTGCCATACCTTTTATTACTGGCTACCAAAAAGGCTATTAGAGTTATGCAATTTATATGCACTTACCGCCTCATCTGCTTGTCCCTCGAACACAATTTTCTGACCATTCTTCATCCCTTTTTCCACATTCACCTCCAGCACCTTCTTCTCCAAAGAAACTTTACAGGCCTTGCACTGTGGGCATTTGTCCTTTTGACTGATTACCTCCCCTGCAATATCAAAAAAATATATATGATATACAAGCACAACATATGTGAAAGAAAGCAGGAAATATATAAGAGGTTGAAACAATCACCTGAGCCTTTACATTCTGGACATGAATGCTGCATCTGCTGAATCATACCAAGCCCAATTTGTCTAGTAGTAATTTTTATACCTGAACCTTGACAACCATAACAACGACTGGATGCCCCACTTTTTGATCCTGTCCTGTAATATCCCAGATCAGAAAATAAGAACCAATGAGGTCCAGTTTCCAATAAAAAATGTTTAACACGCAGCATCAAGAAATGATTTTCACCAATCCACCCTGTAACAAAAATGTGTTTGAAAGCAATCATATGATGAGAAGATTATAAAAAATATACCCTTTACATCTAGGACACAAAATATTCCTAGAAATTGATACTTTCTTAGTGGTCCCATTGTACAAGTCCTCCAAAGAAACCTTCATAGTATGAATCACATCTTCACCTTGTTGTTGCCTCCTTCTCGAACTGCTACCACCTATAATAGCGATGCATGTAAATATAATGAACATAGAACAGAAAGAATCACGAGTTTGGCTCATGTTAACTTATTCTATCCTTCCCACATATTGGAAGGGCCTGTGGCAAAAATACAGGATGGTATAATATTCACGAAGGTTTGGCGCGAAACAGGAAAATTAAAGATAAGAATAAACTGTAAAAGTTCTCACCTCCAAAACCTGAAGTACTAAAAAATTGTTCAAATATATCAAATGGGTTATGGAAAGGACCACCACCACCACCACCTCCCATTCCCTCCTTAAGAGCGTCTTCCCCATACTGATCATAAATCTCTCTCTTCTCCGGGTCACTAAGAACTTCATAAGCTTGAGCCAGTTCCTTAAACTGATTCAGGAGTTATCAAATGAAAGACCAGACAAGGATGAAGAGTAAGCATTTAGATAACTCGATCAAAAATTCTCATGAAAAACATGCCTATAAAAAAGTAGTCAAATTGACAAATGAGAGTCTAGTATAAGTATTTAGAAATCAACCTAAAAGAAAGCATGCAAAGTAAACAGAGAAATAGCTAGAAAATAATCATCTTAAGCCCTTAGAATTCTATAACCTCTTCCACGATGTACATCTACACTTTCGCCTCAACAAATCTCTCAACTTTCAGCATGTCACTAAGATTTGCAAAGTTTCTATATCAACCACCCAACTTAACCAAATAAGCCACACATGAGCTATGTTCCAATTTCCATATATGACAAAAATATTCCTCTCAATCAAAGATTGAGATCTCTGGGACTTTTGGGTGGTCAGATACAGGGGGCTTAACAGGTAAGATAAAACAAGCCCTCAAACTCCATATTACGAAATAAAGAACCCTGCGCATTAAACCTAAGCGGAAACTTTTCCCTCAAGAGACAACACTATAAAAGCAGTACCCTCCAAGAATATTTATTTACGAAATGCTTTAGTCTTTAGTGCATATATACAACACACTACTCAAAACAGCTATTACAAGGATGAGATATCTGCATGACAATTCATATATAATATATATGCAGAACCTGCAGAAAAGCAGCATAAGACCAATCCAAACCCACAGGTTAAACGACACATAACTCAAAAACCCATAGAGACACAACAAAAACAAATATGCAGAACAGCAACTTTGTACAGGTACTATATATCTTACAAGGCAAGTAAAATAAGTCATGTACCTTCTCCGGATCACCGCCTTTATCTGGATGATTCTTTATGGCAGACTTTCTGTATGCCTTCTTGAGTTCATCTTGACTGGCACTTTTTGAGACTCCAAGAACTTCATAGTATTTGGTATTATCACTTTTCTTTGGAGCACGCCCAAACATGGTTAATCTCTGCTGCGCCCCACTGCTCACTAAAGTAAATTCAAGATTTTAGATGCAGTAGTCACAAAATCTTAATTCACCTTCAAACGAAAATAACATAAGCCAGTAGGAGATATTTCGTCAGTGTCACTAGAAACAAATTTTTTGACACAACTGCAGAATATAACAAATGCAATCACTTAACCTAAACACGAAAACATAATGTTTTTATTTAGGCGTAGCCGTGTAGGAATCACATATTCACCTAGAAGACAATGCATTCCATTAATTAAACTACCTGCAAATAACTTACCTGCCATTGGAAACCTTTCATAAAACTATTGCATCATATATTTGCTTGCGGAGGCAAACAAATGATTAGCCCGCAAACAGGTATGATACGGAAAACTGAAAACTTCCCATCTCAATGATTTATAAAAATTCTCAGTAAAACATCCTTTGAACATAATTAGAGCTTATGAATGTGTACCAATATCCCAATCCACTTCCTATTAAAAAATGGCAAAAACACTTCTTTCCTACATATAACACATGTTGATCCTCACAACTCTTCAAACATTATCGAGCTTGTAGATAACCATACAAATACAGAAACCCAGAAAAATAAAAGCAAACTTCAATACAAAATTATCAATAAATTAAATTTTGAAAAAATAAATAGCAAGTTCCTCAAACACACTATTCCAAACCCTAATTTCAAACTACTCACAACTTAATATAAATCAATTGACAAAACAAATAAATAGATTAAAAAAAAAAATCAATGCTTGCCAGGAAAAAACTATCAAATGGGTACTAGAAAGATTTAATCTTTCAGAGAAAAACAAATTTGGCTAAACCAAATAAAAGTAGTTAAATAAGACCCATAATAGATACTAGATAGCATATTAGTCCTACTCATACAGAAGAAAAGTTCAAATCTTTGAACTTACCGAAGAAATTTGAAAGGAATATTCCGAATGGAGGAAAGAAAGAAAGAAAGAAAGATAGATAGATAGATAGATAGATAGATATAGCAGAGAAGGACGATCTCTGCTCTTGATGCGCAGCGCAGTGTCGACTGTCGAGGGTTTGAGCGGTTCAACAAGGAGTGAAAGGCGGGCTAGATTCCTAGTACTGAATTTTTTTTATTTTTTTCTTAACAAGGATAGAAAAACTAGGCCCTAACATAGGTGATAGGACCAACCAACTAACGCATCCTTTCGGGTGATAGAGAGAAACACGGGATCATTAATTTCAAACCAACTACGAGGAGCCTGAACATAGTGACCCTTGTGTGCCAAAAAATCCGCCGCTTGATTAGCTCGCGGAAACAGTGATTGGTAGAAATAGAAGAAAACACCCGAAGATCCATCCATGCATTAGAAATAACATTGTTAATTTCCCAAGGGACCTCCAAACATTCCTAGTATTGATTGTTGGAGGTGTTTTAATTAAAAAATTGGTAGAAATTGTGAACTAGTACCTTTTATGATACTGATTTTTTGAAAACTTGTTTATTTCTAGTGACATGGAAAATGCTTTTGAGATTTAGGCATAAAAAAAATTATTCTTTATGAAATAATTGGAGGTGTTTTAATTCAACTTATCTTTCTACTCAAAAGTGTTTCGCATTCACATAAGTGAGTGACTAAATTTTCGCCCTAGTTTTATCTTTGGGTCTGTTCTCTTCGGCATAAAACAATTGAACTGAACTGAATTGAACTAAAGTGAATTGAACTGAACTGATCATAACTGAACCGAATTAAATTATAACTAATAGTAATGATAATAATTTAGGAATTGAACTGAATTGAACTGAACCGATAACAGAACTGATTGGAACTGAAAATAAGATGGGAAGAACAGGCCCTTAGTATTGCTCTTGATATATAAATGGCTCACCCTTTAGGCCTTTATGTATTTCCTCATTCCTACGCATTCCTCCCTTCCCTCCATCTTCTCTTCCCTAAGTTCCCACCTTCCATTGAGACTCATCAACCTCTCTCCTACCAGTTGCCGCCTTGTCGGAGATCATACCAAGCGGCGAATTATTTTTAAAGAAATATATATTATGGTGAGACCGCTATCATATATGCCCCACCATTTTTCTACAACTGATATGCCCTGTTGGGAAGAAAAGAGGCAAAGTTTTCAATACTTTTGGCGGGGTGGTTAGCGCCAACGAACTTAAGTGGTCGGATTTGGTGGAGGCACAATGGTGGAAAGAAAATAGGGAAAGGAAAGATTAGATGGAAAGGGGGGAGAGGGAAAGGGAAGGGGTATAGTGGGTCATGGTATATAATACAGCGTGATATTAAGTAAAACTAGGGCGGAATTTAGCAATACCTTTTTAAATTGAAGAACTTAAAATAACATTAAATTTATGTGTCATTATTCAAAATAGAATGTTCTTTTTATTGGTGGAACATAAAATGAATAACATTAAAATGTGTCATTACTATAAAATGAATATTTTGAAAAACTGTAAAGAACAATAGAGTTAGTTCATTATTAAAATTTTAAAACGGTCTTTTGATTTAAATTAATGTTCATTTTATTGAATTGAATATTCATTTGCATGCCAATCTTATGTCTTTACTAGAGCGCGTTTTGTTCTTTTTTGCCTGCATTTTGATTGGTGTCCATCATCTACCATTGAAGTAGCTTTTTTTTTTCCCTTTTAACTTAAACTAGTTTTTACCCGTTCAAAGTAAGAGTGCATGATATGTAAGAATTACATACCAAGCTTAATTAGCTTGACTCACTTGGTAGGGATTCCACCTCATGACCTCAAGGTAAGAGGTTCAAATCCCACCAAATGAGGGGTACTTGAAGGAGGATTCTCCATTACAGTTCCCCCTTGCCTTTCAAGTGTTTGGGCCTCTATGTCAGACCCTGTGCGATAGCCGAGGGGAACCCAAAGATTATTTATCTTACTAATAATAATAAAAAAATGTAATAAATACATATATACACTGTAAATACATATATATTCGTAATTCAACCAAAATTCTTTAGAAGTTGTACCACCACCAAACTTGACACATTTTTTTTAGGAACCATCGTAAACCTTGACCCTTGTACTCAATCTGGCACTGGGATAGCAATGGCGTTGGCAACTTTCTTTGTGCTGACCTCATGAAGAATTTTACTGAACAAACTGTAACAAGGAAATCAAGCCTTTTGTGGGGATTTCCTCAATGTAACAAGATTTAAATATGAAAATCATCAGATGAGAAAGGGAGCAAGTCTTGATTTTTGTTACACAATAATGTAAGGTAGTATTTGGATAGAAGGAATTAATTTCAACTTACACATTTTAAATTCTACATTTCAAATACTCAAATTTAATTCCAAATCAGCTGTTTGGGAAAAACAAGAATTATGAATTCATCATTTGAAATATGTATATTTTTTGGAAGAAAACCAAAAAAGAGACCTTATATTCAAAACGGATTTTTCACCAGGTACCCCTGAGGTTTCTTAATATTCACCTGGTACCCTCGCGTTTTCAAATATTCACCAGGTACCCCCGAGGTTTGGTAAAAATTCATGAAATACCCCCGTAGTTAAGTTTCCGTCAACTTCGTTAGGTTTCAGTCCAAATCATGCATATTAACTCTAATTAACCCTAATTAAACTCAAATTAACCCTAATTAACTCTAATTAATCCTAAAAACACTAACTAACCCTAACCCAACCCCGGCCCCAACCCCAAACCCCAACCCCACCCAACCCCAACCCCCCACTCAACCCCAACCCCACCGGCCCCACCCAACCCCAACCCCCCCCCCCGCCAGCGGCCACGCGGGTTCCCCTCCCCTCTCGGCGCCCCAACGCAGCCCCCCCCCCCTCCCCTCGACCTCCCTCGCGTCCCCCTCCCTCCCCCTGTGAACTCCCCCACCCCTCCCTCCACCTGCGAACTCCACCACCCCTCCCTCAACCTGCGAACTCCTCACCCCCTCTACCACCCCCTCCCTCCACATGCGAACTCCCCCACCTCTCCCCCACCCCCTCCCTCCACCTGCGAACTCCTCCACCCCTCCCTCAACCTGCGAACTCCACCACCCCTCCCTCAACCTCGCGAACTCCCCCCCTCTCCCCCCCCCTCCCTCCACTTGCGTACTCCCCCCACCCTCCACCACCCCCTGCGCGAAACTCTTTTCCTTGAAGCCGGTTCTAAAATTTGAAGAATTTGGAGCAAAGTTGGCACATTTTGCTCTTCCAAAATCATGGCATGTCACGAAATTCAAGGTTTGTCTACAATGCTCTAAAACCCAGCTTCAATTCTAAGTTGGTAAAACTTGAGTTCATTCCAACTCTTGTTCTTTGTTTTACGATCACTATAAGTGTTCCGGGTTAAGTGGGTCTCCTTCAATTTCTTCAAAATGTGGGTATTTTAGGATTTGTGGCGGGTGGAGGGTATTTTCTTTGTGATGACCGCTACACACCCTCGCTAGTGTAAGAGCTACACACGGACATCTCTTTGTTTAGTTCTTAGCTCAAGTTCAAATGATGGAGGAAGGCTGGTGGTTGCCGCAAAGAGTGGGGAAGGGTTTCCAGTGGCGTGGGTGGGTGGGGTTGGGGAGGTGTGGTTTCCGAGGTTACCAGGTGGGTGGTGGTGGGGGTGGGGGTGGGAGGAGGGAGAAAGTGGTTGGAAACTTATCAAACCCGAGGGGTAAATGGTGAATTAAGAATGTGACGGAAACTTAACGGTAGGGGCATGTCAGGAATTTTTCCAAACCTCGGGGTACCAGGTGAATTGTTGAAAACGCGAGGGTACCAGGTGAATATTGTTAAACCTCAGGGGTACCTGGTGAAAAATCCGTATTCAAAATTGTATATAATTAACAGAAAAAAAAATCAATCTAAAAAATGAAGTTTTTGATCTTCTGCCATTTTCATTACCTCTCATCATTCTCACATTTCTCTCTCTTCAAACAAAAAAAAACTATAAAATTTGTTACTACTCTTCCAAGCTCACTTTAATGGTGGGTGCTACTCTTCCAAGCTCAAATTAATGGAGGGAGTTTCCCTTCCTTTGTCATCTTTTTTTGGTGGTTCATAGATGAAGTGGATCGAGGAGAGAGAAATTGGAGATTTTGTGGGAATTGTGATGGTTGGAGATGGAGAAATTCAAGGAGCAGTGAAAATGTGGTGATTGGAATTTGAAATGGCATCTTTATAGTAGTGATTTGAAATCCCTCATTCTAGCCTGTTTTTAGCAAGTATATGGAATTGGACCGAATCCAATTCCAAATGCTTTCTATTCCCAAAAGGCTGAATTTAGCCAAATTCTTCATTTGAAATGAAATGCTCTAATCCAAACAAAGCAAGTGAATTTGTGCGTAGCATGGACCCCAATAGCCAATGTGGTCTTTCGTGCTTCAAATATACTTCCTTCATTTCAAAATCGTTGCACCGTTTGCTTTTTCACGTTTGCCAATACGCTTTTTTAAATGTTAATATATCTAATTGCATATAAGTAAAAATTATAAAAAGTTGATATTTGAAATCTTCGTATTGAGACGAATTTAACAAGATCTCACTTGACTATGTTTTTTCTTATATAATGGTGCGATAAAGCTTGTTAAAGTTGGTTAATGAATAGTGACCAAATGCCAAATGATGCAACTATTTTGAAACGGAGGAAGTGTAATTTTAGTTCAAGGACCTAAAATTCATGATAGTATCCTTATTACTCAAGAAATTTTAAACTTTAGTTTGCTCCAAATCTAGACACGAAAAAGGCTTATGTTAATCTCCAATAAGATTTCTTATCTAATTAAGCACATTCATCATACAACTCGAGTCTACAATGTGTGATACACCCAGAGCTATTGTTTGCTCATTTGGAGCTCCAATTTTGTACATATGTTGCTCACTTGGAAGATTTCAAATGAGCAATGAGCGAAAAAATAGGTCTCGGTATAATATACTCACAGTACGCCCTAGTATATGATAAAAATTGTACATCAAATTAGTTCCCACCCCCTAAACATAAAATGACTAAATTAAAATTGATTTTTCCCTTTTTTTTAATTAGGAAAAGTAATTGATTCGAAGCCCATCCCCTGCTAGGCTACTAGACTCGGAGTCTGGGTACAATGCTAAACAACGCATAAGTAAATGTCCAACATATTGTTGGGATGAGGATTCGAACACTGGGCAATACCCTGAAATTCAAAGTGGTACTCTACTGAGCTACCACCTCTATCTCCAAAATTGTTTCTGCATAATCTTGGAAAAATATCTAAAAAGGAAGTAGTCCATAATAATGATAATATAATATAGTCTTTCTCTATTATGACCAATGACAAATAAAAATGAGTAATCAATTAGTATCCCAACTATCGGCCAAATTTCCTCCCTCCTTCTGAAGTTGTTTTCCAACCGTTCCTTAAAAAACCAACACTCTTGAGTCCTGACTCATCAAGTGACACAACACAAAATCACAAACTGAATCAAAAAAAAATTGTAGGAGAGAGAAAAAAAAAATGAGTTCATTCGATCAAAATGTGCTTGTTATGAGGCATGGAGATCGTATGGACAACTTTGTTCCGACGTGGGCATCAACGGCTGAGCGTCCTTGGGACCCACCTCTCGTTGATGCCGGAAAAGCCAGAGCTTTTAAGGTTGGTAACGAGTTTCGAACTCAACTCGGTTTTCCGATTCACCGAGTTTTTGTTTCTCCTTTTCTTCGTTGTATTCAGACTGCTTCTCAGGTTATTACTGCTATCTGTTCGGATGATTCTCTCTCCTTTGACCCCTCTAAAGTCAAGGTATCTTTTTTTCTTTTTTTTGTTATGATCAATCATAATCATGTTCACTTTTTGGTTTCTTTGCTTTTTATGATATGATTCTTTGTTATTAGTATTACAACAACTCAATTATGGGTATTTAGTTAGTTAGTTAAATGAGTGTTTGTAAATGATGGGTATGATTGATTAGTGTTGGTTATCATAGAATTGATGATTATGAATGATTACACTTTTCTTAATAGCTGATATTTAAAATTGATTGATGGGTATGAATGTATGATTACCCTCTTTTTCTTTTTTGTGATTTGTTTGGTAGATTAGTAATTTTATGATTTTTGATGTTGATACTATTTGACTATATGTAGAGCAAGTTGATGAGTGATGGTGAACTGGTCAAATATGTGTGCTGACTGCTGGCATAGAGTGGTTATACAAGATCATACTTTTGATATAAGCCTAAATATTAATGTGACAGTCTTTGTGGAATATTGGATAGTAAAGGACAAAAATTTTATTTGAATTAGTATTGATGAGAGATGATTGTCGTTTTTACTTGGGGTGGGTAACTGATAATTTGAATTACTTCTTGGAAAATAAAGAAGAGGTTTATGTTTATGATTTTGATTATTAATATTGCTTGCTTTCCTGACTTTTGGAGTAGGAGAGCTTTGAGAAATACGGGTGAGAAGGAGGGTAGGGGCGGGGGAGAGAAAGGAGACATGATGATGTGATGTGGAGGGAAAACTAGAATGAAAATGTGCAGGGAAGAGGCGAAACAGGGAGAGTGAGAGAGAGAGAGAGACAGAGAGAGAGAGGGGACTGGTGGTAGAGAGTAAGAATTGAAGCCTTGTGAATATCAAGAATTGTTTTGCCTCTGACTGATTGCTTCAGTATCTAGCGTCTACTTCCTTGTAACCCAAGGAGCGACTGAAAAACTATGATATGAATATATGATCAAAGGAAAAGTTGATCGACATGGCAAGCAAGATATGTAGATGATATAAATTGGGAAACTAGGTGGTGTTTTGTTTTGAGGCATTGCATGTTGAAAGAGAAAAAATAGGGAGGGGAGTTGGGTGTACAGATATTAGAAGTTTTTTTTTTTCCTAGAGGAAGGTTGTCACTTGTCAGCATAAACATATAAGGTTTTCTTTCTCCATTGAAATAGTTCAGAGTATGGCTGGAGCATGTTATTGCAGATTCGGATTGGCACTCCTGACAAAAGCCTGTAAAAAAATATAGGGTTATTGTTCTTGTTAGTTCATAGATGTGGTCGTTAGACCGCTGCTAATGTGGCATCAATTAGTTTTATAGCTGTGTATATGTACGGACTATTGATGGAGTGCAGACCAAAGAGGCTATTCCGTCAGTTGGGTCATCTCATACATAGATTTCATTCTCGCTCTCTTTGTTTACTGCATCTTTTGCAAAAAGATTTTAGAAAAGCAAAGCCTGTTTGGCACTTCTAAGCTATCACTTTACCTGCAGCAGCTGCTCTGCTCCAGATATGACGGCCTTGCCTTGTTGGAATTTCCTTTGCTCGCCTGTTGTCTCCTCTTCTCCTTTTCTCTGCTTCAGTAGTTGTTAGCATCCTTTTTTTAACCCTCTTTCTCTCGACCCTTCAGCACAATGTACCTAAAGGCATATACTTCTATTAGTTTAAGTCAATGACACTATCGAATTACTTTTCTTCGCCTGCTATCCTTGCCGACTGAATAACCTCATGGTAAAACATGTGCACATTAGGTTTTGGAGTTTCTGAGGCTTTGGTTCATGTAAGGTGGTGGTCAGTAGGTGGTTCTCCTACTCCATCAAAGAAATTTGTTCTCCCTCTTCTGCCTTCTGTGCTTCAGGTGGCAGTTTCTGAGATGGGCTGCCCTTCATCTAGATTGAGACTCCCCTCAAAAAAACGAAAAAAAGGAAAAAGAAAAATCTTGATTGATTGTATATGTGGCTGAATCATAGTGAGTTTGTATTTGTGTAGGGGAAGATGAAATGACTCTTACTTCAACTACAAAAGCATTTTATTCTAAGATCAATCTTGAGTTAAAAATTAGTAATACATAATTTAAGTACAAAATGTGTAATTTTCTCCAACTATCTTGCAGGTCTCTATCGAGTATGGATTGTGTGAGATGCTGAGTAGGGAAGCCATAAGACCTGAATTCGCACCTAAAGATGGTGATTTTCGTTTCAATATATCTGAGCTCGAAGCTCTGCTACCTGCCGGAACTGTAGATCATTCTGCTGAAAGAATTTACCAAGAGGTAAATGTACCAAGTTACTTTCCTTGGGAATAATACTACTAAATGTATATGTGGTTGTTCTTACCTGAATTATATTGTGGAGCTAATATAGATGCCACGGTGGGAAGAGACCGTTTTAGGTTCAAGGAGCAGATATGAAAATGTCATTCAAGCGCTTGCCGATAAATACCCTAGAGAAAATTTATTGCTAGTCACCCATGGTAAGCTTTATTTTTTACCAGATTCTTTAATGAATTATTTCACTTTATAAGTCGGTATTTCGTTTAATTGACATATTTTTGCTGATTTGTAGGGGAAGGTGTTGGAACTTCAGTTTCGACCTTTAAGAAACGTGCTGTTGTTTATGAAGTAAACTATTGTGCTTATTCGCATGCATCAAGATGCATCACTTTTGGAGAAAGTGGTTCATCTACTGCCGGAAGCTTTCAATTGCTCACTGTTCCAGGTGTAACTGGTATTGGTTACACCATGCAAGAAACCTTGGCTGATGGTGTATGACTAATGACTTCTACACTTAAGACTCAGAATTTTCCTCATTTCTGAAGGGTGTGATTTCTGAATAAATGTTTGTAGCCATATTATGCTACTAGATCCATTATTTATAGATTGTCACTGGTAGCAACTTGATTTTTTTAATATTGGATGTACAAGAATTGGCCAAAACATTGAGATAAAAAGGTTTGGAGGAAACGAGTTGTGCTTTTTAAACATCCTATTGCAGTCTTGCTATTTCTTCTTTCTTATTTACTTTGGACTTTTTTTCTTCTCTGACATCTATAGGTGGTAATATGGTATTCCCATAATAATCTCAACAACGAGTTATTTAAGAATAATTCCAACTATAAGGGGTGTTTTCCCAAACTAATCTCAAATGACTGATAAGATGTTTAATTTGGTTTTTTTTTTTTTTTCCTTCTTCGTCCTCCCGAGTCCTGCCTAGTCAATTAAAGCTTATCTTTGGACCTTATACGTTCGCCTTCTTTTAGGTCTCCAAACTAGAAGGCACCTTGTAGTTGGGATCATTATTAGAAGATTGCCATCATTCATATTATTCCAGATTAATTAACGTCATAACATGGTTACCTGAAAGGCTGAAACTAGATGATAAGACTGCATACATCAGATGCATATATACATCACTAAAACAAATGAATCACATAGTTTTTCAAGTCAAAAGCATCTTCGAGTACAGAACAGTTAAACTACTACCAGAGAACTAGCTACAAAAGTCTGTAAAAAATAAGTCAGAACATGAGAGTTACTACAGTTTACTTAAAATCCTAATCTACCAGCGAGAAGGGCTTGGTAATGGCTCTATATCATCAAACACATCTGATGGGAAGTCATCGAAAAAACTGTCTGGTGTCGCATGGTTGTCGTTCTCCAGCTTCACTCGGGTTCCAGCGCTCACACCACCACCTCCTCCACCGAAACATGTAAGACGGTGAACCCCATCACCGAGGAGTGCAGGCTCATCTGTGCATCCAAAGGGAGAAAGAAAGCTGGAGTCGAGCCTGTCTATGAGTTCCTGAGTTTCTAGGGGGAATGAAAGGTCTGTTTGGAGGGGGGGAATCAAGGGGAATGTCATTTCTTGAAGTTGCCAGTCCATGCTGTTGTAGTATGTGTTTAAGGGAATTGGTTCCAGATAGGTGAAGTTGTTAGCTTCAAAAGATGGACATTTATGCTCAACTGAAGCTGAAAATGGTATCATTTTCATGTTGTTTGTGTCTGTGCTGCCATGAGAGGATGACTCCAGAGATTGAGCTTTAGGTGATGATGTTTCTCCCTCCATTAAAGAATTCTTGGGGACCTAGAATTGAAAACAAAACATATATGCAACTTTCAAAATCTAAAATAATAGAACTGCATGATGATATAATCTGACCAAAATAACAGTGTTCCGTTTGTATGTATACCTTCATACTTCAAAGTTCAAATATTTAAAAGTAAGTGACACTTCTAGGTCGCTAGATTGAGTCATACACAAAAAAAATTGAATCCAAGATTCAAATCTCCAAATATCTTAGAAGTATTAATATTAGCAATACTATCTTATTTGTACATGAACCCGCCTTGAGATTATTTCCAAAAGACAATAACGTAAACAAAGTATTCATGTTAATCTTCATTTTGTGTTAAGGAAAAAACTCCTTACCCCTGCATGTTTTATTCCAACCATACATTCCCAAATGTCATCCATCTAGATTTTCGCACTCTTAATTTTCAACTAACTAAACAACATTAACTAATGAACATAAAATTTCCTTGACTAAAAAGGGAAAAAAAAAAAGAGAATTACCTCGAGAAAATGAGCACGATCCCTTGAAGTAGTAGTAGTGGTGGTAGAAGAAGCAGAAGTTTTCTGCCTTTTATTTGAACGTGTAGGAGATTCAGACTGTAAGATTCTAGCCAATCTCTTTTGTCTGCTACTCCAAAAATTCTTGACATCATTATCAGTTCTTCCTGGTAAATGTGTTGCTATTCTTGCCCATTTGTTCCCTAATTGTGCCTGCAATTCTATAACTACTTTCTCTTCTTCTACTGTAAATTTGCATCCACTAAAAAAAAAAAACACACAACCCAATAATTGTCAGAAAAATTGCCAAATACCCATGAAAAATAACAAACAAACAAAAAAAACCTTATTCTAGAAAGAAACATAACTACTAGAGACTTTCTAAAATAAGTAACTGCCAATCTGCCATTATACTTGAGAAAGCAAAACAGCATAATCCAAGACATGGAGAGTACTTTTCGTTTAAGTAACATCCAAACCATACATCCTAACAAACTTCATGACCCGTTTAGTATCATTGTAAGTTATAACTTTATAAGTTTCGGATAAAGGAAAAATAACGAAGACAAACTTCCACAATTCTCTTCCTAAACGGAATATTCTTAAAAACCAACAAAAAAACAATATGAGATGAAAGGAGTACTTTTTCAAGTTGGGTCGAAGTTTATTGACCCAACGAAGACGGCAAGATTTGCCAGTACGATGAAGAAGACCTTTGGATCGAATGGAGCTCCAGTCACGAGGGCCATATTTTTGTACATGGTTAAGTAAAACTTGATCTTCTTCTGCTTTCCATGGACCTTTCCTTATCATCATTACATTTCCTGCTTCATTATTATTGTTAATAGTGTTATTGTAATAACAATATCTCTTCCTCTTAGTATTTCCCACACCATTACTACACTCCTCCATTTTCTTCTCTTTTTGTGTGTTTGGAAGTTGGATGTTTTTGGGAGTAGAATTTTGTGTTTAGTGAGGGAGAAAAAAATTTAAGTAAAATGTGAATGAAAGTGGCAGTTAACAGTTATACGGGTTGTCCTACTCCTACACCCACACTCCCTCATTCCCGATTTTTTCTCCCCCTCTACTCCCATTTTCGAATTTCTATCTTCCAAATACGTGCGTTGTTTTTTCCTTTTTTTTTTTTTTCTCCTAATAGTTTTGGACTTCTTTTTTTCAAGTTATTTCATTACATATTAGAAAAAATTAATGTTTGTGTTTATTGGTGCAAAAAAAAGTTAATGTTAGTTTTATGGTGCAAAAAAATTATTGTTTGTTGTTAAAGCATGTCTTTCTTTGTAGATGGACATTAAAGTTACTAGTATTTTTTGCACGCGATGCGTGCGCGAACATCGCAGTGATATTATACATGTTTCTTTTATTTTTAAAAATCAGGAAGTTACTTTCACTAAAAAAAATGTGGTAGTTTTTTAGGGGGGAAATATGACAGTTACATTAGAGCTTTTTTTAAAAAAGTTATATGACTTTTTTTGCCCTCATTAGTTATCTTGGAAGAATAAAAACATAAAGGGTATTTTAGGGAACTCAAGTGGACACCAAACTACTCAAGAGTTCCCATATATATAATAGAGATTACGTTGATATTTATTAGGAAATTTTGTAGTCTCATGTTAATTTCTTTCGTACATTTCTAGAAAGTGTACTAATCTTGAACAGATTAATGCTATACTCCCGACTGAATCAAACGAAGACATGTACATGTAGAATTTTTTCCATGAATAATGTCAAAGGGAGTATTAATCACTCTTATGCGCTGAACTTGAAATCAGTTACATACCGTCCACGTACGTGAGAAACTTTTTCTTAATTTCCGGCAAAGCGAACCGCTACTCAGAGTAGCTGTTAACTTTAAGTTAAGTCGCTTCTGGTGGTAGTGGTTTACGAGGTAAAACCGCTACTTGGTGTAGCGGTTTATACCGTAAATCGCCACTGAGGGAAACAAAGAAAAATCATGCCATGTAGGCGTTGTGCGTCCAGCGCACAAGGCGTGCAACCAACTTTCGTCCAGCACAGCCAGCGTGAGTCCACCGCACAAGGCGTGCGCGGGGCGCAGCCAACATGCGCCCAGCGCAGACTTGCTGTGCGTCCACCGCACTAGCGCTTTTTCTCTTTTCTCTTGCCTTGGTTCTGTTTTGTGATGAACCGCTACTTTGAGTAGCGGTTTATATGTGTGACTTATACCTTGTCTTAAGGACACAATATAACCGCTATTTGAAGTAGCGGTCAACTTTGGTGTAACATTATTGGCATTAACCGTTACTTAGAGTTGCAATTTTATTAAAAAAACCAAAAGTCTGGCGTGCTGTCCTACGTGGACGGTATCTATGAAATTAATTTCAAGTTCAGATAATAGGAGGAATTAATACTACCTTTGACATTTTTCATGGAAAAAATTCGTACAATGTACTACCTTTGTCCAAGGTGGATCCACATCCACTGTTCACAAAATGACATAGTATGGTTAATTGACCAAGTTAAATTTGGAATATTTCTTTCAAATTGTAAGATTTGAGAAAAAGTTTTTATTAGGGAATTATAGAAAAACTTTATAAAAAAACCATGTAGACCCTTATTTTTTATTTTATTTTTGGTTCAACCATCATTTTGTCACTGTCTTTCTTGTTGTTACTTTTTTTGTCCCATATTAATTACAACACTTATCGTATCCATCCATTTCATGTAATTGCAAAATTCTATTTTAGGTCGGACCAACTATTCATAAGCCTTGATGAAAATGCAAAAGGAAATGAGAATAGTTGAAGGGTGGGGGTTATTTTTTTTTTTAATAAAAAGGTATTAGGCTATGTTTTCTTCAGCTTATTTTTGTTTGACTTTGCTTATTACTTAACTTAATTTTACTTTAGTTGAAATTATTTTTACTTAATTTTTCTTAACTGAATTGTACTTTTGTTGAAATTATTTTTACTAAACTTATTTTTACTTAACTTAATTTTACTTTTGTTGAAATTATTTTTACAGAACTTATTTTTGCTGATACTTATTTAATAAGTTGAGGAGAACAAACCCTTAGTTGGGTCTTTATTAACTTACGCTTTATTTATTAAAAGGGTAAGTAGTATCTGTTTACTAGCATGATGTCATATTTAGGCAACAACCATAGAAAAATAAAGTAAGATAGCATCTATACAAATATATTAAAAGACGTGCATAAGGAAGTCTATGTGACACGTGGCCCTCTCCTCAAACTTCTAATGCAAATGCTTTATGTTCATGTGTACTCCTCAATAATAAAAAAAATTGTGTAATTGCAAGGTCTCGAACACGTGACCTTTGAAATGAAAAGTAACCATCAATACGCTATGACTTTATTGTCTAATGTTTGAAGAAAAATATGATAAAGTCTTATAATAAATATACTTGACTAAAAGACTTAAACAAATATATACATCTCTAACACCCTTATTACGTAAATAACAAGAAACTATTGATGTCATATTTTCTTACCACAATTCCTTTTAAGCTATTATTTTCAAACTTACTTGCAGTTTTTTTACTTATCACGTCATGACGTATATTTTTCAATTTCTTAATGGATAAGAAATACGAAAAATGGCAAAATAAATTATGAAATTTAAGAATAATAACATATTTGTTTATTGTAACTGACCCGAGGCATCGCCCGAGAAAAAACACTAGTTAGTAATTATAAAGTGTTTTAAAAGGTAATAATTGCCAAGTTTAAAGGCATAATTTATAAAATCTTACATTTATTATTAATAGCAACTGACAAATTTCTCATTTTAGAATAATCTCAAATTTGGGTATCATTCCTAAACAATCCGAAATATTAATATTCATAATACCCAAAATGAATTAGCAAATGTCAAAAAATTAAGAGAAGGCTTATTTATTAGGATAATACGTTGATACTCCAAACTTGAAGTATCCAAGTGGCTGTAGTTTAGTGGTTAGAATTCCACGTTGTGGCCGTGGAGACCTGGGCTCGAATCCCAGCAGCCACAAATTCATATTTTTTTCCCTCTCTGCTGCTTAAAGTATCATATTATGCCCTCTAAGTTTCTGGAGTCTGCAACAAAAATGGGATTGGGAATGGGAGGTGTCACTCTAAAACCCTCAATTTCACTGAATTATCTCCTAATCAACCCGAATACCTTATACGGGTCAACCCGAATTGGGTCTAAAAGATCACCCTTTTTGGTTGTTGCTTCTCTATCCTCTTCATCTTCTGCTTCAATTATCACTCATAATCAATCCCTTTCACTTGGCCACTCTACTCGTCCTGATTTTCCTATTCTTCACCAGGTACATTTCAAGATTTGATTTTTTTTCTATTGCCTTTTATGGGTTGTGAATTTCTAGGATGACGTCTTTTTTTTGTTGATAATTTGATGATTAATGTTGTTAACTTGCCTTTTTTGGGTTGTAAATTTCTAGGATAATGTCTTTTTTTGGTGGTAATTTGATGAATTATGTTGATGGTTGTGTATAAGAACTGTCTTTTCTGATTGAATCATGATCTTGATTCTGGGTTTTCATTTGGTGAATAGATGACCTAGCGTTTTGGCATTTGTATTGTTAATTATTTGGAAAAAAGAAGAAGAGGGTGTTTTTTTTAATATAGAGAAGTTGGCATAGAACTTAGAAGGAAATGATCGTTCATATGTTGTACTTTGTTAGTAATTTATCATAGTTAATCTAGGGTTAATACGACGAGATCGTGGCTTTCATTTGTATGTTGTCAAATAATGTGTTTGGTGGTGTGTTTATCATGATGTTTGTAGCCTTGTAGTTGTAGTGTTGATTGGTGATTTGATTCTCGTGAGATTACTGAGTATTGGTGTGGTTGTATGGAGTTTGTTGTAATGTTGAAGTTAACTGCACTATGCTGCAGGAGGTAAATGGACGGAAGCTTGTCTACTTGGACAATGCTGCGACTTCTCAGAAGCCGTTAGCTGTGTTGAAGGCTTTGCAGAGTTACTATGAAGAATACAACTCGAATGTGCACAGAGGGATGCACTATTTGAGGTGTTGAAACCTTGCTTAGAGCTATTGTGAATTTGTGATCATATTATCTGTCGTTTTTCCTTCTTTATAACACCTTTTTTCTCAGAAGACCTTGGATTGAGCAATCGAGGTCCTTTTTTCTTTTCAACCTTTTTGATGTAAACTTGTTGAATCTTAGTGCAAAGGCAACAGATGGGTACGAGCTAGCCAGGAAGAAGGTTGCAGCTTTCATCAATGCGAAAGAGTCTACTGAGATTATTTTCACTAGAAATGCTACTGAAGCAATCAATTTAGTGGCTTATTCTTGGGGTCTCTCTAATTTAAGAGCTGGCGATGAGGTAAGCTCTGTACTAGCTACCTGTATCATTTGTCCGTCTTTTATTGTTCGCAGCATGTAATTTTGGCAATTCATTCTGGTGAATATGATTTGAAACTTGTCAATAGTGTAAGCATTTCCCTTTCTCCTTTTTATTGACAAGAAAATTTGAAACCTTGGCCAAGTTTATGACTTTATGCTAGAGATAGAGTAACTTCCGGCAGGACAAATTAAAGGCTTTTGAAGCAGTAAGGCGTATTTATAGGAAAAATTTCCTTTTTTATTATCTTCGGATTTTTTCTAATTTTTTTCTCTTGTTAGAATACAGATATCTTATAAATGAATAGGTAGACAAGGCTGATTAAGGGATTGCAATTAAAGGGCATTTGTGGAGCCTGTTCAACCTAGTAGTGATTCTGCACAGTTTCGGTTTTGTGCTGAAGAATTTCATTGTAATTTCTTGAGGAAGGCTCCTAAAATCTTTAGTTCTTGTTTCCTATCCAATATTTACTTTTTCTACTGATGCAACTGTTGTTGTATGGAAATACGTACTAAATTAGGCAATTGGTTGTTGTTAATATACTAAGATTATTTTGAATGCTTATTACATGGAAATAGATAGCAAGTGAAAGGTACAATGTGAATAAATAATTTTCTATGCCTTCAAATTTGAAAAGATTATTTCAGTCTCATGGTCTGAGGCGTTCGTTCCATCTAATTTGATGATTAGATATAAAATTTTGCCACTGAGAGATCCTGGGAGTGGCAGCCTTACCTGGAGAAAACCCTTAAGATATATTATCAACAAATTAATAGCTCTTTGAGAGAATCAGTTGCTGTGATAAGGACCATAAGGTAAGAGTACCTTCCAACAGTTGCTGCTGTTATGTTTAAGAAATAGGTCACTGGGTTGAATGTTATGATTATGAGTTAGCCTCGATAGCGTACCTTAAATGCAGTTTTTTGTCCAGCAACCAGTGTAGATACATTTCATGGGTACTTGTCTACTTGCCAATATAGTACTCAATCTACCCTTTTTTTAATAATTTTTATTTTATTTTATCGAAGAGTCAATTTAAGTATTCTGTTGGTTTCTCTTGCCAAGAAAATATTGGTTTCATCTATTGTATTGATTGTTAATCTGATTCGTCCAAAGTCCAAAACATAGCATGATCTACATGTCTGCCTCATAAGCTGTTCATTTCCCTTTTTTCTTGAAAGAGAATAGAAACCCTGGCTACATTCATGACTTTATGCAACAGAGAGAGTAACTTCCAGCTGGACAACTAAAGGAGTTTGGAGTCTCTACATAGGAAGAATTATGTGAATCTTTGGAAGTCAATGAGAGTGGTGTTAAAATAAAGATCCTTTTTTTCTATCCTGAAATTTTCTCCTGCTTTTTTTTCTTGAAATGTGATGTTGGCGTAAGGATATACTCCAAGACAATAGATGGACGCGGTTGAGATATAAATTGCAAAAGGGTTCCTTGGAGGCTACCTATCCTAGTAGTTATTTTGTAGAGTTCGGTTTGGAATTGAATGCATTAGTGTTGCTAAATTTTTCCTTTAAAAAAAAAAAAAAAAATTCCCTTGAGGAAAGCTCCTGTAAAGCTATAGTTCTCGTTTCCTACCAATTTTTTCCTTTACTCAAACTAGGAACCACTTAAGCAGCTAAGCAAAGGGAAGGATTCGCAATTGAAACAACATTGGATTGGGAGCATGGTCCCTCTGCTCATCTCTTGTCAAAAGGGCCTTGTACTCCCTAAGTTCTTCGTCTACTGATGCGTCTTTTGTTCTGTGGAGAACTGGAATTATATACTCCCTATGTCCCACTTAACTTCACACTTACTATATCAGGTGTTCCAGAAAGAATTTACACTTTTTTTGCACTTATTTTTCTTTTCTCAATCCTAGATAGATCTTTCTTTTTCTCTCTACCAATTTTCAATATTTCTAGTTCTACATTTCACAACTATTCTTAATCTTCGTGCCAATCCCAAGTGTAAAGTTAATTGGTTTGTCTACCACCTTGGGGAAAAAAGTACCTTCTCTTCAAGGCTTGGTTATTTGGATATAGATTACAAGTGAAGGGTGTTTTAATTTGAATAACTAATGTCCTTCAACTTCAAATCTGAAAAGGATTTGCAGTTTCAGATCTTCAATTGTCAGTCAATATCTCATGTAATTAGATGGTCAGTTATGATACCTGCCAACGAGAGTATCCTTAGCAGTCTCACCTACTAAAAGGCTTAAGATGTATCTCAACCAATTGATTGCTCTATGACTGAACCAGTTGCTGTTGTAAGGACCATCACATAAGAGAAATTCTGGAAAGTTGCATTTGGTGTATCTAGAAATAAGGCATTAGGTTGAATTTCTTGAAATAATCTTGACAACCTACTTTACATGCAGATTTATGCTCCTAACTAGCAACCAATGTAGATACATTTCATGTATATCTGTCTGCTTGCCTAGTTAGTACCCATATTTTGCATATAGTTTGGTTTTATTGAAGAGTTCACTTTAAAATACATTTAGTTTCTCTTGTCAAGAAACTATTGGTCTCGTCTCTTTTATTGAATTTAGTTTAGATTCCCACAAAATCTAGCATCATGTTTATGTCTGCCTCATATATATTGTTGTGGGATTATATTTCCTCTTCAAACAGCATACGCTTGTCAGTACGTCACTATGTCAGCATGGGGAGCTGGGGCGGGGGCTAAAATTTATAGTACCAACAAAAACAATTAGTTACTTTCAAGAGAAAACCTTGTGCCACATTTTTCATGTTTGAGATCTCAATGAAGCTGTCTTGTTTTGAATTTCTGCAGATAGCAACTATTTGTGGTTGTGATACCTTTCATATTATTTCATTCGACTCATGCGCTCTATAAAATCTTTGTAGTTATATGCCATATGTCTAATTCTTGCTTTGGCACAACTTTGGCCACAGATCATCCTCACTGTTGCTGAACATCATAGTGCTATTGTTCCATGGCAACTTGTAGCTCAGAAGACTGGTGCCGTTCTGAAATTTGTGAGTTTGACCGATGAAGTTCCTGATGCCATGCAACTATTGGAGCTATTGTCAAGAAAGACGAAACTTGTGGTTGTTCATCATGTCTCAAATGTGCTTGGTACGCGAAGCTAATTCGTGCCTGATTTTTTTTTTAGTTGATAATTCTTAAATTGACTAGGATATGCAATTGATATTGATGTCATATAGAACTAATAGAAGTATGTCTTGTCTACAATTTGTAGTTGAATGGGCTGATTTTTGAGTAGCTACACTCATGAACCCTGCAAGGAAATTAGTCACTAAGATCCCTGATTTTTGGTGCAATTTTATGAAGGCATCTTCTTTTCTGACACTATACTTTGAGTTTGAGATACTGAAATTTAGCATTTATTTGGTGATGCACCTTTTGCATAAGTGTTGCACCATAATAAATTGTCATTGTAAGCACATAATAAAGAAAAAAATGTCATTGCAAAAAATGAAAAAAATAAAAGTCGGAACTATGTCATTTTCTGGTGCTCGATACGTGCGGTATTGATTGTTGATCTTGCAGAGGGTACATAAATACATATATGACAATATGCTATAGTTCATATGGTTCCTGAATACTTACTTTTATCTCTATCTGTTGTAGCTTCGACTCTTCCGATAGTTGATATAGTGCGCTCAGCTCATTCCGTTGGAGCGAAAGTCTTGGTGGATGCTTGTCAAAGCGTTCCACATATGGTAGTTGATGTTCAGAGCCTCGATGCTGATTTTCTTGTTGCTTCTTCTCACAAGGTTTGGTTTCTTCCAATAATTACGTTAACAAACATGAGATAGATCTTTTAAAAGCAATAGATCAACAATGCTTCAGATGTGTGGACCTACAGGTGTTGGGTTCTTATATGGGAAAGAGGAACTCTTGGCGGGCATGCCTCCTTTCTTGGGTAAGGACTTGATTTTTCTTGTCTTATAAGTAGATCCTGCATGCAATAGCTACAGTTAGAGGCTATGATTTGTGATTTAGTGATTAATTTCTACTTTAAGTAAGTTATGTTATCCTGCTTCCTTTGGTTGGGAAATTGTCTAAATCTATATCTACCTTTAGGTGGCGGAGAAATGATTGCTGATGTATATCTGGACCACTCGACCTATGCTGACCCTCCATCAAGGTACATGTTTCCTTTTGAGTGAATTATTAGCAGCAGGAATACCTAGACTTGCCTAGCCACATCAAGCTCTTCTATGTTGTGCTTATATATATTTGGCGTTTTCTTGCAATTGCTACCAAATCAGAAATTGTTCTTTACTTGTAATACTGATTTTTATTTGAATGTAGAATTAATTTGAACTAGTACAATTGTTCTGCCGATGTATTATTTGGGATTTTCTTGCATGGAAGATGTGAGATTTCCAGTTTGTTTGTGTCACTGAGATGCTTAGCCTTTGTTTTAATTTATGTTACTTTCTGTATGAGTCAGATTTGAGGCTGGAACACCAGCAATTGGAGAGGCTATTGGCTTTGGAGCAGCTATAGATTATCTATCAGGAATTGGCATGCAAATAATTCACGATTATGAGGTTTGCTTTAGTATACACCTTTGGTTTATTACCCTATTAAATGGTTGTGTTCCAACATACTACTGCCAAAAGCATTTTTTTGTCCCTTTAGAGATTCGTATATCTTGGTTGTTATTTGAACAAGTAAAAGTTATGTCTCGGTAGAATATCTCTTTTGTGTGTCCATTGTGTTTAGAAACTCCAAACGTCTATTGTTAGTAAAAAAACACTAAAATATATAATTTTGCTATAAGTGAAGGTTATAGTTTCAAATTTCAACTAATGAACGTAAATTGTGAAATGAAACCCACTACTGTAAGCTTCCTAATGTATACTTATAGTTATGTCATCCCTGTTGCAATCATTCCTAAACAACGTGTACATCTCTAAAGTCTCTAATTAGTGATTTTGTTTATGTCGATGTTGATGCTTTTACTTGTATGGAAATGAATCTTTCAAACTCCTTATCCGAAGTAGAGTTTGGAAAAGAGGGGGGGGGTTCAGCTTAGCGGAGCTAGTGAGTCAAAGAGTATCTTCATATTCTTGCAAAGTTAGTAAATTAATACTATCAATCAGATAAATTTCAATGAGATCACATAGTTCTGTTGAATGCAGTAACATTGATGTTTTTGTCCAGGTGGAATTGGCTGACTATCTATATGGGAAGCTAGCTTCTGTCCCTAAAGTTAGGATTTATGGCCCAAAGCCGACCCGGACAGTCAGACGAGCTGCTCTTTGTTCATTTAATGTGGAGAACATACATCCAACGGATATTGCAACTTTCCTTGATCAACAGGTAATACTATTCTTTATCTTTTTCCTGCCCCATATTTTTGTAATGAAGAGCTCGTTTTTGGGTAATCTTAAATAAGCTTGTAGTGTGTTTGGTCTCTTAAAAAAGCCTGCATGATTTGTTTATCTCCCTTTATGGATGGAAGAAGCCTAGAGGCAGCAATCATGTTGTCTGGTTAGGGTCATATTAGGGTGGTGAGTTATTTGGGTGAGATTATTTTTATTACTATTGTTAATTACCTGATTATGAAAAATCAATCAAATATAGTCAAATCAATTTTTGAGTGGGTTGGGGAAATTTTGGTTCAAGTTGAAATAGGCCATGTTACTTCGGGTCGGGTCCTTTTTTTTTCACGTAATCTATTGGAGGGTTAATTATTGAAATTCTTACGACTTGGGTGGAAATTGATTAGGTCTTCTCTGATAGGCCTAGCCTAATAAAAAAAGAGCAGGAAATAATTTTTTTTTGGGACATGATGGTGTCTGAATTTATGGATGGGTTAGAATTTTGGATAACGCGTATGCTGGCGATGAGGGTGGTTGGAGGTTTCTGGTGGTCGGTGGTGTTTATGTTGGGTGACTGATGGCGGAGCTTGTGATGGAGCTTGGTTGATCTATTTTGTTGGTGGTCAAAGTTGGATATGTTGTAGAGGAGTTTGGGGGTTTTTGTGAAACCCTTGTGTATGTTTTTGGGGGGGGGTGATAATAAGGTATCAAAGTCGAGGGTTTTTGGGGAGTTGAAACTGAGAAAGGAAAAAGGAAAAGTCAAAAAGCATCAACATAACACAATATAAGGGAAACAAAGGTCATTAGTTAAATTAAACACAGATAAGATCTAAGCTTTTGTTTCTCTTTTTTGCTTCAGCATGGGGTGGCCATCAGGTCAGGTCACCATTGTGCCCAGCCTTTGCATCGCCATCTAGGGACAAATGCCAGTGCTCGCGCTAGCTTATACTTCTACAACACCAAAGAGGATGTTGATCTTTTTATTGAGGCACTCGATGACACAATTGCGTTTTTTAGTTCATTCACGAGGGGATGAAACAAAAGACTCGTGTTTATGTCACAATTTTAATCTGTTTTTGAGGTCTCTTTTATCATCTTGTACATTACTGTAATCCCATAATCCAATATTCACCACATTATTTATGTTGGTCTTGGCATAGTGATGTTATTTGTCCAATTTTTTTGGAATCAACTTGATAATGTTTGGGATTTGTGGATAGCATAAAATGGGCAAATGTGTGTTCAGTTTCATCTATTTTTTTTTTTTTTGACATCAAGAAAACGTACATTAATTAAAAGAGGAAGTACAACCTAATGCTAATACAATCCAAGCTAATACAATCCAAACTAATACAAACAAACAAACCTAAAGGAGCTTTAGAACCTCGTACATGCCGCCTAAAACAAAAGTAAATAATACCGATATAAAGTTGCTTAGGAAGGGGGGCGTCGCGGGTCAGAGCATGTGATGGATGCAAACCTCGGATGGCTGATGGAAGTGGTAGAAGAAGTGGTAGAAGAAGCGGATGACGATCACGATCCGGACAACGAACAACCATCGGCGAGCGTCGCGTCTCGCCGCATGAGCAATCCCAACGATCTGCTATCGCTTGGGATTCTGAGCTCATGCTGTGAGTCACATTCCATTGTGACTCATTACTCTCAATCGAGAGTATCTCAGGTTTCTCCATGAAGTAGGAGAAACGTCGATGATGAGTGGACGTGCTGAAAACCCCCAGATGCAACTGGGGTGCCGCCTGCAGATTTGAATTTTTCAAGGCAAAGACAATCGATATCAATGCCAAGCTAAAAAGAGAGCCGAACAGGTCAAGCTCTCGTACACACCTCCGATTTACAAAATCAAAAAACAAACGTCCCAACCATGAAAATCTATCATCGCCTCGTCCATGCTTACGCACCTTATCCCTCAGCACATAGTCCCAAAAACCGACATAATCTACTGTTATAACCTTGAACCACCAATCCTGACTCAACTGATAATTACTTGTCGATGGCCACAACCAACCACTGACGTCATCTTTAGCAACTCGAGAAAACCAACGCACTCCTATTATTCGGAGATTGAACACACTTTTTAAGAAACACCCAAACTTACCGACAACAACCATAACGGGGGAGGGGGGGAGGGAAGTGTGACACTAAAAGGGGGTAGGGGAAAGGGAAGCCCGAAACTAACAAGGGGGAGGGAAAGGGAAGCCCGAAACTAAGACCGAGGAGGGGAAGGGGAAGCCCGATAATAATGACTACACTAAACAGGGGACACGAAGACGGGGACGGGGACCATGGATAGCGACGAGGACGGGGAAGACCAACACGGGTATCCAAAAAACATCAACCTAGCCAAACAGCGACGGGGAGGTCTAATCAAAAACCAAACGCACCACCAAAAAACTGAACCGACTGCAGGTGAAGGAGACGGATAAAACAGCCTAACCTACGGCAGGGGAGGGGGTAGGGAGACGCGACTGTGGGGGGAAGAGGGAAGAGAAACACGACGGCAGGGGAGGGGGAGCCAACGACCAAGGAAACCGTCGGCGACCACCAGCGACAACAGGGTAGAGGGGATGGGGAGACGGGGAGGGGGAAACAGAGGACTCGACACAAATTAACGGGAAAGGGGAAACAGGGGACTCAGCGCAAATTAACGGGGAGGGGGAAGGAGTTTGCTACACTAACACGACGAAGGCTGCTGTAGGCTCGCCGGCGACCTGAGGCCACCAGCGAGCCTGCTGGGCGGCGGGTGTTGTTGAGGGTTTCTAGGGTTTGAGTTTTGTGGGGAGCGTTCTAGAGAGAGGTTGAGGTTGAGGTTTTTAATCCAGTTTCATCTATTTATGTCTCTCTTAAATGAAATCTTCGGTGGTGTAAAATTTATATACGGATATTATGCTTCCAACATTTCCATCAAGATTGTAAACCAAGGTAACTATGAATAGAACCTAACGTGAATGAGAAGCAAAAGAAGACATGTACCAATCAATATAGACAGGTTTGGACGATTTAGAGTTATTGAGAAGTGAAGTGAGGTAGATTTAGAGTTAATGTAACGGACGCCTCAGGGCGCTAGATAAGAAATATATTGTTCTTCTTAATTTCTCATATTTATACAAAATAATACTCCTTCCGTCCCAAAATATAGTTCCCATTTTCATTTTTGGTGTCCCAAAATATAGTTCCCATTTTCATATTTAGTTCCACATTTTTCCGTAATTTGTCTAGAAAAACCGTGTGTCCGTGTCCCATCATTTATTTGCTTCTTAAATTTTGTTTTTTGCTTTGTTTATTCAACCCAAGTGTTACAATTAATGCTCTTTCACCAATTATTCTCCATTCTCTCTCCTAAAATCATCTTTTCCCAAACAACATTAATTTAGTACACTAGGCCAAAAACGGTATCATTTCTGAACATATAAATTCTTTCAATTTGACTTGCATGGACTCGGTTTACGTTAACATTAGTGTGCACTAGGCCAAAAGCGCTATCATTTCTGAACAACCCACTATATCATGCAGAAACTCACTATATCATTCATAAACATACTATATCATGCTGAAATTACATCGATCATTTCTAAACAATCCATTATATCATTGAAAAACCCATTATATCTTGAAGAAACTCACTATATCATTCAAAAACATATTATATCATACAGAAACCACATCATTTCTGAACAATGCACTATATCATTCAAACATTCAATATATATCATGCAGAAACTCACTATATCATTCAGACATACAGTATATCATGCAGAAACTACACCTTTCTACTAACCTCCATTTCCAAATAAGTACAACTGTTTGAATATCACGCTTGCCAACGTACAACTTTGATCACTAATATCTCTAATTATGTATTTGTAAAAGTTATAAAAAGTTGATATTGTGATATATTAATTGAAACAAATCCAATAACATTTTATAGATCATTTTTATCTTTATATATTAGTAAAAGAAATATGGTCAAAGTGAAGTGTGTGAATAGTGCAAAAGTCAAAGTGTTGCACTAAAAAAGAAACAGAGGAAGTATATGTTAAAGCACGTGTCATGATATATAGTACACAACTTACATCTTCCTGCATGTTAAAACATTAAAATTCAATCCTCCACTATTTTGCATATAATTTCACTATATGTTTTCTTTTAATAAAATCCACTAAATTGTATATAAGTTTACTATACCTCTATAAAACTCACTATATGAAGTTAATATCAATTACCGACCTGGTGCACGCTAAGTTAGTGTACACCAGGTCCATCTAAGTTTTTTTGAAGTTCTTTCTACTTTTACCATTTTTTTTTACAAGGGCTACATCTACCAATAAAACTATCGATTAAGTGTATAAAATTTGTAATAGTTTTTTTTTTTTGTAACTACTGTCGATATAATCAAGCTTCATAGCATAACGAAATAATCATGCATCTTCAAAAAAATTCAATACGCTAACAAAATCTTTCTCATTTACATTTTTAAAGTTTATTGTTGATTATATTGTTGATAAAAAATTCAGTCAACAATACAGCCATAAAATCCAACATTACAGATCTTATCTTTGAAGTTTATATTTGATTATATAGATTATGTCTTATATAAACCATACACAATCTATAATTAGAGTTTATAATACTGAAATAATAGTTTATATTTTAAAAGTTTATATAGAGTTTAGTGTTTATACATTTTTTATCATATTGTTGATTGGCATAGACTTTATATTTGTAAAGATTGAAAAGTCTATTTTACAATGTTAACTTTATTATTATTTTCTATTACCCTCAATCCAATCGATAAAATCCAGTACGCGATTTGTGGGTACCTACATATTTCTATGTTTGATTATGGGTCGGGTTATCAACTACTAATCCGGTTTCGAATACCTCTATCAATCACAAGACATGTATATACGAGTCTTATTCATTTAAAGTACACTACTATTGAGAACCAATTTCCACATCTGCACTAATATATTGAAAAGCGTTCCTAAACAAGGGACGATGCCACGTGGCGCTTTTCTTAGAGTGTTTTATGCCATGTAATCCACATATACTAAAAAAATAGAAAATGCATTATATAAGATTTGATCCCGTGATCACAAGCATATTTATTACTAATGTTAGGCATTGAACCAAGTGATACTTAAAGTTATCACTTCAAAGTAAAATATTAATAAATAAAATATATAATTACCCGGGGAGTAGCCCAGACCTAAAACTAGTTTTAATCATTCAAAACCCTAATTAGCCATTTTTGTTATTCTAAAATCATAGTAATATTAATGTGAAATATTCCTAAAATTATGATATTAATTCTAATATATACTAAACTTTAGAATCCACTGTACTCTCGAGTTGCCCTCGGATTTTTCGGTTAAACAAGATTATGATAGGATATTCTTTTTAGAGATAATGTTATCACTTTTTAATTTTTTGAATTTGAGAATGGATAGATTCCTTATATTTGATTTGTAGTTTAATACTCCTAATCCCATATGAATACTTAATCCAATATGAATTCGGTTAGTAGACGCGAACGTTACCTACAAATAATTATAGGCTAGAGGTGTTTATTGTACTCATCTACTCTCTTTCAAACAAAGCAATGGCGAAAATAAAAACTATTTTGGAGGGTTTTATGCATTCGTTAGGTTGCATTACTGATCCTGAGAAACCAAACAAAAAACAGCAACAACAACAACAACAACGGATTCCTCCTCCACATTCGCAAGCCAAGGCTGTTACAGAAGCTCCACCACCATCATCGCCGCCGACGACATCATGGTTAACAACTAAGCGAGTTGCACCACCATCATCACTGTCTCGTGCATCATCGTTCTAGTTATGTTTTTTTTAAAAGATTTTTACTATAGTCATCATTAGGTTTTTAGTTTCTTTGTCATAGTTTTACTGTTATGATTTTTTTAGTTCATGTTCATGAGTTTGGTTTAATGATCTTTGTTATTTTTATTACGTAATTTTGTTTGCTCATTATTTTATATATCTTTTTATTTGCGTTTTTGGTTTGAATATTGTTGAACAAAGCAATACAGACGGGGACTCAAAACCCTTTCTAGGAGTATTAGTTTCGAGTTAATTTCCTTCATTATCATATCTATGATCAAATAATTTGTGTTTTGCTCAATACTTAATTATAACTATCCTGTCAGAAAAAATGATAACTATAATATGCTGAAAATTTGAATTCCTTCCCTCGAATAACAAATTAACAATTGAAAAACCCTAGCCTCTCTTCCAAACTCTAGCCTCCATTAGCGTTTTTTAGGGATTCCGCCGATAGTTATACCGGTGAAAAGCTCTAAATTTTGTTATTTTCATCGCTTAATTTTTAGTTTTATTAGTTTTATAGTTTATTTTTACAACTCTCTCATCTCCATCAATATGACTTGAGAGTCTCAGACTTATGGGTTGAAGATGAAAGGCAGATTTCAATTTACTATAACACTAGGAATAAAAGATGTTTAGTCATCGAATTTAGTTTATGGTTAAAATATTACCACATCAAAGAAATGGTTCCGAAATATTTATATTAGTAATATGGATGAATAATTTTAGATTGATATTTTAGATTATCTTTTACATAAGGATTATTATTGTTTTAGATATATATCGCATGGTGATTTATCAATAAAAAATCTCCTATTGCCTTATGAAAAAATAACTATAATATGCGTTGTGCTAGGAATAATCTAATACTTCCTCCGAAATTTTTTAGCTCTATCATATTAATTTTTAACACTATTTAAATACTTCATTTTGATCTCTTGTATTATGTATAAAAATATAAGTAAATTTTTTTATTCTTCTTATAAAATTATAGGCTAGAGGTCTTTGCTATGAATTTAATACGGTAATACTCAATTAACTACTCATCCTTGCTGTTTCAATCAAAGCAATGGCAGAAATTAAATTATTCTTAAGGGTTTTATGACTTCATTAGGTAGTGTTATTATTTTTGTTTTTCTTATTAAATTTTCATGACTTCCTTTTGCGATATTTCTCCTATCATTATAAAGATTTTGCATATTGTTTTACTATACTAGTTTTTAACCCGTGCAAAAATGCACGGGAGGTTTTATATAGATATGATTTAGACCCGTACATAATGTATAGCAAATGTTTTGTTTATTAAGTAGTTGTTTTTATTCCATAACTATTAGAATCCATGCACTTAATTAAGTCGAAAGAATATGAAATATATGATTATATTACATGATATATAAAAATCCTTTATTACAACATTTTAGAATTTAAGAATCTTACGATCGTGATATATAAATTTAAGATTTTAGGATGTTTCTCCTAAAATCATGGTTTGAATATTATCTCATGATTTAAAGTTCTTATAATCATATCGTGTATAAAGAAGGTATTTCAAAACTAACTTATGATCCGTGCGTTCAGTGACTCATGTAGCTAATGTCATGATAGACTATATAACCCAACTTTTTATTTAAAACAAAAAAGGTTGATTGAAGAAGCGTTCGTCCTGCCCATTGCTTCATTCAAAGGCTCATATGAAAACACAATTATTCGCACCACTACTTGCACTCAATCATGCAACCTCTTCAGCTGCCCCTTTCGGAGTCCCGCTCAATCCCTCTATCTTATCAAACTATCTTATTACATATCTATATTTTTTATATGATTAACTAAATTGTATTAAAGAGCAATATCAAAGTTTATATTGAATAATTTCATCATCACAACCGTGAATGAGGTGTATCTCTGAATCTCTAAGTAAAAAAATTGATTGAAATAGACACTCACTAAGAAAATCATATAAATATGACATATTTTGTCTGGATTTGCTTTCTATTTCTTAATCACCATATAAATATGACCTATTCTTTTCAATATTCTTTTCTATTCTTCGAATTATATTGAAGAACAATCTCAAACTTCTAAAATTTACATTGCATCACACCCGTGAATGAGGTGTATCTCATAATTTTAGGTTAAAATATTTATTTAACTAACCAATCACTCATAAAAATCAAATCAATATTGCGATATTTTGTTAAGATTTGCTCTATATTTCTTAATCATTATATGAAGTATTCTTTTCGGATCTTAGAGTTATTTTTTTCATAATATAGTTGTTTGACACTAGTTAGATTAAATTTCTATTACGCAGATATTTTAATTTTTTATATGAAAACACAATGTTCTATTAGAATGACAATGAGAACGCCGATATGATTAGCCTAATCGTATCAAAAAGCAATCTCATTACAGATTTTTTAATTAATCAAATCAAATAATACAGAATTTAAAACGTTGAAATGGTGCAATGCATATAAACAAACTATCTGTTCATCTATAATAAGAGCAAAACTAATTAGATTTAATGAAGAACACAATTAAGTAGATAAATTAGAGTATAACAAAATAAACTAAATAATCGAGTAGATTAATATTATGAGTATTGATTACACATTCTGAAATACTTCCTTGTACATTACATTAGTGGTAACATTCTAGATTTTATCAAAGATTATAATTTCAAACCCCATTTGTTGGTAACTCATAATATGGCCACATATAAATTGTCTGTGGTTGAAAACTGGCCGAGGGAGATATAAACCAACATAAGATAGATAATATCCTTTGGTTTTATTGATCTTCATTGCAAAGCACTTGCCAAAAGAAATTGGCTTTTGGAAATTTTTGTTTTATAAAATTAACATTTTATAATACGTTATCTGAAATCATCGTGTAAATACTTATAAATATCTAGTACATAAAAAGTTGTGACAATATAATTTATCCTATGTACTAATTAAATATAATTTCATAAAACTCAAGTGAAAATACGTTCTATACTTCTGTTTATTAAAAAACTAATGTGATATTAAATCGACAGAGATCACATCAGATTCATGTTGGAGTTGATAATAAACAGGTTAGACATGTCTCAAGTTCCAACCCAATTCCAACCCATTTCTTAAACGGGTTGCAAAACTCAATCCTAACTTGATCTGTTCATTAAACGAATTACCCGTTTAACCCATTTATATATTTCTGACAATTAAATTTCAAATTAAAATAATTTTTTTAACAAATTCACCTCGAAGAGTTCATGATTTGAGTCTTTTTCCAGTAAATGTGCTCTACAATTATTAATTCTTACATTTTCCAATAAATGTCCTCAACAATTGTTAATTCTTACATTTTCACTAAGTTCAACACAACTTTTCAGGCAATTTACATGTAAATGAGTTAATTATTAGTCCAAGCAAGTTAATTTTGGGTTAGAAATTTCAACATATTAACCTATCCCATTTAACTAAATGGTAAATTTTGTGAACCCACTTACTCAAATAGGTTGAAAATCTCAATCATAACCGGCTGTATTCAGATTAGATTTGAATCAGGATAGCAGGTCAAGTCAGTTTTTCTCGACTCTAATTATATTCATCTTCTTTCCTCTTGCTCTTCAATCCACCAACTTCCTCGTTTGTAAATCAAGCTCATAACCAAATGCTAATAATATATCTCAATAAAGAAACATCAAATTCATATACTTCATGAGTAAATAAAAATTCAAGACTTTTATCTAGTTATCCTTTGGAGGTTAAAGATCACTAAATTATTTTTTTACATGTTTGGTTTAGTTCTTTATCTCAAAATCAAGCCTCCATTATAGTGCAGAAGTACTTGATTTTTTTTTTTTTTATAAAAAAAGGCTCAAAAGAAATAAAAGGAAGAAGAGATTCAAATCCAATCATTTTTCTTATCCCCTATTTTTGGCCCAGGTTAATTTCTTATGCCCTCTAAATCCTTCTATATTATGGATCTCCGCTAATTAGTTTTTTTGTTCTTATTGACATGATACCATAAAGACATAATTTCAGTATGAAACGTGTCATTGTGCATCCTTTCAATTTTCTTTGTTATGACGACCTAATCATTGGATGATTTTTTTTTGTTGTTGCTTATGATCCATGTTATTCGCTTAATGAACTTATTAATTTCTCCGTCGTTCCCTTTTAATTTTACACACTTTAATTTGGCGGTGAACCAAGGAGGAAGTTATGTAGAGAGAGAGAGAGAGAGAGAGAGAGAGAGAAATCGATAAGGTGGAGAAATAAATGAAAAAAGTGAGAGAGGAAAACTAAAATGGTGGTGAGAGAAATCTTAAGTTGTGTTATTAAATTAAAAGTGGGCCATATAGTTGGAAAAAGAAGACAAAATATATAGAACATGTTACTAAAATTAATAAGGCAATAATAAGTAGCTTAAAAAGAAAAGGATTAAAAAGGAAAATGCGTAGATTAAATAGAAATGGAAGTAATACATGTTCTAAAACGAAATTTTCCTATGCTATCTATTAAAACTTAGTATATTCCTTATCTTTTGTTATTGAGGATTTAGGCTCCACAATTACAATCGAATTGTTTTCTTTATTTAGTTTTATTCATGTCATGTTTAGATTTATATTCTGAAGTTCAAGCCTCTTTTCTGAAAATATATTAATTACATTGGTTAATTTTACACCAAATTAATATATTGATGTGGACATATTAATTATTTGCATTTTCAAGATATTTATATATTCAATTTTCTACATTCTTAGTGGATCAAATATGGGTGTGTGATCTAGGTGCCTATTTGCACATTTTTTTCATGTAATTATCTGTATAGTTTATTTTGAAAATATCTTATCGCAACAATATAATTTTTCTATCTTTATCATGATCTTCAATGCCCTGGATTGGGAAAACTTTGTTCTGATCGGTTTCATTATGTTCATAGTATGTGCAATTTTTATATATATAAAAAAAAATACTTTTGGGCTATGCATGTAGATTTGATTATTTCTAAAATCAAGTATTTTTAGAAAAATACTGCATATAATGTATCAGATAATAGTGTAGTTTAGATATTGTGTTAAGTCTGTTTATCATTCTTCTTTTATTTTTTTACTTGATAGGTGGGTAAAACATGTCGTGCAAAGATTTGTAGCATTTGCACAAAGGTGGTATGCTGCTTTTATGAAAAAGTTACTTGACCAACTTAAACATTTGGAATAGGCTGTTGCAGTCCTATATTCAACCCCACAACTTCTTTATAAATAGACTTG
This sequence comes from Beta lomatogona, assembly GCA_947646795.1. NCBI lineage: Eukaryota > Viridiplantae > Streptophyta > Magnoliopsida > Caryophyllales > Amaranthaceae > Beta > Beta lomatogona. The sequence goes on from CANSNZ010001166.1 coordinate 453,593, forward strand.
ATATAAACAGGACTCTTTTAATTTAAATTTGTTCAAATTTCTTACTTCAATCTGGAAGTGTATATATAAGGATGATGACTTTCATATTTGGATTTATAACCTTGCATATAATTTAAAATATCAATAACTCATGTTCATTGCTCAACTAAATCATTAATTATGTGTTTTCAAATTTTATATATTTTGCTATGTTGTTATACTATAATATAATAATATATTGTCTGTTTTTTTAATTATTTGATGATTAAGTCTGATAAAATTATAATCCGGATTAGTTTTTTATTTAAATGTATTCGTAATATGTTATGATCTATATTCTAAAACTAAAGCCTTGGCGGTTGGGGGGGGGGACATTTCATCTTACAGTAATTTAATATATTGAAGTCAATATATTTTTCATTAGATGTCCATGATATTAATCAAGTTTATATATTTTTAGTGGACTAAAAATGGGTGTAATTGATCTATGTTCCTATTTTCATTTCCTTTTTTCCAATAATTTGTACCATGCACCTTTAGAATGTCCTAAACTGTATAGTTATTATGTGGATAGCCTACTGTTTAATGCACTCTATTGGAAATTTTTGTTCAGCATAACCTGTGAAAATGAGAAAAGTGATATGCTTCTTACATTTCAGAACTTCTCCCTCTCATCTTACTCAACTGAGACATTTTAACATGTCTCATATATAGTACCAATTATCATCCTATGTTCAATAGTAGCAAGTTAAATATAGACACCATTATCTAAAAAATTATAAGGCTATTATCCAAAATATTTTATATATTGTATCTTCTCACACAAAAGCATGTCACAAATGTCCTTAATTGCGTCTTCACTCATCTCATTTGAGACTTGGTGTAGTTGGGAATTTGTATTCTACTTCTATCTCTAGCAATCAAGCCTCCTGCATTCTATTTTCCTTTTTCCTGTAATTGAAGAATGGTAAATGCTTTTTTCTTTAGAAATACAAAAAATATTGATTGTAGATAGAGAATTTTACTTAATAGCATCAATACGCCATTAAACTGATGTGAATAAATTGTTCTTGAAATACTATAAGACTACACACCCTATATCTTATCCTCTCATTGATTTCTTTTCCCGTCTTCTTGATGTCCAACATTCTGCATACTCTTCTTTCCCCCATAAAATTGTAGAATGGTTGTAAGACATAACATCGTAAGATATAAACTTGATGGGGGAAAAGAAATATCTACTCATAACCATTATGTATACTCTTCGACTATTACTGGCATGTATATCAAGCAAACTCAACATTCTTACTTTAACATTACAGTTCCAATAATTTGATAGTAGAGTACTTTATATATATTAAAGTTCCTCAATCTGTACTTATTTTCAGACTTTTGGTAAAAAAAATCAGCAAATCAAGTATACTATAGTGTCGGAGAGTTCTCTAGTGAATACATATAATATGGTATTTATGGCTATATATATATATAATTGATTATTTAACACCTAAATTATAAGTGCGAAACAAATCCGCAGTAAATCACAACTTTTTGATTGATATATTTACACACTAGGGGTGTTCATAACCGGGTACCCGCAAAACCGGGTAGTTGCAAAAGTGGCCCATGGCCCGACCCGGAAAAGTCGGGTACCCGGATTGCGGGTACCCGACTTTTCCGGGTCGGGTCATAGGGTACCCGGTTCCTATCACAATCCCTTCCCTCTCGTCAACTTCAGTACTTCACTGAATGTACAGACTCAAAATATCCATGAAAACTGTAGAATGAAAAGTTGGACAGACTCAAAATAGTTGAACAGAAGCAAAAAGTTGAATCAAACTTAACTTTTTTTACATTGGATAATTACCCAACATACAAAAAAAAAGATCTAACCAAATTCAAGCTTAATTTTAACACGGAGAGAATTTCAACATACAAATAACCAAAATCTTCCTACTTAGCCTTAGATTGCCGACCAACTTAAGATGGGTTTGCTATTTTTTATAGGTAGTCACATATCTGGAGTCTCCTTGCCTCCATCTTTCTCTTTCTTAAAGAAGAGAATATCAAAGAAGATGAATTTGGTTGATGCAGCATATTGGGCAAAACATAAAACTATAGAAGTATGAATTTTTTTCTGCCATTGTTCTTCCTTTTAATCACTCAAACAAAGAGAGAGGAAGATCTAAGCTTTTCGCCTTCTTTCAACGCTTTGATTCTCCATTAATTGATTATGGGCAGCAGTTGTCCTAATTAATTCACATACACCCCTATTACACACTAATCTATTGATTTGGCTAATGTAAAGGAAAGTTTTCTTTTTCAATTTTTTTACATGCTAATTTTTGCATGTTTTTAGGTACCGGATTGCAAGATCTTTGCTAATTTATTGTAATTGATCTCAGTCATTATTATTTCCAAACATGGATAACCAAGGCACACACTTGGACTAAATATGGATTCAACACATAAGCTGGACTCAAGTAGAAAACTACACTTGGCAATTAAAACTTAAAGATGCATGTGGCGTTTTTATTTAGGTGTTGACACTTAGGCTCATTTTTCTAAGTGTATATATATATATATATATATATATATATATATATATATATATATAGATGAATCTCATCAATTGAAATGAGTTACAATTTTGAAATGAGTAAAGTCAAACTTTCTATTCTCGGAATAATAATGTTAAATGTAGCCAAATAAGACTTGTAATTAGGATGAGCACAAAGACATCTCAATATATAATTCACAAGCAAATAGTATTTCATAGGAGCCAGGCAGCCAGCTGGGCCTTGGTCCCTAAATTTTTTTATTTTATGAATATTATTAGCGTAGATGTCTATTGTATTAAGGACTATTTATTATTATTATTATTATATATATATATATATATATATATATATATATATATATATATATATATATATATATATAAGAGCGAATCACGTGAGAATCTTTCCTTACGTGAAAATGAGAATGAATCTCAATCACACGATTGGATTAGAGTTACAACACTTGTTTATTAGAGTTATACCTCCGAAAAAAATTTGAGCCCAAAAACAAAAACAAAAAAATTTTAATTTTTTTCGAATTTCTTTTCTTCTAATATTTTTTTATTGGAGTTACATCACTTTTTCATTAGAGTTACATCACTTGTTCATTATAGTTATAGCGCGTAAAATCCATTCTCATTTCTCATGTAAGTATGCATTCTCATATGAACTCACTTCTATACATATATATATACTAACAAGATAACAAAGGAAGAATTTGATTTTACTCAAATAAAAAAACATGTTTGAATTTGATTTTAATGATTAGACAATATTAATTATATGGCATTGCCAAGTCTCCCAAAAAAGCCTATCTAATATTGTAACATGACATTCCTATGCAACCTTTCCAATAACTATGCATCCACGTACTTCCAATAGTTATTAATTTATTTATTTAATGTAAAGAATGGTCGGATATAATAAATCAAGTCAAAAATGTAAAAAATGTCCCCTTAAACTATTGAGTCCACATGAAATCTCATTCTTCGTCATGATCAATGCATTGTCGACCCGATATTGGATCCAACCAAAAATTTACCCGAACCTAGATTTCCCCAACCCAAAATCAACCTGACTAGTTTTGCCAAGTCCAATAGTGAGATAAGTTTTTTTTTTTTTTTTTGACATGAAAGAGGAACAATAGTGAGATAAGTTGTAGCATAAATGCATAATAATTTTTCTAAAAAAAATCAAGGTGTCATAGCCAATTGACACTTAGCTCTTTTTTATTTTATTTTCTTTTAAGTATCTTTTTTCTTTTAACTTTTTATGATTAAAACTTTGAACTGAATCCAATGTGGAAAGGATAAATTTGAGATTATAGAGAGAAAGAAAAACTTGGGTTAATATAAAAATGAACAATCTTACAATAGCTACAATTTATAATTTGTGTGTTTTGAACCATTTATTTGGAATCTTAAATCTACACTATTCATCAAGTTCACTTTATAATTGAAATATATATATATCAATTGGGTTTAAGTTACACAAATCTTTGTTAGTAGTGATAAAAATATCTAAAGAAAGAAACAATACTTGAAAAAGAAAAAGATGACTACCCCATTTAGAAAATCAAGGGAATTTTTATTGCCTACATAATTTACTGTATACAAAACATCCACTAAGTAACTGGTATTAAATGACAAATTTTTTTTCACTTTAAAAAAAATTAAACTAGCATTTTCTTTGTTTTTGTATGTTTTTAAGGTTCAATTAAATGAATAGGCAAAATTAATCTAAAAAGGTAAAGAGCTAAAATTCAATAGTTATAGTGACTATAATTTTGACATCATTCTCTCCGCAAATAATGACCAGAGCAAGGGGGAATTTCTAGAGAGAGAGGCTCTGCCTTCTCTCTAGAAAAAACCCTAAAATAATTTCTTTAGAAATTGAAACCCAACCTCCTCCTTCTTTTTTTACTCCTAGATCTAGCCATTGTTATGGGCTTATGGCTTAGTTTTGTCTTCTAGTCCAATTTTCTCTTGTCCTCAGTCGGACTTTTGGTTTTCTAGCTCTTGATTAGCTTTCGCCATTTCTAAGTTCAGTCTATTTGGGAATGGTTGTTCGCGGTGTGGGTTCAGTTCACTCGCGGTGGATCGTGAGTGTTCTCGTTGTCGGGATTTCGGTTCGTGATGGGTCAGATTTCGTTTCCATGGTTGATGTTGGCAGCCACCTGTTTCAGTTTTTGGTTTGAGGATAGGTGGTGTATCGATAGCTGCTTCTTTTCGGGGAGGTTGGGTTGATTTTCTTTTCGTCTATTTCGGCTGGTCTCAATTTCAGTTAGTCTTTGTCGCCGGAGTTCTATTCGTGGTGGTCGTCGGCTGGTGTTAGCGGTGGATCCAGTGACTAGTAGCATTGGAATAGTTCTTATTTTCTGGTTTTATTTCTTTTTCATGTTTTTATGTAATTTTCTGTTTTATTTAGTTCTTGCCTCAAGTAATTGTGCTTATCTTGGGAAGATTTGGGAGCTTATTCATTTTCGGTGGTGTTTGTCTTACCCCCCGTGAAGGGTTCGACGTCGATTTGGGCCTGGGGAGATGGTGTGATGCCGCGGCGGAGCATTTACTCCAGTTCCTTAGTGCTCCTTTTTTCTTCGTTATTTCTGTACTTGAAGCTTATTGTAACCACCCTTTGGGGTGCTTTAGGGGGTGTCTCTTGTGTAGACACCTCCTAGTTTTCTTTCCTTATAAAAAAAAACAAAATAGTGACTATAATTTTGTTGCAGCCATTCAATAATTATTTTATAAAAATACTCAAAACTAGTAATTCGTGTCATGTCAACTACTTCTTTTTGTGGATCTTATGCACATTATAAGAGCACCATTAATGATGAATGGAAAAAAAGATCATCCCACTCTCTTTCTAACTTTCTCTCTCTAAAAAATTACATCCCACAATCTTTTCCCACTTTCTTCTTAACAATGAACCAAAAAGAAGATCATCCCAACTACTTTTTCCTCTCTTTCTTACTTTTTGACCCCACCCAACTACTTTTTCTCTCTCATCACCCAACCACCATTATACACTATTTTATTATTTAATTTTTAATGACATGAAATATTCATTATTAATTGCTATTATATTATTAATTAATTAAATTAATAATTTTAATATTATAATTATCATTTTAATAATTAAGTTATCTACATAATTAGCTATTATTAATACGTAGCATACGCAATTAGCGTTTTTAATATATGCTCATTAATTAGCGATCTAATAATTAAATTATGAGACACAATTAAGCATTTTTAATATATTTTTAATTTCGAGACACATAATGAAATACAAGAACGAATTATAAACTTAATTAGGAACGAAATACATAATATACATAACGAAATGCTCTTAATTAGCGTTACGGTCAAACTTCTGCCATATATTGGCAACCAAATCACGTTTCAAGGATTGATGCACATGTTGATCTTCAATTGCATCTCTATTCGACATGTAACGGTTGATATCTACGATCCGATCATGATAATATTCAAATTCGTCGCCATCATTACTTGTGTTTGAAGTGAACTCAGTAGTATCTGCGTAGTGTGCATATGTATCTCGTTCATCTTCCACAATCATGTTATGCATGATAATGCAAGACAACATGATATCATTAAGAATTTTCTCATCCCATGCGAGGGATGGTTTACGAACTATAGCAAAGCGAGATTGCAGCACCCTAAATGCTCTCTCAACATCTTTTCGAGCTCCTTCTTGGTGTTGAGCAAATAACTTGTCCTTGCGAGTTTGAGGACATGTAACTGATTGAATGAATGTTGCCCAGTTCGGATATATGCCATCAGTGAGATAATAACCCTTATCATATTGGTTACCATTCACCGTAAACTGCACGGGTGGTGCTCGACCTTCTAAAACATCCCTAAACACAAAAGATCGGTGAAGAACATTCAGGTCATTGCACGAACCTGGTATCCCAAAGAAAGAATGCCATATCCATAAGTCACGATCAGCCACAGCTTTAAGAACTAATGTAGCAACACCAGCTCTTCCTTGATATTGTCCTTTCCATGCCGTCGGACAATTTTTCCATTCCCAATGCATACAATTTATGCTGCCGATTATTCTTGGAAATCCACGTTCTTCACCTTACGCAAGTAGTCTAGCCAAATCATCTGGAGTTGGCCGTCTCAAGTACTCGGCACCAAATTGGTTGATAACCCCCTTCGTGAATTTCATTAATGCTATTCGAGCTGTGCTTTCACTAATTCGCACATACTCGTCAAGCGAGTCCGCCGCAAGCCCGTACGCAAGCATTCGTATAGCAGTTGTACACTTTTGAAGGGGAGATAAACCTAATCGTCCGGTACAATCTCTTTTTTGAGTGAACCATGTGTATCACTTGGTACGACACTTTCCATAATCCGAAGAAAGACATTTTGCTGCATTCGAAATCTTCGACGAAATAAACGAGCAGGATAGACTGGTTGATCAGCAAAGTAATCATTGAACAATCGTCTATGGCCTTCTTCCCTGCCTCGAATAGGCCGGTGATGATCCTCATTAGGATCAGTCACTTTTGCTCTTCTATTCCTTGGTGCTGGAGTAACATTTGATATAAGAGTTGGAACATTTGGTTGAACAACATTGATCAAGAATTCATCTATTTCTTGATCAATGTTTGCTCGGGATGATCTTATTTCATCCTCAGAACTAGATGAACTTGAAGCGGTAAAGTTTAAGTTGAAAGAGTTCATTGTATAAATTTGAGAGGGTTTAGATTTGGTGTGAGAAATTGGTGAACAAGCAAGCATGAGTTATATAGCAGAACAATAATACATAAAAGTTGTACAATAATGTATAAAGCAAAGCAAGTACAATAATGTATAAAGCAAAGCAAGTACAATAATGTATAAAGTAAAGCAAGTACAATAATGTAAAACAATACAATAATGTAAAACAGTACAATAATTTAAAACAGAACAATAATGTAAAACTGAACAATAATGTAAAAAGCTGTATTGAAATGTCAATTCATAGAATTTACACAAGTACGGTTTTTTACTTTTTTTTATTAATTGAACTTAAACATACACATTACTTAAAAAGGAGAATTTAAACTTAAACATAAACTAAAATTTTAACTTAAACAAAAACTAAACTTGAACGTAAACTTAAACTCAAACATGAACTACACTTAAACATAAACTTAACTTAAACATAAACATTACTTAAAAAGAAGAATTATTCATCAACCATATTGTAAGTTTCTCAATTCTTGCCTCCTCAAATGGTGATCGATTTTCCTTCGCATACAATGATTGCAGCACATCCCAATTCTTATGATACTCTTGTATGTTCAAGCTCCTGGTTTGCAGCGCTATTTCTTGTTCCTTTGCAGCAACCTTCCTTGTTTCAACCTCCAACTTTCTGGCTTCTCTTTCAACATCTACACTCCTACCCTCTGAATGGATCCGAAGTCTTTCATTTAAATTATTGAAACACTCAATTGTCTGACCAGCCACCCCTTTCAGCTTAGACTTCGCTTTCTTCATACCATCTCCTCGTGGCTCGACGTCACCTCCATCACCACTGGTAGGTGTCTCGGGCATTGAGTCACTTCCATCAACTCTCGGCCTTTTACCGCTACTTCCGCTTGCAGGTGAATCCACATTTTCTTGTGGATTTTTGGGGCGACCACGTGGAGTTTCCAGTGATTTTTTAACTATGGCCCTCCATTTACGAAACCTCCTCATCAATTTCCAAGCATGTTCGAGGATGAACCTACCATGTTTCCTATTATGTAATAAATGAGCTTCTTTAAGAACATCATTATCGTTTTGACCACTCTTTCTTCTTGCAAGAGCTTCGTCATAAAATGCAGCCCACCTTAAAACCCGTGGAGCAAGTCTACTCCAACGACCTTTCACCATATCCGCATTCCTTGGAGCAGTTTCTGTTGGGTTGGCAATTCTTCCTGCCTCGAAAGCTTCCCAAACTTTTCTCCAGAAGACGCCTTTCTTTTGACTCGTCCCAATCACCTTATCAAGAGAAGTGTTCATAAATGCTGAGATGAGATTCTCATCTTCAACATGATCCCAAGCCCTCTTACCACCACAACTTGCTTTTGCATTGTGTTGTGGTTGTGGTTGTGGTTGCTCAGATAGATTTGGTGATAGTAATTGCGAAAAGGATTGAGTTGGCTGAACAAACTCATCATAATCATCAGAATCATCACCTTCATCATTATCACCTTGTTGGTAATGACCACCATCCTCATCAACATCATTGTATGGAGATGAATCTTCTTGATATTGAGAAAATCCATAATTAGGATCAGGTTGATGATATGAAAGGTTGGTATTTTCAGATGGAGATTCATGGTAAAGGTTATCATATTGAGGAGAATAATATTGAGAAGTTTCACCCCTTTGATTCGTAATTATTTGATAGGGTTGACGATAATTTGACTGATTTTGAGAGGGTTGACGATAATTTGAGTTATTTTGAGATGTATTTGAGCTATTTTGTTGCCTAGGCATTTGATTTTTTGAGCGGTTTTGGGGTTGGTTTCTTATATAATTAGGATTATCGGGCTCCATAATTATAAGAATTTTAAAATAAAAGAGCAATAGAAGAAGAGTTAATGAAATAAATTAGAACAAGTAGAAGAAATTAGTGAAGGATGATGGAGAAAATTAAGTGTGTCCAAAATATAGCAAAATGGGTCTCTATTTATAGAGCTCGAAAAAATAGAGCCGTTGGTATTTTTTTTTTTTATTTGTATTTTATTAAATATAACCATTGCAAAATTTACAACGGTTATATTTTAATGTCCAATAGGAAGCTGACATGTGGAAAAGCTGACATCTAATTTTTTTTGCCTTTCCAGCAGCCAAAACGCTGCGTTTTGGCTAGAGCTCTCTCACAGCTCCAGCCAAAACGCAGCGTTTTGACTGCTGGAGAGGCAAAAAAAATTAAAGAAAGTCAGATCAGGCAGTGGGTCCCACTCCTACGCCTGATCATGCTTTCACTCGTTGGATACAAAAAAAATTTGCCAATCAACCCACAATCTTATTCCCAATCATCACTAAGGAAGCCCATTTAAGATCAAGCACATAATCTTTCTTTTTTTTTCATCATTAAGGATGCCCTAAATTGAACTCCTAACTTAATCGTTCAACAATAATCATAGGGGTGGTGGCGCAGTTGGCTAGCGCGTAGGTCTCATAGCTTCTGAGTAATCCTGAGGTTGAGGTCGAGAGTTCGAGCCTCTCTCACCGTAAACAATTTTGAACCTTTTGATCATATGGAAGTAAAATTACTTTTTAGTCTTTAGAGACCCATCTCCATAAATGTAAATTAACTAGTATTTGGACCCGGACGCTACCCCGGGTGGTAATTTTTCCAAACTTGATATACATTTTCATCATATGGAAGTAAAATCATCTCCATAATTGTAAATTAACTAGTATTTGGGCCCGGACGCTTCCCCGGGTGGTATTTTTTTCAAACTTGATATACATTTTTTCCATTCGCATTAAAATATATTAAAGAAAACTCAACATTTAAAAGGCACAAATATAATACTATGGACATTTAAAGCATGATTAAAAGTTGGTTGAAATGGTAATTGTGCTATGTATAATGGCAAGAGGTCATGTGTTCAAATCTTATTACAAACCAATTTTACTTTTGTTAATTGACATGACATACGTACACATTGGACATTTCTAGTAGAGTAGCAGAGGTGCCACGTGGCGTGTATACGTTGTCACGCACGCCTTTTAATATATTAGTATAGATATATCTTATGGGTAGAAACTAGTATTTTGGCCCGTGCGATGTCCCGAATCAATTACAATTATCAAATATATTATTATTCATAAATTTCATAATTGATTCCATTAGTTTTTCGTAATATTTTGTCTAGTACGAAATTGGAAAATGAACGTTGTGGCATGATAAGTTGTTTTTAAAAAAACTTCTAAGGAATTGGGGATAAAAATAACAATTTCAATGGAATTTGGGTAAGAGAATGTTATTAGTACTTAATAAAAGGGTTAAAGATCAAAAAGCTTGTCTACATGTTTTTATAATTACATCCAATTGTAAGACTTTATTATGTTTTACTTTGAAACATTAAGCATTGAAATTGTATTAGATTAATTAGTGGTTAAAGTCTCACATTTTATTTCAAAAGTCATGTTTCGAATCCTAGTAAGAAGAGTGCCATGTGGCACCGTTCCTTTGATGGGAACGCCTTTTAATATATTTGCATAGATAGATTGACTATAATATGAATAAACCATACATTTCACCATTGGACAGAATAATCATAAAATTCACCTGAACTTTTATGCAAGTGTTAAAACTTAAAACACATGTAAAACTTCTCTTAATACACAAATATATAACGATATTAAACAATTCTTTATCGCCGGAAATTGACTGATAATTGTAAATTAACATACTTTGGTCGAAATTACCTGATAATTGTTAATTAACATACTTTGGTAGAAATTACCCGATAATTTTAAATAAACATACTTTATCAATAGAAGTTGATTGATAATTGTAAATTAACACACTTTATGGTTAGAAATTGACTTAAAACTGAATAAAAAACATACAATTCTCCAGGGAGTAAATAATCATAAAACTGACCCGAACTATTTTATAAATTTACACAAATGTTAGATACAGGTAAAACTTCTTATTATACATGATTATATAATGTGATCTTTATAAATTTTCTATCCATAAATGACTGATAATTGTAAATTAAGATACCTTTTCGGTAAAAATTGACTGAAAACTAAACAAACATACAAATTTCCATCGGAACGAATAATCATAGATTGTCCCGAACTTTTATACAAATTGACACAAATCTTAGATACATGTAAAATTTCTCTAAATACATGATTATATAATAACAATTAGGGGTGAAAGTTTGGTGTATCATTTGGACTTAGGACCTAGTCCAATCCAATATGAACAAAATGTAAATTTTAATTTTCCAATCCAAATTTAAACCCAAACAATTTTGATTTTTTGATCATATGGAACTAAAATTACTTTTAGTCATTAGAGACTATCTCCATAAATGTAAATTAACATATCTCATGGGTAGAAATTGACTAAAAAATGAGTAAACCATACATTTCTCCATTGGACGGAATAATCATAAAATTCACCTGAATTTTATGCAAGTGTTAAAATACATGTAAAGATTCTCCAAATACATGATTATATATAAGTATAAATACGATCCCTAAGTTTTGATATTTTTCACCAATTGGGGACTCTTTTTTTCACCCTTAGAGTACTATGACCACTCTTGACGCTATGTTTTAATAAGTTGGGGTTAAAAACTCAGTACCTGAGTTAAAAACTTAGTACCTTGAGTTAAAAACTTAATACTTAGGGTTATCATTGCTTTGGTTGTTATTTGCGTTGAGAATTGATCAAATTGCAAATATCAAGTTTCACTTTCTTTTACTCTCCTCTGTTCAAGAAGCTTCCCAAAGGTCAGACTATTGTTAATCCAAACTCACTTTTTGCTTCCTCCATTTATGGCTTTCAACGAAGACGATTCCGCACTCTTTGCTGCTCCCAATTTAGGTAAGTTGCTATAAAATCATTTTCTTACTCAATTGAACATGAACTCAAATCTAACATCATTCAACCTTGATTAGTAGGTGAGCTTACTTATTATTGAGTTGATTTATTTACATCACTGTAAGTTTGAACAAGTACATGATTTTAAAAGTTGTTGGTTGTTCCATTTATGCAGGTGTTGCTCTTTTGCTCTTATACTGATGCATGAGGATAGGATGATGCAAGCTAATTAGCTTTCTTGTTTGTTCATAGTTGCACGGAGTTGCATGGTGTTGTTGGGCCATTTATTAGTTTCTTTTTTGTTAAGATTTTATTCCCAAAACTTTTAAGTTTTTGGTTGTTACAATATTTAATCAAGTTTTTGATTTAGGGACTAAGTTTTTGTAAAAGATACTAAGTTTTAGATTTGATGGTACGATGTTTTTGCATTTTTTGCTCAGGTGAGTTAAATCAAAGTTAAGCCATTGGAAACTTAACTACAGCACTCTAAGGGTGAAAAAAGAACTTAGAGTCCCCAATTAGTGAAAAAATGATTTTAGAGTAACTTACCTAAATTGGGAGTAGCAAAGATAAGTGCGAAATCGTCTTCGTTGAAAGCCACAAATGGAGGAAGCAAAAAGTGAGTTTGGATTAACAAAAGTCTGACCTCTGGGAAGCTTCTTGAACAGAGGAGAGTAAAAGAAAGTGAAACTTGATATTTGCAATTTGATCAATTCCCAGACGCAAATAACAACCAAAGCAATGATAACCCAAGGTATTAAGTTTTTAACTCAAGGTACTAAGTTTTTAACCCCAACTAATTAAAACATAACTTGAAGAGTAGTCATAGTACTCTAAGGGTGAAAAAAAAAACTTAGAGTCCCCAATTGGTGAAAAATACCAAAACTTAGGGCTCGTATTTATGCTTAACTCACAGAAATTGATTGTTAATTGTAAATTACTTCTTTTATAGCTAAATACTTTACCCACTTTTTTTTGCATGTTTACCGATGCACTTCTTGCACCTTAAAAATATTTTATTGCATATTACAAAAAATGATAACAATTGAATATTAACAAAATACTCATTGAGACGCATCAAACAAGACCCCATATGATTATATTTTTTCTTATATTTTGAAAAAAAAAAAAAAGAAGATTCTCTCAGATTGTCAATAGTGTCATGATTCTAAGTGGGTAAAAGTAAAAAAAAAAAAAAAAAAAAAAAAAGAGGGAGTAACATATTTTGGTAGAAATTGTCTGATAATTGTAAATCAACATACTTTGTCGATAGAATTTGACAGATAATTGTAAATTAACATACTTAGAAATTGACTCAAAATTGAAAAAAAAATACAATTCTCTAAGGAGAGAATAATCATAAAATTGCCCTGAGCTTTGTATTAATTTACACAAATGTTAGACACAGGTGAAACTTCTCTATATACACTATTATATAATGTCTTTAAACATTTTCTATCTAGAAATGACTGATAATTGTAAGAATTTTTTTCCCTAGATATTGTAAAATCAAAAAAATATTTCCAACTTTGTGCCAAAGTGTAAAAATAATTCCCAGTGTACTGTCCACGTAGGATACGGGGTAAGAAAATTATTTTTTTATTATCGCCAAACTAAACCGCTAATAGGGATAGCGGTTAACTTTTTTAAACGCTATTAAGATTAGTGGTCCAGAGCAGAAAGCGCTACACAAAGTGGCTCTGTTTGGCAACACATTTAAGTCATCTTAAATGAGTAGGTGCTAAAAATTTAAGTCATCTAAAATAAATAGTCGTGTTTGGGGTAACAGCTTAAATTTTATTTAAGCTCAAAAATGGACTGAAATTGAGTTGCTATCAAATATAGCATCTCAATTTAAGGTCTTTGAAAATTTTCGCCTACCTCCTTTCACCTACCTTATCGGTTTCGCTTATTTCCAACATGTTCCCAAATATAGCCAGTAGCTTTTACCAAGGATAACCGCTATTCAATGTAGCGATTACTTGCTAATATTACTTGCTTAACTTGTTTTCTCTTGTAAACCGCAATTTGGAATTGCGGTTTACATATGGGAAAAAAAAAAAAAAAATTGGTTAGCAACAATTTAGGATCAATTACTTCGGTGTGATGGCGTTTAAAATTGAATTCGACCATCAAAAATATACACAATGGCAACAGCTAGCCAAAATGTCCAGATTTAGCATCAATAATTATACTAATAATCTAGAATTGCTTGAAACTTACAAATATGTATGGCAAGGGTTGTTGACTTGTTGTAGGTAGGAGAGAGATAACTATGGTGTGACGACAATAGGCGCCACACTCGTGCAGTTGAAGTGGCGCCACTCTTTCTTTTTCCCTCTCACTGTCGCCGCTTTCGCTTTTGCTTCCACTTCCTATCTCCTCTCCTCCTATGATACCGACTCCAATGACACACCGGCGCCAACTGAACTCACCCTATCCTCCATCTCTTTAACTGAACGGGGCGCCGATGCTGCTATCTTTTCGCAATCCCATGGCTGAGTTCGAAGTTTTTGTTTTGCAGTGGAAGTGAGTTTTGACTTCTAAAATGTGTTATTTCACAAACCGCTGTTCACTATCAAGGTTTATCCTAAAGAACCGTCAATCTGTTCACTTTTGCAGTTATCAGGATAGAAGGGTATGGAAAATTGATGGAAGAGTGAAGACTAAAGAAACATACAATTTTTCATCGGAGGAAATAATTATAAAATTGACCCGAACTTTCTTACAAATTGACACAAATGTTCGATACATGTAAAACTTCTCTAAATGCACGACAATATATAATGACAATACCCTATTTTACTACTACATAATTACATCTATCTTTTTCCCACTTCCATCAAACTTCCCTCTTCTATCCTGCTAACAGCAATCCCTCTCATAGCAATTGGAAATACCCACATAAATACTGAGGCAATATAAACAATTCTTCATTACTTCAGCCGCTGTAGCCATAGCCTGTAAAAGCAATGCGAGAAATAAACAACAAAAGAACATTACTATGATGCATATGAATAAAGACTGACTAATGAGTATGAAAAGATACCATATACGAGTATGAACATGAAAGCAAAGTGTCCTTCATCCTCAAGAGGGTATAGGCGCAAAGGCCAACCCCACCTTTTATATATGTGACCTCAGGATATCATCTAATAATAGATATGACCTTGATATATCATCAAGAAATGGAACCTTAACTCGAGAGCTATCATCTCCTAGTCCATTGTCATGGTTCTTCATATCAATAATCTTAATCTCTTTGCCCAAGTAAGATGCAAAAATATCACTTGCTTTTGCCATTCTTGCAAACCCATTGACACTGGAGGCCAAACTATTAGCAATTTAGCATTGTCCAATTTTACAACTCCCTTCTCTTTAGCTTCAGGAAGTATACACTGCAGTTCACATTCCACTGTCTTTGGTGATGTTAATGCCTCACCAAGTCACCACAACACCTTTCAGCATATTTTTCCACAATCTACATACTATCCTCCATTTTCATGTCTCAGAGATGTATTAGTAGTGGAGGAAGAAAGACTTTCAACTGCTTTACCATCATCTCTTTAAATCTTCCCATCTGTCCCCCTCTTCATCTCCCCCTCTTTATCTTTGGTTTTCTGTTTCTTTGCTGGATGAGGACCGGCTTTCGATGAGGTTTTTGATCTCCTATAGAACTTAAGAGCAGTGTTATCATCAATAGAATCAACTGTGTCAGCAATCTCATCTTCGCAATCATAATACTGATTGGTAACCGAACACGGATCATGGGATTCTGCAGAAGGAGGTATATCTATAGATAGAGATTCTTCCGTCATATCTTCAGGATAAATTTGATTTGAGATGTCACGATCATGGAAAGTACCATTCTCATTCACATCATGGAAATCTGTAAGAAGAGTTTTGTCCTCATTTACCGACAGAATATCAGCAGGTAGAACTCCGTGCATGGCAAATAAACCAGAAGGCGAGGTACAGATGGATGACGGGTCAATCTCCATTTCATCATGGAATGCACTCTCATTACTTATCCCTTTTTCACCTACCCCATTGTTTAGCAACCTTGCATCACCATTGCTTAGATTCCTAACCTGACCTTGTTCAACAATGTCCAAACTATTGTCAATAAGAGGAGACATTGTGAATGCTGCTTGTTGCTCAATTTCATTGATCGTTCTCTCGTTACTGTCAAAATCTGCCAGCGCATTTAGGTGCGTCTGTAAAGAAGCCATGAGGGAAACAGCATGATCACGAATCAAAGAATCATGAGGCGTGCAACAAAGCATTTTGATCAATGCTCGCTTATACTGGTACAAACTGAGAGAAGGTTTAGAAGATTCTTTTTTGCGGCATACATAGCTAACCTTACAAACATGCTCGCACAAATTACCCCCTTCTGACAAAGTGCAGTCACAAATTGAAAATTCAGAACCAGGGTTTGATACCAAAAAGAACTTGCCGCGATCTTGTGGGTCTATAACTTTCGCTCGTGGACCTTCCAGAATGACATCAGAGTCAGGGATTTCCAATGAACTGCGCCAAGATGTTAATCCATCCATCCACTCATCTCTCCAGTATCGGGCAAAATCATGCTTTGCTGGGTACTCATCAAGCCAAAAGAAAGAGTGTACTTTTGTGGCCAACTTGTCTACCAACCAATCTACACGTTGATATACACTGGAATCTTTCTCATTTAATACTCTAACATTCATCTGACGGTGATAAAATTCAATCGTTGCACTCGTCTCCTGGCTGGCAAGAGGAAGGGTTTGCAAACTGGTAGCCCAAGACCCTAAGAATTTAAAAGTCATCAGGTAAAAGCGCTCAGAATAGAGTAATTATGTGGTGGACTCGACTTTAAGACAAAGACATACATTGTGGAGCAAGGTCCTCAACTCTTTTCATGTAAAAGGCTAGCAGAAAGAAAGCAATGCATCATAGGATGTAAGAAAGTCAAGACAAGTGTCCAAAATCTCGGACACAAGTGAAAGGACACGGCATTTAAGAAACATTGTCCTGATTCTACAAGACTTCAGCACATATTTCCACATTAAAGATACATACACAATTACACAATTCAGATTCACTTGATTGTTAGTTGTGGTATAAATTCTTATCTCAAACCTAATTTTGCGTATATATGGCATGATTTTCTATGTTTTCCGTCTATTATCATAAATTTTCTCTACAAATGTGGGGATCAAGATAATTGATTGTTCAGGGTTAATATCCAAGCATCAGGTAACGAATCCATGCCCTTGTGGGACTGCATAAGGTACTTGCTTGAAATATATCAAAGTAACATAGATGATATGTAAGTATACTTCATATAACTCTGAATTGAAACAATTTAAGAAAAGAGCAAAGGAACAAAGATGGGAGTTTGTGACTAACCAATTCTGGGGTACCACACAGCTTTGAAGTATTCCACAAACTCTGAGTTATCCACATAATCTTTCATAAAATCATCAAACAGAGTCACATTTCCATGTCCAGTGCAGATCTCTGACACAACTTGCCCAAGCCGTTTTGATATTTGAATTCGCATTTCGTTTTGAGAACATCTCTTCATTAAGGCTTTATGCCACGCATGACGAACACGCCACATTGATATCAGCACAGAGCACTCAAATACATCCCTGAGCAAATGACCAGATATATATCATATATGAGCAAGATGACAATTCACTCTAATAATTGATTAACAACCAAAAAGCAATATTTTTCTCATCATGAACGAAGCCAAGTCTTGTGATCCCTTTATTGACACTTTTCCCAGGATAAAATACAGAATTTCCATGGTTACATTTTGAGGGTGCAAATCAGATATTATGATAAACCACACAATCTCCCCCCAGAACGAACCGCTGTGAAGTACACAATAGGTAGTGCCATGACCCATGAAAAGGGGGGGGTAACGACATAACTCTTAAGTTGCAGACCACGAGAAATAGAAGTTCAAACACCCAGAGATGTCAGACAGCTGAAATTAGTGCCATTCAGAAGTAGAAACTTTTGTTGGTGCATGCTTTCACATATTTCATGGAACGATATGAAGGGAAATGACTTCTTTCGGGAAACAGAGTAAGATTTGTCAGCTACAAAACTAACTTGAAGTAGATTCAAAAATCAATTGTTCTCAATGTTCCACAATTTTAAACAAAGACTACCCAGGTTTGCATTGTGTTGAATGCTACGTTCAACCAGTAAGACCACACCCAACCTCAATAAACAAACAGTGATAATTTGATGCATAGGAGAACGAATAAGGCTATTATAATGTTGGTCTCCAACACTTCATACTAGGGAAAAAAATTTCATACAATAACATGAGATGACATAGTAGCCAGGTCCATTATGATTTCCTAGTTGATAAGCCAAAAAACATACCTGGTCGCCTTAATGTCGATCAAAGGATCGTCTATAATAAATCCAGCTAACTTCCACGCAGGATCTTTTGTCAAAACCCTGTTGTGAAGAGCTCTCATCCATTTGTACAAGTCCCTGCCTGAAAACCTTGGGGAAATTACCCAAGCTACTGGAATAGCCTTGTTCTCTGAATCGAACACAAGAAGACTGTGGACTGGATACTACATAAATCAATAGAGAAACTCGAAGGGCTATCATAATCAGTTAATATAATACAAGGAAATGAAGAAAAAGTAGTACGGAAGAATACAAAAGAGCAAACCTTAAATTTGTTTGTTCCAAATCTTGAGTCAGAAGCTAGAAGACCACGATTACCAAATCGAATCATTTGCTGCAACTGCCACTCAGTTTGAATTCCAATTGTAAATGGACCAGACTCCGAGAAATCCTGATAAAAGAAAACACATGTTGGATGACTTTCCACCCACAGGCTAAGGCTGACAGCATCATCAGCATCTAGCTCGTACTTGGTTCGTCTTATCCTTTTCTCTTGTCTTCTCACAAACCTATGTGTTAGAAGATCATCACGATTAAAAGGACCCCCTTGTTTTTCTACCGATTCATTGTGTCTCTGCATTATGGTCTCAACAGATACACCAACATATAACAAAGAGTGAACACGCAGGCGAAGATCCTCAGAGATGTAAGGAGCATACATAGCACGAGTTCCAACAGCCTTCTTATCTTGTGGACCATGACAGGGTAATCCATTCTTATCAACATGCTTATCCTGATTATATATAATAAGTGCCACAGAAGGCCGAACAATTAGACGTTTCACAATAAAGTGACAAGTGCAACCCCTCTTTGTATTAGGACGTCCAGCAGAATTCTTCTTTGGGATGTAAGTGTTTCTACTTGGCCGTACAATTCCACCTTTCCGAAGGTCATCTGGCCCAAAAGAACACCAGTACCTAATGTTGAAAAGATCATAACGAAATCAATAAAACACAAACAACCATGAGAATCTTCACAAACATAGATTCAATCAAAACAAACTAAAAAGAGCTATCCTAAGTGATTTCCTGCTTCGGCATCACTAATAAGTTCAATTCTAAATCCATACTAATGAAACTCAAACTCTTAACAACATTAGAGCCATCTTCACAAACATCATTCACAGTCAAGTAATTCCTAATGCATTTCTTAATTTTTGTTTGACAACCTATACAAGCCATTACAAGTTACAACCAAATGAAGTGATTTCTTTCCAATAGTAGTAAACCTCAACACAATCCATAATAAGAACAAGGAAAAGAAACTCACAAGATATATTCAAGAACACCATCAACCTTCACTTTGTATGATGCCTTAGCACGGCGATGCCGCCTCGCTTCAACATGAAACCCAGTTGGGCAATCTTTGTTTGAAGATTCACCCCTAATAAAATCATTAACCCTAGCAAATGGAATCAAAGCAACTCTATCTATATTATCCCTCCATCCTTCCACCTTAGACCAAACTATATCACAAGCACTAAACTCCATTGTTGAAGGACTTTGTACTGGGAGTGATAATATCTCATCCCATCTCGCCATCTGCAGCAATTACACAACAAATTTCATACTTTTTTGTTTTTACAATTTTCTCAAGCAATACCTAATTAATTAGCTTGAAGCTAAAACCCAAAAATCAAAATCTTTTTTTTTTTTTTTTTGAGTTTAGCAATGTAAAGGCAATTATTATTAAAATTAAAGAAACTATGAAACATACATTGAGATAATTGTTAAACGAACCTTGAAATTTATGGAAGAGTTATATATGAAATTTTGGCGAAGAAGCTTTGTTTGCTTGCAAATTCGTTTCTCTCACTCTTTTATATGTTGCTCAATTTGGAGGAAATTCGATATTGTGTGGGGTAATTCGTATTTTTTCACTGAAATGATGAATATAGAGAGAGAACTAGAGTTGTAAAAATTGTAATTAAGGGTTAGGGTTAGAGTGTAAAGACTTGATTTTTCATTTTTATTTCCTTCTCCTTTTTTGCCCTTTTTTTCACTTTTACGGTTTTAGTAGAAATCATATAGCCCTCGAAAATAGAGTTGCTGTTAGGGGTGTGCACCGATCCAGGACCGGACCGGAACCGGCTGGACCGAATCCGGGTTTTCCTGGACCGGGACCGGACCGAAAAATTCGGTCCGGTCCGGTCTGGACCGGAAAAATTCCGGTCCGGTCCGGTCTGGACCGGAAAAATTCGGTCCGGTCCGGTCCGGTCCTGGGCCTCTTGGACCGGAATTTTTTTTTTTTAAAAAAAAAAATATTTTTTATTTTATTTAAATATATTTATAAATATACATTAAAAATTAATAATTTTAACGTCAATAATCCTAAAAGAATAAATAGTAGGTTTTTAAGTTTCTAACTTTCTACCTTTTAATTTTTTTTTTAACATATAATTTTTTTTTTACTAAAACAATAGAAATTCCGGTCCAACCGGTCCGGACCGGAATTTTCCGGGTTTGGACCGGACCGGACCGGTGGACCGGAATCTTGATTTTCGGCGGACCGGGGACCGGACCGAATCTCCGGTCCGGTCCGGTCCAAATTCCGGTCTGGACCGGTTTGTGCACACCCCTAGTTGCTGTTGTTTTACATTTTTACCGTACCATAGTATTCTGATTTTATTTATTTCTTTTTATTCATTTTTTATAATATTAAGATTACGATATTTTAACTAGTTCATAAATAAATATTCAAAACCCCTTTTATTTTTACCATTTATATATTCGATCTCAACTATTGATTTTGGAAATGGACCGTTTATCTCTTCTAGAAAATGGAGAGAATCCCAACTCAAAACCACAAGACTTAACAATCAGTGAAACTATCTTATAAAATATTTTTGTTGTAACAGTATAGATATTAGGTTTGTGGTTTATTGTGGAAACTTCTGGAAAGTGATTGTTAGGTTTAATTCCCTCAATCTCATTGCATGGAGAGTTGGAGTAGTTTCCATTTAATATTTTTCATTTTTGCTAGGAGGCGGATGCCAAAAGGGCTCTGGTATAAGAAGAGAGAGGGAAAAGTAGGAGGAGAAGAAAGTCGTCTGCATCACACATGAATTGTTAACTAGAGAATTTATAGTGCACCTGGGTGTACCATGCTCATGGCACACCTTAGTAAATGCTCAGTTGAAATTCTCCAAATGAGCAAAATAAGCAAACATTTCTACTCATTTAAGAAAATGAACAAACACTTTTGCCCAAATGAGCAAACTTGGTGTCGAATGAGCAGTTAGGAAAACGAACTAAATGAGCATAGATGCTTAACTCATTTGAACATTAAATTCAAAATTATTTCATAATACATTTGCTCATTCCTTCAATGATAATTCAACATCAGCACCCATAATGTTGCTCATCAACTAACCAAAGCAACAATGCAAAATAAAGAGTTATATCATGTTATTCATGACAAATAATCCTGTAATATGTCACTAAGATTTAAATCAAATAAAGAAACATATATTATATCCTTATAATGAGACATGAATTAAGCAAATACAAAGATATCAGTCCAACTATTGTGATGGAGAGGATATCGGAACATTAGAATTCAAAATGAGCATAGATGCTTCTAAATGAGCATAGATGAAATTTGAACATTAGAATTTCATCATTCGCCTCATCATATGATTGAATCTCCTAAGTCGTTTATCATCATCATCTCGAGTCCGCGTCATCATCATCTCATCGTTCATCTCGCGAATTTCAGATCTGGAAATTATATCAGATCTGGAAATTTCAGAAGCAGAAGATGAATAAGAGGAGAGAGATTCGGTGATTGTGGTGAAGAATGGCGGGGAATCAGCGAAGAAAGTAGTGGAGATGGAGTGGACAGTGGGAGACGACGAGGATCTGGTGGCGTTGAGGTTTCAGTTGAAGTTAATGGTGGATGAGCGATTATGGCTGATGAGGAAGAAGATCATCCATGTTTTGTCAATTAATTCCACGGAAATTACCAACACGCTCCTGAAGTTCTAATTTGTTACAAAATACCCCTGGGTGTACCATGAGTGAACTCGTTGTTAACACCGAAAGTTAGGTTAATTTACTGAATTATGGGTTGTGGTACTCATTTAAAGCAAAACAAAATTTATAAGTTAGTTTCATTAATAAATATTATATTTTGACCATTTCATAATACTTGAAACGTTTCTCCGATGACATTTACCAATGCTTGACTCAAAACATCAATAAAGCTGATTTCCAATTAGTAAAATTGATAATTTAAAAGTATGAATGAGGTGAATCTAATAAGATCATACATAACTCTATTTGTCCTCACCTAGATTTCACAAAACACGATTAACAGATAGTGTGTTAATAGTGTAAAAGTCAAAACATTTCAGCATTTATGGAAAAATATACTTCATCCGTTTCTCAATAAGTGAAACTAGAGGTGATCAATTTGGGCCACTTTTTTTGGGCCAAGCCCGGCCCGACCCGCCCCATGATCACTTCTAAGTGAAACATAGAGAAAGTGAGGGAACACCAAGGAATGTAGAGAGAGAAAGTTGGGACCAACAATAGAGTAGGGTAATCAAGTGGTGAAACAAATAAGTTGTGGTCTTCTCTTGCTTCTTGGTGGCATATTTGTAATAATATTGAACCTTTTTTACCATTTTGAGTTTGGTTGCACTTATTGTGACTATTCTAAATGAGGAAAGTTTTTCACTTATTGAGAAACGGAGGAAGTACTAGTTTTTCTTTTACAAAGATTTACTTTTAAAAGGTACTACTCCCTAGGGGCGTTCATGGGTGGTTAACCGTCCTGAAATAAAATTTCGGTTCGGTAACCGGAAGTATCGGTTCACCATTTTTTGCGAACCGTGACAGTAACCGTTCAAATCGGTAACCGCATAAATGGTTAGCCGATTTTTTCGGTACGGTTTTCCGGTTAACCATTAACCGTTACTCAAGTTTTATCAAATTATTTTACTAATTTTATATATTAGATTTCATTTTTTTCTCAAAATTAATATAATAATAAAAGGCAAATGCTAACGGGCTCCCCCGAGGCATTAGATAACACTAATATATTTGACCTATTAATCCTAGTCCCAAAATAAATTGCTTTTGTAAGATCAAATACCTTTTACTGAAAATAAAAAAAAGAAATAGGTTTCATCCTTTCATGATTGGCGACAACTCTACGCGGTTTCGGATTGTTTGACACCCAAATTTAATACACAGAACCAGTTCTACATTCTAAACTAGGAACTGATATTATTGCCTAGGAATTAAAATATTATGCAGTTTAAGCTTAGCAAAACCAACAAATTAAACACAGCTTCAACCTAAACATTTTGAAGTCACTGCACAGGTGTTAGTATACTGAACTCGAATAATCTAAACTTGCAGGGACATGGAGAGTAACTGCAGCTGTATGCTTGTATCACCCTAAATAAATGCAAACTTCCACCACCAGATGTATATCCTGCTCTTCCAAATTCTGCCATATGATTTCAGTTAGTGGGCTCGATAATAAAATAAAATAAATAAATCCGGTTTTTTTGGTTAACCGTTTTTCTAAAAATCATAATTGTAAATGTACCATTTAACCGTAATTTTTACCGGTTCGGTAACCGAACTGTTTAATCCCAAATTTTCTGGTTCGGTAACCGCCCATTTTGACCGGTTTTTCGGTTTTTCGGTACGATTTTTCGGTTTCGGTTTTATATGAACACCCCTACTACTCCCTCCGTTTCTTTTTAATCTACTCACTTTCCTTTTTGGTCTGTTTCTTTTTAATCTACACACTGTTGCTTTTTCTATTCTTGGTAACATGTCACATCTACTTTCTCCTCTTTTTCCACCCATGTCATTCACTTTTTTATATTTTATTCCACTTTTTAGTTTCTTTCTCATACTTTTCAGTTTTTCTCTCCACCTTTTCAGTTTTTTCTCTCATACTTTTGTACTTCCTCCTTAGTTCTCCCAAAGTGAAGTGAGTAAATTAAAACGAAACGGAGGGAGTACATGGTAAATAACTAAGCGAGCTATGGTCGTTAGACTTCATAAAGTCCTTGATGGTCCACTTCAACTATTAAAGCCCAATAACTAAGCGAGCGAGCGAGCCTATAGGCTATAATTGACCATATCCAACAATACCATTATGTTGTGTATCCAGCCCCCTTCTTACACAAGCGAGTCTTAAAAGAAGTTTTTCAGAGTGAAATGTTGCTGGCAAAATAATGGCAGCAAAAAGAGTGAGATCAGTGTAGTACTGTAGTAGAAGAGGCAAGAAGGTTTCAAAAGAGCAGCCGTTTTTCCTTATTTCTGTTGAGCAATTTCGGGCAACTCCTCCGATTAAGGGGCAACCGTTGTCCATTTGTGCCTAAAATTTGACAACTTGTTGGGGAGATATAGGGCTACAATCTGAACGGTTGGATCGTCTTTTAGTGCTTTGGTTTGTGAGATCATATTGCTAGATAGAACCTCTGCATTTGGGTGATATTCTTCACTTCTGCTTCTCTATTTGTTAACTCTCTTATATATCAAATTGTTGACGGGTTGTGAACTTGTGAAACATTGTACAACTGGGTTGGGTTTTTTTTGGTTCGCCCTCAATCTATCATAAATCATAATAAGAAAACAAGAACGGGTGCACTCCTCACAAGTCCCGTGCTTTTTTTTAGAAATTTTCCACATATAAATCGTGTGTGTTATTTGTGACTTATTGTCGCTCTTGTTGGTTATATTTTGTGCGGTTTTTAGTTGGTATAACATTTGCGGTTGTATTGTTTGGTTAATTGTCTTGGTGCAACTTTGATCTCCCAAGTCCTAACTAACCCATGGCATTAGATAAAAGTCAGATATCAATATCAGACTATTTAAGTCTAGAAAAAATTGACGGAAAAGGCAGAGGTGTTGTAGCATCTCAACCATTACAGGGAGGCCAAATTCTTTTGCAAGAGTCACCCATTCTTGTATTTTCCGCCTTCCCTCTAAAATGCCGAAAATTACAAGAGGCTGCTGCTTCTTCTAACACCACTGCTTATTGTTCACACTGCTACCGGTGCATGGTTTCAGAAGGACTTACATGCCCTTCATGCTCTGATTGTCCTAATGACATCATTTTCTGCAGCTCTAAGTGCCAATCTTTGGCTCTCAGTACAACACACACTACTTGGGTGTGTGAAGCCCTTGGAAGATTGAGGCATTGCTCTTTATTGTTGGAACATCAACCCGAAGAACGTCAGGTACGATATAGACTATAGGCCTTGTTCTCTTAGGGTGTGTTCGACAACAACTTATTATCTTTTGGAGTTTTAATCAAGTCAAAAAATACTAAATTTGTATTGTGGTGATTTAATGAAGTGTGTAATTATAGTAGCTTCTATTACCTAGTTGTGATAGTGTCTCAAAAAGGCTAAGAAAACTTAGCATTTAGGGTTGAGTTGGACTAATTTTGAAGGTTCAATACTATTATGATATTGTTTCGAATTACTATTATGATATTGACATCTAAGACCTAACATCTTACAAGTTACAACTAACAACGAATACAATTGATAGCAACTATCGTGACAAGTACTAACAACTAGTGCAACAACTACTTTTGCTGAATATTCCCGTAAATTAATTTTACTACTAAAACTAACCAAAGATTATTGCTTCATAAAGCTTATTTTTAATAGATTCACACTGATTTCTGTCGATTCATTATTAGTGTTTTATATCATATATGTAGTTTCAGAGTTTTACTGATAAAAACCAATATCAGGTACAAGCTCGCTACTTGGTAGCTGCATATAATCTTGCTATGATTTCTCCCCCAGCCTTTGAATCTTTATTATCACTTCATGGAGATGGCAAGAAAACTGATGTAGAAATTGCAACATTTCTCCATTATATCATCTCAACACTTTCATTTCCAGAAGGATTTACACCTCTTACAATGGAAATGACAGCATCTCTCCTAGACAAAGAAAGCTGTAACTCCTTTAGTCTAATGGAACCTTTTTCCGAAGGTGGGGGAAGATCAACTAGAGCTTATGGTCTTTACAAGAATGCTTCATTCTTCAACCATGACTGCCTACCCAACGCGTGTCGTTTCGACTACCTTGATAGTAGTCCTAACGATGATAAAAACACTGATATAATTATCCGTTTGATACATGATGTTCCTCAAGGTAAGGAGATATGTTTGAGTTACTTTCGAGTTGGGTTAAGCTACGGCGAAAGGAAGAAGAGGTTGCTAGATTATTTTGGCTTTGAATGCTTTTGTGATCGATGTAAGGCTGAGAGTAATAGGCTGGAGGAGGGAGGTGATTCTAGGTGTACTTACTTCTCTGCGAAATTCGTGTGCGAGAGGGAGGATTGCGGGGGTACTTTGGCTCCTTTGATAGCTTCTAATGGTAATCCATTGAATGTTATGGAGTGTAATTTTTGTGGCATGAAGAAGAACAATATCTAGCATCATATATGGAACTATGGAAGGACTTGTAACTTGTATGTATGTTCGCATTAATAATGTGCTTTATTCCATTTAATTTATCTCTTCTTATACATGTTTTCATGTCATGGTGGTTGTTTGTTTTCCTTACTAATGGTACTAAATTTTCGCAGAAACGGTTATGAATTAGGCTTTGTTTAGTTCAACTTATTTTAAATTATTTCAGAAAAAATAAGATAATAAAAGTCGAATAAAACGGATTCACTATGTTAGACAACACAATAAACTAAAATATAAAGTTCAGATAAAGAGTAAAGAAATGATGATAAATTGACTGAGAGTAGTGTCATCTTAATTAAATTAAATTAGATGTAGTTTTCTAGCTACCATATAATTGTTTAACTAGATAGTAGATTAATCTACCCAACCATAACATAATACTTATTGTCTTGCTTTGAAGACTAATCATGTGGGTATTTAAGAATATAATTGTATCTTAATATACTCCTCCACCAGTAATTGTCATATTACCCTAGAAAATGTTTAAATTAAGAATTCACAGTTTGTTTCAATAGAGCCATTTGAAATGAATTGAAGGGGAGGGGTAGTTCCCTTTTTTGATAAGGGTTGGATGAAGAGAATAGAACGGAAATAGAGGGATCTATTTTTCCTATTACTTGTACTTTACTTGGATAAGTGATCGAATTCGGAGGGTATATGAGAGAAGGAAAGGCAGAGATTCCTTTTTCTCTTATTTGGATACAAAATAGTGGAAGGGAAGGGAGAAGAGAATTAGAAAGATTCATTTTCCTCCTCTAATACGTACACCAAATTCTTCCACTGTCTGAAAGATTCGGAAAGAAAATACAACCTCACTCTTTCCTCCCCTTCTATTCCTCTCATTTCTCTCTACCTCTCTCCCCTCCCTTTTTCTCTATCATTGCTATCCAAACAAAGTGTTAAAAAAACAAATTCCTCGCAATGTTGAGAAGATTTGAAGGGAGAATGTGAACCCTTTCCTCCCATCATTTTCCATAAATAGACTTCGCTAGCTTTTTCTTCCTTCCTCCGTCATTCTCATCTCTCCCTCATACATTTCAAATGAGGGTGTCACGAGAAATCTAGTCATAGGTTGTTCCATACTATTTTACATATATAACAATTCCATCCTATATAAATGTTCTAGAATAATATTAATATGATTATTATTTTTTGCTAGAGGAACGTTCTGTAACATACTATAAAGAAAACTTAGAAATAGTACTAATCTCTATTATATAAGGGAATGGGGGAGGAAGATGGTCCCGCCTATGAAAATACTAAATTATCCTTAATGATCTAACGGAATGAAAAAAATTACAAAAGCAAACAATTTAAGAACCCTTTTGTATTTCAACATGTCATTCTAAACAAGTTAAAAATGGTATATGCATCAAATATTTCAATCAAAAAAATAAATGGACAAAATATCTTGACCTTTTTTTTTTATATAAGAGAAGATGGTATACATGACGTCTACCTGAAAAGTTTGAAACACTCACTATCTTTAATACTCTTGAATTCAGTCAAACCAACTCATTATGTCTATTCTTTTTGTTCAAAAATCATTCACAAAAAAATAATATTAAAAATTAAAACACTGACAACCTTTGTTAGTTTTATACATTAAGGAATTAGTATATCTAAATAATTCTAACTATTAATCTTTCATAATTTAAGTGTAATCATAACTATAATACGGATGAAGTATATAATAGAATAAGAAGTTTTGAAATTAACGCACGCATTGTGTGCATATAATGCTAGTGTATTATATTGAAACAGCTCATTTGATGAAAAAGTCTTAAAATTGAGGATTTAATTTTTGAAATTAATAAAGTATGAGGATATAGTAACTAGTCTATGACTAGTATGACATGAAATGTATGTGACTATAATGTCTATCACTCTATCTCATGCAAATTGACCATCGACAATACATATTTCTTTATCGATTTTCATCACCATTATTACTAATAGTTAGAGATGTGACTTTGATGTCAAAAACATTCATTCATTAGTACATACATGATTGTAAAGATGCACATAGAACATTCCATATAACACTAATTACCAAGTAGTATAATTGTATGAACTAATTACTATTCACATAATCTGAAACCTTGTACTAATCAGACAGAAATTACATACGAACAACCGCCTCCTTGGATTAATCGATGTGGTTCTTTTTAGAGTCGCTTCATCAAGGCCAACTCCTTAAGAAAAAAACAAGAAACTTTCTGTATGTGACAAATGATGCCAGACTAGATAAAATGTGTTTTTTCGTTTTATTATTGGCGGCAAAATGTTGTGCAAATACGAGTCAAACGATTACGCACCATAAAGTTTAGTAGTTGTTTCTGCAAAAGCATCGATAGTAACATTAATTGCGACATCACATTTCCTGTTTTCACCGATTTTTTCAGTGGTTTTTGTCTTGGACCACACTATACGTTTCTTCAAGTTGACCTGTGTCTAGATGTAATGGTTGTATACTTGTATAGTTGTATTGTATTCATCATTCTTGGTGGTGGTTTTTGCTCCTTACGACTTTTGAATAATAGTATGTATTTCTGTTCAATTAGAAGACATGTTGCTTGAAGCTGGACCGTTTTATTGTTTTAAGTATATTGGTGATTTGGTGCCTGTGATAATTATGAAAAAGGAGTCTTAAAGATAAGAAAAATTTGTCACAAACAAACTTTTATAAGACACTTTTTGTCAGAAACAACCTTTTAATTTTTTTTTGTCAAGACAAACCTTAAATCAAAATATTTTTGTTACATTAAACCTTTGGCCGGAAAAAGATCCTTGACTTAGTTTTCAGGCGTTGACCATCCCAGCCCCACCCACGAAACCATCCCCTACCCCACGAAATCAGCCCCCTCGCTTTCACCCACCCTCGAAACCACTGCTTTCTTCCCCCACCCTCAAAACCACCAACTATCACTTCCCCCCACCCCCAAAACCGACCCCGACCCTCCCTCCACCCTCAACCGTGCCCCTCAAACCCTAAATCCCCACACGAACAAACCTAAACCCTAACGAAGGAAAAGGAAGGGGTGGTTTCGGGGTGTGGGGAAGTGAGTGTTGGTGGTTTTGAGGGTGGGGGAAGAAAGCGATGGTTTCGAGGGTGGGGGGAAGCGAGGGGGTTGATTTCGTAGGGTGGGGGGTGGTTTCGTGGGTGGGGCAGTATTGTCAACGCCTGAAAACTAAGCCAAGGGTCTTTTTCCGGCCAAAGGTTTAATGTGACAAAAAAATTTAACTTTAAGGTTTGTTTTGACAAAAAAAATTTAAAAGGTTGTTTCTGACAAATTTTCCTAAAGATAAAAACAGTTGTGCCTGCATTTTAACAAAAAGAGTTGTTATGTACAATCTATATATATATATATATATATATATATATATATATATATATATATATATATATATATATATATATATATATATGCTTGTGTGTTTCAAGACTGAAAACTAAGCCAAGGGTCTTTTTCCGGCCAAAGGTTTAATGTGACAAAAAAATTTAACTTTAAGGTTTGTTTTGACAAAAAAATTTAAAAGGTTGTTTCTGACAAAAAGTGTCTTATAAAAGGTTGTTTCTGACAAATTTTCCTAAAGATGCCTGCATTTTAACAAAAAAAGTTGTTATGTACAATCTATATATATATATCTAAAACCCAAGACAAACAAATGTCATGTTTGTGTGTTTCAAGACTCGAACACATGATCTCTTATTTGATATGCTAATGCATTAACCAACTACACTACAATACTCATGTTGGTCTTTGTGGGGGAAAAAATTATTTAAAGACAAGATAATATTTCTATTTTTTGAAGACTTCAAATACACGTTAGTAAATAACCCATTACCCTCTCATTTGATATACAATTGCACTAAGCAACTACTCTACAATCCCATGTTGGTCTTTAAGGGGAAAAAAATATTTAAAGACAAGATAATTTTCTATTTTTAAGGCAATTACATACAAATGTATATATTAATACTCATTAAGCTAATGTTAATAATAGCATGTCCTACCCTTTCAATAATCTTATAATAAAAAAATATCTTCAAAGTTTTATAACCTCTTTAATTAACACTACTACACCATTTCATTGCATCGGTTGTATTCTTACACATCAACCTACGTTAAAAAAAAGATTTTATTAAATCTTTTATAAGTAATTTTTTTTTTGAAAGAGAAAATTCATTAATTGAAGGCCAAACGACATCTACAATAGGTATTAAAGAAAAACAAGATACAATTAAACAAGGCTAAATCAAATTCGTCTTTGAAGGAACTACAATGAACTAGATCGAGCAATACAGCGCAGCCCCCTTGTATTTGCTGAATCAAGCAGCTATTGATGAGAAAGTCTATCATTTTGATGTAGTTTGGGAAGAACATTCTTGACCGAGTCATGTTGACCGCATCCGAGATTCTAATACCTTCATGTTGAGTCTCGAACTTCAACTAATTAGAACAATTTATCATACCTAAAAACAAAAAAACCATACTTACAACTCCCATAGGGGAGAAGGAGATTTCCAAAACAAAAACTAAAAACCCCATAACAGGGTTTGAAAATATCTCATAAAGAGAGACTAATTTATTAAACAAAACAAGAAAATGAATTAAAAACTGAAAATAAAAGGGGAAAAGAGGCTTACCATGGATGATATCATCATGGATGAAATCATCCATGGCAGCCCCTAACTGATGAAGAAGGGGTAGGGGAGGCTAGAGTTTGAGAGAGAAAAAGAGAGGGAGGAGGCTAGGGTTTGAATTTTAATCTCAAATTTAGTTTATCTCACTAAGATGTGTAAAACTTGAAGCCGATGTTATATTGATGAATAATTTATATTATAATTTACTATATAGCAAATGTAAAAAGAACTGGAAGATCATTTCCTATGCATAATCCAATTCCTGTAACTCTTTTTTCCACTTTTCTCAAGTGTTTGATTTGAAACTTCAAATTTACATTGATAAATGATTAGGGGCATCGCCCGAGCCAACAACTAGTTATATTCTATATGTCATATTAAGTACTTTATATGTTCCACAATAAGCTAATTAAGCTTTACATATTTCTTAGCACGGAGAACAAGAAAAAGAATAGGAATACATAGAAAGAAGAAGTAACATGAGGAAAAAAAGAAAAGAAAATTATCCCAAATAAGGTAAGGATAAGTGTTAAGGTTGCTATGAAACATACATATCTATTAATAAGTGTCAACGTTAAGCTTATTAAAAGCAGAGGATGCAATTATTATAACCTAAATATGGATGCTAAATGAAACCTCACTTTACTAAACACAACCCTTCACTTTATCCAAAATACCCCTATTCAAATCTTCATAACCCTTTTCTAAATATTCCTTTCCCCTTTCTCCCTCCTCCTCTTCTTCTCTCGTCCAAAATTAACCCAATTTTCCTGTGCTCAGATGTTCGATTCTCAGATAGTAGGACAATCTTTGACGAAAACAAATAATGAACTTTATATTTTTATGTTTTCTAAGATGATGGTCATGTACTGTAGGTCACTTGCCCATTTTCTTAAGCGATCCTGCTTAGCTTGAACTTACAGTCTTACACTAGTATTAAGCAGTCGCATAATGTTACTAAGACAAACATTTTGATGTTATACATAAATTATTGATTTCCTTGTTATTTTTCAAATGGAACAATTGATATTTAGAAAAATTGACTACAAATAATAACACCAAGTTTTAGCACTACACGACTTACACGTAGTATTTTCTGTCTCAACTTTGTTAGATTACTATCATGATACAAAAAATATAGGAGATAAGTTGTTTGTTTGCTTTTTGCACAGTCTCCAACTCTCCAATACATGACGCATAATTGTGACTATCAATATTTTTTTGTTAAATAAGAATCATATGGTTATTTTTTTCTTATATATTAATGAGAATCTTATGGTCAAAATTTATGAAGTTTAACTCTTAAAAAGAGAAGTTTGAGAGGGAATAAAGGGAGTAGTACATTCAATATAATATGGAGAATTAGATATGATTGAAGAGAATATGATATCTATATTGCTATATATTTTGATAGAAAAGTATAAGTGAAATATATAAGATAATATGTTTAAAATGGAGGTAAGAAAGTTCTGAAAAATAGGATCATGATAAAAAGGATGTGTTGAAACTATTAAAATGAATGAGGAAACAGAATACGAAATGGGAGGTATTTTGAACTAAAGTAAATAATGAGAGATGATACACATACACTCGGTGTATGTGGGCCACACATACACTGGATGTATGTGTTACTACTAAAATGTATACCTTTTTTGTTTGTGTTACTATTAAAATGTATATTTTTACTAAAAAAATTATAAACTTACAATTATTTGAACCTGTTTTGTTATTCAATGATATTTGAATTTACATAATACATAAACGATTGAAATACTATATTTCGAATTGAATTTTATTACATGGTAGGGATAAAAATATAACATTATTTTTCTACAAACAAATTAAATAATTGAAAACGACAGAAAAATTTAGTAGAAAATCAGTAGTAGAAAAATGGTGAAGATGAATAAGATGAAGCTAATATATGAATAATCTGAAAAAAATTACAATTCTTTTTTTTAGTTTTAAACAAAGGATTCATACAAATCTAAACAAAGAAAAATTCATAAAACAGATTTTTTAAACAAAGATAAGAACAAATCATTATAAACAAAATTATCTGTCGAAATATTGTAAGTTTGTAATATTTTTAGTAACATTATATATTTTAGTATTAACACATACACAAGGTATAATTTTAGTAGTAACACATATACCTAGTATATGTGTGGCCCACAGACAACCAGTGTATGTGTAGCCTTTGCGGTAAATAATTGTGCCGAGCAGTACCAACAGTTTCTTTACGTTTCTATGGATGGATTTGGATTTGGATTAGGATTTGGATTTGGTGGGTAATAGTGTTGTATTCTTGTAGTATTTGGCAATTTATAGACATTTTTCAAGGGATAAGAAGCTCAATTTCCAATGTCAATCATATTTGGTTTGGTCAGTTACAGCTTACATGCATTATTATTTGTGAGAACTATATGGAGACAATTTTCACACATAATTCATACTGTACCAAGATGCAGATCGTTAGGCTGCCCAACCTACAAGTGACTTGATCTCTTTTCTCGATTTAATAAAATTAGTAATCACAATTGGTAAGAAAAGGCATTGTTTGGGGTATGAAACAATTATTGGAAGTGGTATGTTTGTATTTGAGCAGGATGATGGTACGTACGAATAATCGAATTATGTATAAAAATGCAAAAATCTGAAACACCATATTTGGAACTCATAATGGGCCAAAACAAATAGTCATTTGAGTACCCTATGACTATGAGTAGATACTTAAAGAGAGTCGGTAAAGATTTTTCTGAATTTCTTAATTATACATGCTATGCAGAAAGATATTAACATTTATACTAATATATTAAAAGGCGTGCCTAAGCCAGAAACGGTGCCACGTGGGCCCGTGACGCTCTCTCTAAGGGAGTTTTACTCCATGTAATCCACAACAATAAAAAAAATTAGAAATTGCGTAGTGTAGAGTTTGATCCCGGGACCTCAAGAACATACACTAAAGTCTTAACCAATAGACCAAATAGGAGTAACATTTAGTCTTATCATATTAAATTATAATATTAATAAATGAAATTTTCCTTACTCGGGGCGTAGCTCGGGCCTAATAACTAGTTCATATATTAATACTCCATCCGTTTCGAATTAAATGCAACAAATCCACTTTTACACATGCCGATGCATTATTTTGACCACAATTATCTATAATTACATATAAGTAAAAATTATAAAAATTACATTTTATGAAAGTACGTCGCGAGACAAATCTAACAAGATCCCATTTGACTATGTTTTTTCATAATGTATAAATCACAAATCTTAGTCAAAGTGAAAAGTGTAAATAGTGAAAAAGTGGATTTGTTGCATTTAATTCGAAATGGAGGAAGTATTTGATTATATGGAAATACATTAAGTTGGGGGGACATACAAAATTTCAAGTGATATCACAATCAGATCACAAGTTATCTTCTACAATTTTTTCCCTTTCTTCTCTTCCTTTTAGTTTCCTTCTTAAGCCACCACGTCTCTCACTATGGTCAATTAAAGAACAACGAAAGTAACCTTACTTCACCGCCACTTACCATTATCTTCAACTCAACCTTCGGAGTCACTGTTAGAAACGCTACAAAGATATTACAAGGATCACGAATTTAACTACAAGGAACAACGAAGAACAATCTTCTAAGCGCGATACGCTTTTCCAAAAGCAATATTCCGACCCTTACTTTGAGCACGGGTTACACGGAATTCACTCTCGAGATACAAAGAAGAAACAACGATGATCACGCTCACTATAATAATCGTCAAATGAGAATAAGTGTGTGAAAGAATTTGATGTGATGAATAATGAACTTGTGCTTTTCAAGAGAGAGTTTTCTCTTGTTGCTTTCATAAACATGTATAGGATAATGATTCGAATCTTTGAAACACAAGAACATCCAGTATTATATGACAAGTAACCGTCATAACCTAACCGAAGAGACGCTATAATAAGACAGCGCAGAGGAGGAGCTGGCGCTCCAAGCAAGAGTCGGCGCTCCTAGCGCACTTTTGTCAGTTTTCGCGTTCTTTAAAATTCCTGCCAATTCTGATCGCTCGCTCTAACCAAGCGAACGCTCATTCATCAATGTAATAAATACATTAATAGACTCTATAACTCATGTTGATTCGAGTCACGTCACCATAACCTTTGCGACTCAAAACCACGTGACATGAAACCAATACATCTAATACTCTAAATCTCCAACAGTCACCAACACCCAAAATTGCATATTTAATTTCTCACATTAGATCTCGTACAAGTTCAATATAATGCTTCATGTGTGGAGATACTTACAATGTTCTTGATCGTATTGATCCTGACACCCTCTGTCCCGTTGATAGTGATTACAATTTTTGTAAGTATTTTAGATGTCATATTGTAAAGCTAAAGCAATGCATCTACAATAGTATTTGAAGAACTCCTCCAAACTACCCTAAATATAAGCTATACTGCTTAAGAAATTAAATATAGACTCGTCTGTAAGATAATATTCTAAGATAATGAACAACCTGTGTTATTTATCTATAGTACCAATTCAGCACCACCAGTTTCAAGAACTTGTCCAACATTTATGCCTTTTGCCAACAACTCAAACTTCTCTCTAGTCTCTAATCAATTGGCTATTGTCTTGAGTCCAATTTTAAGATTCGAGATAGCTCTCCAAATGCTTGTTGGATTGAGATGGGAATGTGCTACTATGACTTGTAGGGATTATAATTCAACAATTGGATCCATTATATACTTCCTCCGTTCCACAATAAGTGACTTTATTATCAAAAGGAGGAGAGAAAAGAACCACACAAGAATTTAATAATTACATCACTTTTTTTTCCATTTAAGTACTTATTTTGAAAGCATTTAAAATAGCCCTTTTCATTATCAAGAAGGATTTTCGATATTA
Source organism: Beta lomatogona (assembly GCA_947646795.1). Classification (NCBI taxonomy): domain Eukaryota; kingdom Viridiplantae; phylum Streptophyta; class Magnoliopsida; order Caryophyllales; family Amaranthaceae; genus Beta; species Beta lomatogona. Next base: position 490,159 of record CANSNZ010001166.1, read on the forward strand.
GTTTGATCAAATTGACATTTTTTGCGGAAAAATCTAAGAGGAAAGCAAGCGTTAATCTCAATCAAGAAAGTACTCTTGTCATTTTATCAAAAAAAAAAAAACTAAATCTTATTAAAAGTCCAAAACTTAATAATGACGTAAAGTTGTTTAAAACTAACAAACCCTATAATTTTGAAACGTTCTACTAAAATAGTAAAAAGTGTTGGCGTGCAATTATTATTGGAACGTTGAGGAAAGGTATCTTCATATTTTCGATATTAGTTTCAGATCAAATTGACATATTATTATATAAATATAACAATGTTTGTCACCTTTACTTATAATGAGATTAAAATGTATTAAAAAAAGTCACCTCGTAATATAGTATATTCATCCCATATATCTCACCATAAATAATTGTAAATTTGTCCCTTATTTACAAGATTTTGTCAGAAACCAATTACGTAAATTAAAGCTAGTCTTGCATAGACCTGGTTCACACTAATATTATAGTGTGGACCAAAACCATTCATATGACATAGTAACCATTTTTTTTTCCATATAGTCACCATTAAAAATGTTCAGTTGCACTAATCAAACATTATCTAACATAGTGACAATTTTTCTTACATTAGTTTATTATAATGAAATTTTCACTTTATAACATATTAACTTTTTTTCTCACATAGTCACCCTTTAAATCTAAAACTACGCCTATTTTATATCTATTTTTTGACATATATAGTGACCCTTTATTTATAAATCACATGTGATAGCATTAAGTCTACGCTAATTTAGTGTGAACCAAGTTCATATAAATTTTTTAACCATAGAGGAAGATGTAGCATCTTACTCAAGGATTGTATGTCTCCTTGACTGCCTGGGAACCAAAATCTTCAAAATAGGCCAAATTTATAGAGTTTGTGTAGACAAAGAGGCATGTGCTAGTATATAACTACATAACTTCCAAGTGCCCTTATGTTTAAGAGGCACCTATCACATATACCTACTAACATGACATTAATTTGTAATGCAAAGTTTGTTGTATTTGCAAGTGCATATAATTATATAAATTATAATACCTCTCTTACTATAATTCTAAGAATATCAATGTGTCTGAATCTGGGATCATGTGTTAGGGTTACATAATTTGTCCATATCCTACCTATCAAAGCAAGTGCACATGAGATTTTTTCATAACTTAAGCAAAATAGTAGTATTATATTGGTAAGTCCATGAGTTTCGCCTTCATCTTCATTAAAACCTGAGATTTTACTAATAGTCAAACTCCCTTTGTCAAGTTACTTCGAATTGGAATTTTAATTTTGATTAATTTTCAATCATAAAATTAAGTGAAATAAAAGAATAAAATGTTGGGGTATGGTTTCAATGAATCTGCCCATGTAACTACTGAGGACAGGATTTTTTCAAATAATTATGTTTTTGAGAAGAAAATAGTTGGACCCACCTCGCATCATGTCAATATATAGACAAACACTGATTAGAAAATTTTGTAATTATAATTATGAATAAAAGATATGAGCCTTGATTGATTATTCCTGTCAAAATCTACGTCAATATAATACAAATCTTGATAGAAATAAGACCCATCATTTTTCCCCAATATTTGTTGCTAATATGTGATTTTTTTTTCTTTTAATCAATCTAAAATCTTAATTAACATAATAGTTTATCTCCCTCATCTAATTCACTCATCATATATATTTGTACACAATTAGTCAAATATCTCAATCTACCATCGCATATACATTCGTATAAGAATAAGAATTGACATCTTTTTTCGCAATTAGACAATGCAACTAGATCTTAAACCATTACGCCTGAATAAATGTTTTGACTAATTTGAGACGTAAGAATATCTTTTTAAACCGCTTTGCTAATAAGGTTGACTTGTTATTCTCATATACACATTATTTTTCAGAACTATAAGATACCTTTTAGATTACAGCGGCAAAATAGATACAAATTCAAGTAAAAATTTATTGCTATAATTAACTAAAGGGAAATATCTTAGTTATAGTCTAATAGAGCTATTAGCTATAGCATTAATTATACCCTAGATTTTTTAAAGGAAAAAAAAGAATCTTGTGTCTTTCGTAGAGCTTACGATATATGGTCAAACTGAAGACGACATCTTAGCAAGCTTAGCTCCTCTAGTTAAGCTGTCAAAACATAAAAAACTTAACAGTAGTACTATGAGGTTATTGACCTGATTAGTAGTAACATATGAAAATCAAGCTATAACTATAGCTAGTACTAGTAGAAACATAATTATTAAATAGTAATAAAAGAGAAACTTCTAAGAAATAGGAATATACTCGTCTTATGATGAGGTACGCGTATAATACAGCTTGGCAGCAGCAAATGGGAGGTTGAGCTAGATTTTGACCTTTTTAACCCAATCACTTGCTGATTTAGAAGTGTGTATGATACTCATTTATATTATTAAGCCTATTTTGTCAATTAGATTAGCTGTTTTGGCTTGAAGTACTAACATGTTACAACTTCTAGTGTAAAACTTAGACTTAATAACAACTATTGATAGTGTAGTAAAACATTAAGATGAAGTATGGCTTTCACTAAGCCTATAAGTCACCACCTTGACTGTATTACTAGCTACAATTATAATATACTATAAGTATGATTATTTTAATATATATAGGATGTTGACAAACACATAATAAAATAATTAATAAATGTAAAAGAAGGAATAAAAAGTTGGGTATCAGTATGAAAGTGATACAATACCTATTATGAATTAATATATCTCGGAACAATCTAGCTCCCTCTTCTTTCCAACAAAATTTGCAAAAAATAACATTAAAATGTATGATCATAAAACACATATATTCTTGGTTATTTTTGGTGGAATTAATATCCAATTTTTTCACACTAACTTATGTGTCACTGTATTATAGTGCAATTTTACCATTTTTTTATCAAGTACAAGGATAAAACAAAAAAAACAAGGATTACTTATACCCTCCCTATTATAGGAGACTAAACCTAGGTACAAAATAAGTCCTCTCAGTGCTCTCACCCACATAATCTTGTTCCTACTATAGATTGATCCCTAATTTTGTGAGAAGAAAGAGCAAACTAGGTACCATTGAATCAAAGATCACTTGATAGTGCATCTGAGCACAATTTCAGTTCAGATTAGCTACTTTCCTCTCACAATATTACTTCAGTTCAGTTGAGCTTGTTTTGTTCAGCTCACCTCGTTTAGTTCAGTTCAACTCAAAAGAACAGGGCCTAAAAAGCTTTAATTAGAAAGAAATAAAAAGAAATCTTTTTACGATAAGAATAACAACCCTAATTGATGTTAACTAGTAATTGGTCAAGTGTTGCATAAGTTATTAAAGATTGAATTTATATACAAGTACAATTTCTTGTATGGCTCTTTAAAACAAATTGGTGACTTTTTGCAATTGTACGGACTACACAACATCTACTTACAAAATTGAGCAAGATAAGAAAGTACAAAAGGCTATTGTAGATGTGAGTACATCCATTTTCTTTCTCATAGATGAAACGCATGAATTAAAGTAATAGAACAAATCAATACAAAGATCATAATAGATTTTACGATGTCTACCCTTTTAACGGCATCCAAATTAAAGGAAGCAACATATTAGGTAAGTTTATTTATGAGTATGAAGTTCCTCGTTGGGTATTTTAATTAGTTAGGTGCAGAAATCAATCACGATGACATCATCGTACTAGCTTGTTAGGAAATTGATTACCTTATTATACATCGTAACAAAATTACAAAATTAGGTCTATTATTTCAATCTTTGTGGCTCGATATTTAATCAACAACGCATCAAATGCAGTGGGTCTCCCCTAAGTTATGGCAAATAACATGGTGTTAACTAGAAGATCTTATTATGGGCCCCTCTCCTGGCCAAATAGTCTCTCTTTCACTTATCTATAATTATCAATCAGCAAAATTTTGTAGCAGACGGTGTTAATTACAATTACTTCATCTATCAATATTTGTACCCATTTGGTTTAACACAATACTAAAGAGAAAGCATTGTATGAGCTAAATTAGTATATGATGATCTCGAGTGATACTTACGGTTGTTTGGTAATTAGTAATAAATAAAGTCTTATATTTGCACCAATAAGAATAAAGAAAGTCTCGTGTTATATTGTTATTGTTCATGGATCATGATAATTGAACATCTTTTGAACATATGTTTTCCATCCTATTACTACTCAATGTTGCATAATGGAGGATAGAAGTAATAAAATTTTCATTTAGAAAAAGAGGTACAGTGTTTGGAGACGGACAATTATTATCTTGGACTCTCTAAGGTCTTGTTCTTTTGATCCCTAATCTTATTTTAATTTAGTTTAGTTTACTTTAGTTCAGTTTAGTCCAATCCAATTGAAAAGAATAGGGCCTAAATTAATCAGTATTGAATCTTATCACCGCCTACCAAACAAGCCGGTGGTATTTTTCAATTAGCATAAATCAGCCGAAACTCACGAAACGTGAACAAAAAGGTGTTCCCAATGCCAGAAACAAAAAATGAGGTCCCCCAAAATCAAGATTTTATCCACACATGTAAACAGTTGAATGGAATTGGAAGATTTACATGAAACCATATTTTTACTAGAATACATCAACGGCTGAATTGAGAAAAAAGCCAAATGAAAATAAATGGGGTTACAAAAACATTGTTTTCAGTATGAAAAGCTAACTCAGAATAAAATATACGTATATGGACCGTCATACATCAATCAAGCTTTTATACATCAATCAAAATTGCCACATGGGGCGTCATAACTCGCTAAAATTGAACTGTAAACACCTCTAAATTTGCCAAAAAGAGGGCCCCATACTCTTTTTTCCCACTTCCTTAAATTCTTTTCTTGATTACATTATTTACATCAGGAAAAAATACAAATTATATAAAGCCTCTCTTTCTCTCTTTATTTCCTAACAATATACACTCTCACACACACTAAAGTTCCTAGCAAAGTTCCCTCTTCATCATGGAACCACTTCACATACCAAATGAAACTCTAGATCACATTTTCTTCCAATCTCACTCCACATCTTCATCTATTACTTCTACCCCGACCACGACCACGACCTCTGCTTCTACTTCTTCATCCTATGTATCATCGAACCCGTTTTCGGGGTTCGTTAAAAAGTTAAATGTTAAAAATGGTCCCAAAAGAGCTAGATTGGACCCAAAAGAGGAAAATGAGGCACCTAAAAAAAAGAGATCAAATGATGATGTTGATGATGATGGTAATAATAATAATAATAATAATGATGGTAAAGATGGGCATTTAATGTATAGGGGAGTACGAAAGAGGAGTTGGGGAAAATGGGTGTCTGAAATTAGAGAGCCAAAGAAAAAATCAAGAATATGGCTTGGGACTTATCCAACGGCTGAAATGGCGGCTCGAGCTCATGACGTGGCGGCTTTAGCCATCAAAGGTGAAAATGCATTTCTCAACTTTCCAGAACTTGCTCATTTGCTGCCTCAACCTGTTTCTACTTCTCCTAAAGACATTCAAGCTGCGGCTGCAAAGGCGGCTGAAGCCAAGCCGAGCCGATGCCAGACAAGCAGCTCAAGCTCTTCTATTTCCACCAATACTAGCTCTTCGTCAGAAGTTAACAGCGTTGAATGGTCTGATTCTGTGGGGTCTACAAGGGGACATGAGCATGATCATGATCATGATCATGGTGATGAGCATCATGGTCATAGTGATGATAATGATGATGAGTCTTTGTTTGACTTGCCTGACCTTGTGGTTGATGTCAAAAATCAGAGGGTTGGAGGGTATTATAGTCATTCCACATGGCAGCTAACTCAAGGGGAAGCCATGATATTTGGACTTGATTATGATCAGCAACCTAGTTGTTTATGGATGGGATTAGAAGTAAATAGAGAGTTTTGAGTCTAAATAATGTAGTTACTTAGTAGTAGTTCATAATCATTTAGTTCCATACCATACATCTCATCACATTCATTGTAAAACATGGTCAAATAAATCTGAGTCAAATATAGTTCATGGCGGTCCATACAGTCAACATACATGCATATGCAAAGCTAGAATATAGGTTTGGTTATATGTACAATTTTATTCTTTTTTGGGGGTTAGATTTTTTTTTTGGTCCTAAATTTTGATTTTTATTCTTTTTTCTTGTTGGTGCAAAGTTTTGGAAATTTGTTGGTCATTTTTTTTTTTTGCATAATATGAGGTGAGAGGGAGATCAAAATTTGGGTCTTTCTTTCACATCTTTCACCTTTGTAAGGTAATGTAAATTATACTATACATACATTATATACGACAAAGTCCGTTTTCACATTTTTATTATACAATGGTGTAATATCTAATAGTATAATACTCCCTCCGTCCCATAATATAGTGCTCACATTCTTTTTTAGGTGTCCTAAAATATTGTGCCTATGTTCTTTTTTATCAATTTATTTGGATTCAAATGCCCTTCATTTCTACGTAACTTTACAAGACACCCCTACTTTTCTTTCAAAATATGTACCCCCATTTATTGTTTTACACCATTCCAATAAACATTTATTGCATTTTCAATTTATTTTAAAGGAAAAAGAAAAAAGAAACTAGTTCCAAGACAAAAGTACCCAAAAAATATTTATTTAAATAGATGTTTTTAGGAAATCCTAAAACTCTTTCCATTTTCCTTAATTCTCGTGAAAAATGAGAAGTGAGCACTATATTATGAGACGAATGGAGTAGTTTTGTTAGCAATTTAGCATAATACTCCCTCCATTTCATTTTAATTTACTCACTTCACTTTGGGGGAGAACCAAGGAGAAAGTGCAAAAGTATGAGAGAGAAACTGAAAAGGTGGAGAGATAAATTAAAAAATGAGAGAGATAAATTAAAAAATGGGTTAAAATATTAAAAAGTGGATGACATGGGTGGAAAAAGAGGAGAAAGTAGATGTGATATGTTACCAAAAATTAAAAAAGCAACAGTGTGTAGATTAAAAAGAAACGGACCAAAAAGAAAAGTGTGTAGATTAAAAAGAAACGGAGGGAGTAGCATCTATCTTTTTTCCCATATATATACGCATATAATTAAGGTGAGACGTGCAAATTAAATCATGTAAACGAGAGTGTAAAAAATGGTGGTTATACTGGTATGTGAAACCAAAAACATATCTTATAAAAAAGGCATTTAATTCATATCATGTATACATGCACTTAAAAATACGCGTCATTGTGCGAGGCATGTGTGGCCTTCCACGCACATACACCAATCTGCAATCACCTTCCTTGCTAAACATGGGTGCCCATATGATGTTTGGATTTCATTTATTGTTTCCTTGAAGTATATAGCAAATATTATGCAAGTAGTTGTGTCACTACTCTTATTTGTTACTGATGTGAAAATCTCCATCAAAAATTATATATCAAGCGAACCAAGTCCCGAGGTTTCATGGTTGAAATTAATAAATCGAGCTGATAAATTGGACTTGAAAATTTAGGATGAGTTATTGATTGAGGATAGAGAGAATCAATTAGACAGAGCACACTAACAAAATTTAGAATATTATCTATTGGTAAGATTATTAATTGTAGTAGGGGTTCTATTCAAATTACCTGAACTTATTAGATCTTATTAGTTCATATATGAACTTCTCTCGACTTATTAAACCTTATTTTGTGAAAGGGTCATACCTTATTTTTGCTGAACAAAATTTATCTAAATTTTTTTTGACCAAGGAAAGAAAATCTAGGGAGGACCCCTACCAAGTGGGCCAACCTAAAATGTCCTTATAGACAAGAAGAGAAGAATAAACATCATAAGGAGGGAAGAAGTAAGTAGGGGATTGATAAGAGTGTCCCTTGTGGGCCATAAAGTCAGCAGCTTTGTTGCTTTCTCGTCCAATGAGGCGGAATTTCACATCCGAGAAGCAAGCTATATCCTTACCTAGCTACATTATAAGCAATTGTGTTTATACACCAAGGCACACATTTGGGTTGGACAAAACCGAAATAACCTGATTGTTATTCCTTCCACAATAATATTGGGAAGGTTGAGCCTTAGCGCACACCAAATGACATCCTTAGCAGCCCAAGCTTCAATTTACATAATAGAAAAATAAGAATTAAGGGCTTGGGCTCCCGCACTATCTAAATTTATTATTTATACCTTATTAGTCCTTATTAAACCTTATATGAATTGATAAAGACTGAAAATAAGGTGAATAGAATTCAATACTCATTACATTATCAAAGGCCATATATTTGGCTGTTAAAATATTTCTTTGCTATATTAAATTCTGGAATAACAAAACCCAATAATGATCATAAGAAAAAACCAACAACAAGTTTCTGCATTGTGTAACCCTATTACTGAACAACTGGAAATAACAAAGATAAATTGCTTATGATTTCAATGGAGTCATTATCCACCCAACAAAGGGTTTAAATGTTGCTTTCACCTTTTTTGTTGTTTAATACGTCGCAAAATGTCATCTACATGTGTCATGTGACATTGTTAATGATAAATCTCCCCAGATCATCATCTTTAGAAAAGGAGAGGAGCAAAAACAAAAGAAAATAACAATTGATAAAGACGGAGAGTAGGAAGAAATCAGGGTTTGTCGCCTTTAACAGTATGATTAATAATAAGAGTAATTATTGGAAATTACAGTACATATAAGCTTGTCATATTTGTCTGCGTGGTTTCAATCATTTATCTTGCAGATTCCCAACAAAATGATAAAGTCTCATCCTTTCAGAGTTAGATTCCGTTCTTATAGAACAAAGCATCTCGAGGGTAGATTGATACATACACCAATTTGGATGGTTTACCTATAAAAGGCAAAGAACTTAAAAAAATCACTAAATTCGTTACCACTTATAACTTATAACTTTGATCTATTCTCTTCACCTTAATAAAACAAGTTTTGGAATAAATAAAGAGTGCATTTTGAGTGTACATTATAACTTATTGTATAACATGCATAATGACATTAATTTCAATAAGAATGACATACACTGTACAAATAATGACATGAATCTCATGTCATTTCAGTTTTTTTTGTTACAAAAAAAGCAGTGGTTTGTGGGTTATTACACCATAAATTATAGTGTAACACTTACACCCAATAATTTGTGATAAGTAAATATAGATTAGGTCTAATATGAGTAAATTATTGTAAAAGAGAGTTGGAAATTTTGTTGCTCATTTAGTTGCACGTTTGAACCATCTAATCGGGGTTGAAATTTTTTGTGTGTATTCTTTTCCCCAAGCGGTCCTGTCCTTTTGTTGAAATTGAATTGATTAATGAAGCTCCCATTTACTTGTTTCTTTATAAAAGAAATTTCAATGGGAATCGAAAGTTCAACCAAGTATAATAAGTTCGATTATGTCTAATAAGTTTTTATTTTATCAAAGTAGAATAATTAGTAACTTTAATGTTTAATATTAGAAATATCATTATCATTATCTTTGATCTTTATAACTATAAAGTTCAACACCCTTCTATTATTCCCAAATCTTATTTAAAGTAAACTTTATAGAAGTCTTCAAAAAGTCTCCAAGTGGGAGACGTAGAAAAAAGTTATCTATCCGTCCAATTAAGTATGATAAGGGTATTTTTGGCAAACTATGACCAAAATTTAACCATTTAATGAGGTCATAATAAAAGTTAAAAGTCTCAATTTTATTTCACTTTGCAACATTTTTGCAAAGCCCCGCACAAATTATAAGGTACTCCTGAATACATAGCTCTACTCCCAATCCCATATATTATCCATATTATAATGTAAATGAGCCTCACTTATCAGGAAAACATGAACAATTTTTTGAGATTGTGCATTGGGAATACATAGAGTTATGTACTCCAAGGTGTATGGTGTACCTTTTGAAAGTCGGAGAATTTTGTATGTTTATGTATGTTTTTAAGTTCATTGTGAATCAGGTTTATTATGTCATTACAAATAAAAGTAATATACTCCACTTGGAGGTATTTTCTTAAAAAGCAATAATGAGTAGAGGTGTTTGATTTTATACCTTCTCTTCTACTCCCTCCATCTTTAATTACTTGCTATATGTTGTTGTAGGCATAATTATATAGAAGAGAAGAAAGGTGTGATAGAACCATAACTTTGTGGAAATTGATAAATATTAAGAGTTATAGGTAGGAAGAGGACAAAAAAAGGAGAATATTGGTACTTTTTGTGGGCATGGTTACCAAATAAAGAAATGTTGCAAATAAAAATAGATATCCATTTATGAAAAATGTAGCAAGTAAAAAAAAAGGTGGAGGGAGTATCAAATAGTGTCTTTTATGGTCATAATTCGAAAACTTTAACTTGATTATGAAGTCTCACTACTAGAAATATCAATACATTTTGCATGTGAAATCTTTTTACGTTTGATTTGATACTTACTATTTCAAAATATCAACTTTTATAATGTTTCACATATATGCTACATAATTTTATCTATACTAATATATTAAAAGACGTTCCTAAGCAAGGAGTTTTGCCATGTGGCGCCTTCACTTAGAGTGTTTTATGTCTTGTAATCCACAAACACTAAAAAAAAATAAAAAAATGCATTATGTAAGATTTGATCTCGTGATCACACGCATATATACTAATGTCTAAACCACTAAACCAAGTGATACTTGATTTTATTACTTCAAAGTAAAATATTAATAAATAAAATATATAATTACCCAGGTGTAGCCTGGGCCTAAAAACTAGTTAATAGTAAAAAAATATGCACTAGAAACCATATAGTAAAAAAATCAAGTAATACCAATAAGAGATAGAGTGGATGGAGTTATTTGAAGTAATATTACTACGAACATCTACAGTGATACTTAATGTTTTTCATCAAAAATTTAATTATTTTCGTTGTTTTCCTTCAAAAAAAAAATACTAGTTCTTGAAAATTGCTTTATTTGAAAGTTAATTTGTGCATTTGATTAAAATTTCCTCAACCAGACTTAATATAGAAATCTATCTAGGACAGACTTTATAACTAGAATAAGATAAAACCGATAAATAGAGTGATCCACTAAAGAAAAACCCATTTTTTTTATAAAGATAATATAATGTATAAATTGTTCAATCTGGTAGTTTATTAGAGTAATTATATTTTTTTTAACTAGAATATAGGACGGAAAATTGGAATACAAGTTCATATATATCATCTTCTTGGCTATTTAGCTTACTCGGGATAATAGATAAATAAACAACAAAAGTAATATGATATGTTTTGATAAGATTAGATTGTGATGTGTGAAATTAGGGATATAACTGAGAGAAAAGATGATAAACAAAAACCCTCCCCTAATATAAATGGAAAATACTTTAATCTTGTGGAAGATAGGTTTTATTTGAATATTTATTTAGTCTTTCTTAAAAGTTTACCATCGGTTGTACTTGTTTTTGTTTTTTAGGGCATGTAAGAGCTCATAAAGCTCCTTTAGATTTTCCTGTGTTTTATGTTTGGTTTTATTAGCTATAGGATGTAATTCGTTGTTTCTTTAATGTACGTTTTCTCGATGTCAAAAAAAAAAAAAAAGAATTTACCATATACTTTGTAAGTTAATCCTATATGGAAATGTCATGATATGAAGTTCATAGGCGAAAATCTATATATATTTTGAATACAAGAAATAAAGTTATTACACCCTTTTTTCAAGAAAAGCGGAAATCTATGTGTGATTCGACTACATTTTGGACGAATTTACCAATTTGTAAATTGGGTACAAAAGGACAGTTGTATGCTCAAACATAACATCCTACTTATTCCTACATAATCATATCAAACACTACTCCACATGTTACATGCACGAATCACCACTATCTCTTACATATATGCACGGTCTTGGATCATCTTCAATCTCTATCATCTTTCAAGACAAGAATAATTAAGCCATTGAAAAGCAAAGGAAAGAATAAAGAAAGTGGCGAGAAACACTACTTTTGCTATTAATATTGAAGTTTCTAACACATTTCCAAACAGTACTTTAGGTGTTAATGAAATGTCTACTTCATTTACATACTTAGGTAGAAATAGGCCCCAATAAAAGGCATTAAACATGCAAGGCATGCCACACGCATCCCCGATCTATCAATCTCGTGATGTTAAGTTGATACATCTAGGTAGTGGCGGATCTAAAAAACTATCTAGTGGAGTCAAAAGGATATTGACAAGTTTTTACGGGATTTAAGTTATCAATCTTTACAAAAAAGAATATCAAAAAACCTAATTTTTACATGGATAATCCCCAATTTTTTCAAATTTAAGTGGAGTCAATTGACCCTATAAAGGTGAAGGTGGCTCGGGTTCCCCTTGCATGTAGATATAATGTTGTGGTTTGGGAATGGACTTATCAGACTTTAAGTCATAAGAGTAATATTAATATTGTATTCCACAATATTAAGCTGTCATAAGAGCAAAATTTTTTTGGATTAGTTAGTTATTAGCGTACAGTAAGTTTCTAGCTAGATATTAGGTTTTGCTCGAGCAGGTGTTAGGCAAGATTAGATGACGAAATAATATAATAAACAAAAAGAAACATAGTAAGCTTTCTTGGTATCTTTTGCAAAACATTACTTCAAAAGCTAATTCGATAGCTTATGCAAAACATAACCCCCTAAAGCTACATTGTTGTGCAAACTTCTAAATCGGTGAATACCTATACATATAGTTATAGTATATTAGCGGGGCCGTCTAACTGTTGGGGCCTGTTTTTGTAAAGTTTGGCCTTAATTACATTTCACAAATGTTATAGGGTGTCATCGCGCTATAAGGCTTTATTATTATTTTTTAAAATATTTACTATATCAAAAGAACAATTTTATAATATATATTTGACAAAAAGAACATGAAACGAAAAGTTGGAGAAAATACAAAATAAGGAACTTACCTATGAAGTTGATTTTTGTTGCATACCTTCTTTTTCTAGCTGAAATGAAACCATCCTGCAAAATATAATCTCTTCATCTTCTCCCTCTAGCAAAGCAAGGGGCTTATATATATGGGATTAACTTTCCCATTAAACAAACATCCTTATTTTTATTAGGGACATTTTAAACAAGAGAGTTAGAATTGACGTAATTTAATTTGGTTCTTTAATTGTGGATAGCATAGTCATTAGGAGATTGTTTTTATTTCCCAAAAACAATACACCACTCTGTTAATATTCAAAGGGATTTTTGGGGTGAGTGAAAGAATTAATATTTGGTAAATAGTTAACTGTTAAATTGAAGAGGTTTTATAAGTTTACTTAAAAATTGGGAAGTATTAATTTATTTTTTCTTTTGGGGCGCCTTGTATATTAGAATGTATTGTCAATATACTGGACAAGTCTTTCAAGCTTTTAATCTGCAACCTAACAATAACATAGAAAAACTCAATCTTAACCCAACCTATTTATTAAACAAGTAACCCATTTAACTTAGTCAATTATCATATTATAAATTGAAAATGACATAAAATTTATATACCAATTAAATAAACAAATACACTACAAAAGTTATGCATGCTTAATGTTTATTAAAATAATTACGACCTATCATTAGTGTTTTTTGAATTATTTTGACCAAATTTTACATTTGTCAGTAAACTTTTCTCTATAAATATGTAAAACAAGTCAAAGCAAATTATTTTCGGATCATCTCAACCCTAACTTAACCCTTTTGATTTAACGAATTGATTATAGTTATTACTTAGATGGGTCGAAAATTCCAATCTTAATTCACTTATTTGGTATTATATTCAAGTCAAGTGGTTCCGTGACAGGGGTCTAACTTTTACTTGAAAACCTCTTTAAAATTGGCCAAAGTATAAACTATAAGGATCTTCAATGATTCGTATAAATTATATTGCCTCCTGGTTACAAAATGAGCGAGCTAGTGTCTTAAGTTTAGTAGTATGTTACGTACTATTGATTTTTTATTGACAGATCTCTTGAACCATATAATAACATTATGCGTGTGCGTATATCAATTATTTGCATCGCCGTATAAATTTCATATTATTTATATTGCAGTTAGGATCTACAAATCGGTGGTGAGCTAATTAATCAATGATCCTTGAATCATGCTATGATTCTTGACTGTAAAACCAATTAGAAGTATCATATAATTTTCATCAATAAAGTCGATATATATGATTTTCATCAATAATTCCATCAATAAAATAGGTTCGTTAAGTCAGATTTGAGTCAAGTAGCTTTGATTGTAAGTTATTTGTACCTTCCAGATTGGATCATATAGGCTTTGGTAATAAACTGGAAATTATTATCCAAATCTTCTATTAAGCGCAGTTTCTCTGCCTGCAAGTCTGCATAATACAAAGTATTCGACCTAGTTAAATTTAAAAAAAGAAAAATCAAAGGAATTAAATTTTGTACTTCATCCGTTCCAAATTAAATGTAACAGTTTCCATAAACAGCAATTTCAAAGTCTACAAACTACTAAAAGTTTTCTTTCTCTCTCAAACCCTAGCCTCCCCCTCTCTATTTCTCTCTCAAATCCTAGCCTCCCCTACCCTTCTTCATTAGTTAGGGGCTGCCATGGATGATTTCATCCATGGTAAGCCCCTTTTTCCCTTTTATTTTTAGTTTTTAATTCATTTTCTTGTTTTGTTTAATAAATTAGTCTCTCTTTATGAGATCTTTTCAAACCCTGTTATGGGGTTTTTAGTTTCTGTTTTGGAAATCTCCTTCTCCCCTATGGGAGTTGTGAGTATGATTTTTTTGTTTTTAGGTATAAGAAATTGTTCTCATTGGTTGAAGTTCGAGACTCTATATGAAGGTATTAGAATCTCGGATGCGGTCAACATGAATCGGTCAAGAATGTTCTTCCCAAACTACATCAAAATGATAGACTTCATCATCAATAGCTGCTTGATTCAGCAAATACAAGGGGGATGCGCTGTATTGCTCGATCTGGTTCATTGTAGTTCCTTCGAATATGAATTTGATTTAGCCTTGTTTAATTGTATCTTGTTTTTCTTTAATACCTATTGTAGATGCCGTTTGGCCTTCAATTAATGAATTTTCTCTTTCAAAAAAAAAAAAACAGTAATTTCAAATTAAATGCAACATTTTACGTCTTTCTATTCTTGGTAAAGTTTTTGAATGGGAAATTATGAATATGCCCTTTAATTTACTATAACTAATTAAGCCTTACTCCACTAATTGTTGTTGTCCCACTTTCTCTCTCCATATTAAGTTAGGGCCTGTTCTCCCCAGCTTTTTTTCAGTTCAGTTCAATTCAGTTCCTAAATGATAATCATTACTATTAATTAGTTATAATTTAATTCAGTTCAGTTCAGTTATTTTATGCCGAAGAGAACGCCCTAATTCCCTTAGTTTTTATTAATCTCACCTTAAGAAATTTTGCCTAGGAGAATGTGTCATCCAAATTGTTGCATTTAATTTGGAACGGAGGAAGTATTTTTTTTAGCCTCATTATAACAGTTTTTTTTATATAATTAATGTCAAATAAAATTATATCATTTTAGTCAATGTACCAAAAAGAAAAAACCATCAAGTCTATCGAAGAATCGTTTCTCAATATCATTTAAGAAACGGAGGGATAAACATGATCAATATTTTTTTTTATCGATTTTTTCACCAGGTACCCCTGTGATTTTTCAAAATTCATGGGGTACCCATGTTTTTAAAAAAATACACCGGGTACCCTTACTATTTCAATAAAATTCATGAAATGCCTTTAATGACTAACGGTGTTAAGTTTCCGTTAGTCATTAACCCTAATTCACCCCTCTAGCCCTAATTAAACCCTAATTAACTAACTAAACCTAATTAACTAACTAAACCTAATTAACTAACTAAACCCTAACTTATAACCCTACCCTAACCCCCTAACTTGAAACCCTAACCCCACCCTCCCACCATCTCCCCCCACCCTACCCTCCCACCACCCCCCGGCCCCCCCCCCCCCCCCGCAGTACCCTCTCCCCCCCCCCACCCCGTCGATTTTCGACGATTTCCCCCACCCCCGTTGATTTCCCCCCACCCCGAGTTGATTTCCGTCAATTTCCCCCACCCCATCGATTTCCTTCGAATTCCCCCCTCCCCGTCGATTTCCTTCGAATTTCCCCCCCACCTCATCAATTTTCGTGTGATGTGTGCGGTTGCTTGTGCGAATTTCCCACCACCCCGGTGGTTGCTTGTGCGAAGAGAGAGAGAAGGGGAAAGCGTGTGCGGTTGAGGAGGGGTCATGGTCGGTGGTTGAGGAGGAGAGAGAAGCTAGAGGGAGGAGGGTGAGGAAGGAAATCGACAAGGGGTGGGGGTCATGGGGATGGGGAGGGGAATTCCACGAGGAAGGTGGTGGTGGTGGGGGAGGGGGAGCTGCTGGGGTGGTGGGGGAGGGGGCTGGGGTGGTAGGGGAGGGTTAGGGTTAGGGGTTAGGGTTAAGGGTTAAGGGTTAGGGGTTAACAATGGTAAAATGGTAAATAAAGCTAACGGAAACTTAACACCGTTAGTAATTAAGGGCATTTCATGCATTTTAATGAAATAGTAAGGGTTCCTAGTGCATTTTTTAAAAATAAGGGTATCCCATGAATTTTGTAAAACCACAGTGCTACCTGGTGTAAAAACCCTTTTTTATTTTTCGAGGGGTGTGCAAGATTTTTTTTCTTAGAATGGATTACAAATTTTCAATGATGGTTTATAATTCACGTTATCACAAGCTGTAAAGCAAAACATTCTAAAGTGGAATAAATAACATCAGGTTTAGAGAAGCAAATTCCACATGTTGTTGTCTTTAAACATGTAATATTTCTCACACGACAAGTTGCACTTACATAATATAAGTATATAATATAAATTCACCAAATAATTACTATAATATAAAAGGGGATTAATGTTATTCGCACAATTTCAGAAAAACAAAGCAACACATAACTTGACTTGTAACAATGCAAGAAGACGACTTTTAGATTTCAAGATATTGCAGAGAAATATACAATGATATGATGTAACATGACTTGAGACGGTGTGGTACAGCTAATTGTACTACATTTACAAATCCAACTCCCAACAACAACATTTGGACTTGCGAGTTTTAAACTTTCTCTTACGCTCTTTCCTTTTTAACATCATCCATTCTCTTCAACCTAAAATTCTGAGTACTAGGTATTCTTATAGGGAAACTCAATAAGAGCCCACTCATAAAAAAAAAAAACTTGTGAACATGAATCATGATGATAAATGAGAAGATTCAACAAATCTTAAGACAATATTATCAAAGTAACTTTTAAGATATGAAATCTATAGCACATTTCTAAAGAGATCCCTAACGACCCATCAAAATCCAACTTAAAAGAAAAAAAAAACAGCATTCTTCACTAGTAGTAAAGTGGAAACCCTAAAAGTCAAATTTGAAGCAAATTAAATTGCACAAAAGAGCAAAGCAAAGCAAAGGGCAGGAAACATGTGCTCACAATTTTTTTTTTTTTTGTTTTTGAAAGGGTGCTCACAAAGTTATAAGTATAGTGGAAAAGAGATTAAGATGCATCATCCAATAGAACCTTTGACAGAAGGGTAACCCAGAAAGGAAAGGGACAAAAAGATGAGGAGAGAGAGAGAGAGAAAGAATTGTTCAACTTTGTTGCACTCAGAAGATTCCCTTGCCTGCCAAATACATCAACAATTTCTAGTGGTTTAGCACTTTGGAAGGACTATAATCTGTTAATATAAATGGAAAATAGGGAATCCAATGATGATAAATGTCACAAAAACAAGAATATTATGTTAAGCCAAAGTTTTCTTGAGTCATTGCACAATGCACATGATATACATAATGTATGATTTGTCATTTTTGATATTATTATTATTATTGCTTTGATGCTGCTACTTCCATCGTTTAGTTTTTTGAATAGCCATTCTAATATGATTGTTACACATGAGTGAATGAATGTGAGGATGCAGACACATTTTTCTCAATCTTTTGTTGATGTATGGGCTATGTTTTGCCCCTGTTTTTGGAGACACACCCATTATTATTCATGTACAAATTACCAGGGAACAGAAATCTTCTAAGTTATTGACTTGCTATATAATTACTTGCCTACAGTACCTCTCCGATGGCTGCTAAAATACTGACAATGAGTGTCCACTTTAAGCTCTAGCACACACATATTATTCGTGTCAATTGCACACTTTTTGGCATTATGAACATACTTACCGTTGATTGGTCTAGTGGTAAAGATATGATTCAAATCTTAATAGATGCAGTTTGGGACGGGGATTCCCTTTAACTTCCTCCATACTCACAAGAGGCCTTGCTGATGTACTTGGACTAGATTAACCTGTGCAAAGTCCTAATTTAGTAAGGCACCTCTTCTGCTAATATGGTGATACTCAATTACTCATATGTCTAAAAGTGGACCCTAATTATTATTGCTAAAGGTTTACTCGAGAGATTTGGCACTATAAATATAAAATCAAAATCATCACTACTGCTACGCAAGTCTTTTATAGGCCTAACGAGGTCACATTACTATTTCAAATTACACCATCCTAGATTTGGACCAAATAACTAAAGTGGGTTCCATGAAGTAAAGAAAAACAATTATCTATCAATAAATATCAGCAATGCATAGTAAAAAAAACAGTAATTACTGCTGACCTACATTATAGGCCATATAAATTAAAATTTTTAACGGAGTAGTATTCATCAATAATGGGGTGAAATATTAAGATGTTTCTTAATACTTAGCAACATATCTCTTATTGGCAATTTTTATACAAAAAAAGCTTTATTCTACTTCTCTTTTCTTTTAGTTGCTACACTTTTTGTTTTCACACTATCCAATACATTGCTTTGATCAATAAGATCTTTAATTATGCATAGCGAAAAAATATAAAAATTTGATATTATGAAAATATGCATTAAAAATGAATCAAACAAGATCTCACTTGACTATGTTATTTCTTATACATTAGGAATAACAAATCGAACAATGTTAGTTGGTAAATAGTAATTAATATGCAAGCATAGCATCTAAAAAAAGACGAAGAAAGTATTATTTAAACAGATAAGTCATGTTTCTCTCTCTCTCCTAGATTTGTGTCATTTACCAATGTTGCATGTATTAAGAAACGGAAGGAGTATAAAATATGAGACATTACATGATGAGGTCACTTTCACATACATAAGAACGGAGAAAGGCGCAGGCTGCTTAATAATGGAAAAGTGTACTGTTTACCCTAGCCCCTAGGTAATCCACCCATGAGAATAAAAATAAAGATATGATTTGTATTGCTGAATTGGATTCCAAAGGGGTGGACAAAGTTCTTTCCCACAATAATACATCATTTTGGGGAAGCAAAAATATATTTCAAAATCCCCATATTATAAAAATCTCTCATTTTTTGTGCGCATCTTGATTACTACATTGATCAACAAAAACTTAGTTCCATCAGAGTATGTCTCGTCGCATTGAAATTGTGATCAACATGTTTACCTCATTAATAGCATGATCGATCACCCAGTGAAACCCGCCATATTCTGCCCATCTTTTCTCCAACTTCATCTGTTGGCAATGGGTGAGCCCTGAAAATGGTAGCGTACTCATTCAAGTCCTAGTCTTCTTTTTCATTGGTTCCAGCTTCGGCTTGGTTGTTTATACTGGCTTTAGCCTTCGCAACAAATGTTGGATCTGGTTCATGCTTGACCGAAGGCTCTTTCAGTGCCATGCATATGTAAACAGCGATTACCACGTTAATTGATATAACGGCCAGAAATCCACCCAACAGCGTGTGATGATAAGGAGAAAGGTTTGCTAAACCTGATACATATTATACCCACAAAAGTAAATTTTAATATCAATTACTAGAGTAATTATACAGGAGGAAACTTTGCTAAACCTGATACATATTATACCCACAAAAGTAAAATTTAATATCAATTACTAGAGTAATTATACAGGAGGAAAGAAGAACAATAGCAGTGATTAGTGAACCTACATCATACTACATAATTTTTGAAAGAAATTTAAATAACTGACAAAGACTCCTCCCAAATAAAAGAAATTTAGTAAATTCTACTTAAAAGCAATGATTTTAATTTTGAACAAAGAAACGGAATTGCTGTCTAATTTACCTTTAATACTACAGTCATAAGCATATTATTAAATGCAATTATTGTCCTTGTAAAAGCCAAATAAACTACTAACTTAGCTTCCAAACAGCAGAAAGAGGCAATAAGGGGGGGGAACAGAATTACAGAACAGTAGTATGAAAGATTGTTGATTCTGTTTGTAAAACCAACATATCAGAAGATATCTAAAAAGCAAGACTCTTCACCAACTTGTTCAGAACCAAATTAACTAAATGACAAGCATTCTAAGAGACTTAACTTCACTTGGTGAGACAACTTCTTGGGAACCAGTCACTGGAGAGCCTATTGAGCTAAGAGGAAATTACAGGGGAACCCTGGCCTACGGCGTAACTGCTATTACAATTCCAGATCATACCAGGATAATAAAAATCCAATGCTCCACGATACAGAAGCTCAAAGAGTCGGCTGAGGGCTCTGACATTAATCTTTTATAACTTAAACCTTACAGGTCCTAAAGGCGCCCGGATGAGGCAAAGCTATGACTTATGGCTCTTGAACTGAAGCTAACTCCTGGAACAGATACACAATGACAACTTGAAATTGATAATATGTGGGTCTCAACTTAGCTAGCTTCCAGCACTCAAGCAAATGTCCCAACGCTCTGGGATGTCTAGGTCTCCTGGAATAGAGATTACCTCAGAACTTAAAGGATCTAGAAACAGAGTATTCATAAGCCTAGACCTTATTGAAAGTCGAAGTGTTGAGGCCCAACAACAGAACTTTGAGGAAAGTTGCTCTTCCCGTGTTAAGGCTTACTCAAAGACAAATAATTCCAACATTAATACATACTTCCTCCGTTTTCTAATATTTGCAATGGGTCCAAGACTTGTAGTGTTGTAGGCTTGTAGATCATAACTCTCAAGGATTTCTAGTGTTGTAGGCTTGTACCCAATACTTCCTCCGTTTTTTTTAATTGTAATATTTCCCTTATTTAGAAGTTTCATATTAATTGCAACGTTTCTTTATTTATTAACATATTTTCTCTATCTCTCTCGTATCACATGGGTCCCACTTTTTATCTATATCTATCTCTCTCCTCTTTACATGTCTTTCTTAAAAAATGTGTCAAAAGGAGATGTTGCAATAACAATGAAACAGAGGAAGCATTATAGGCTTATACTATGCTATAAAGTGTGGTTGAGCTGTGCTTGTCCTTGAAGCTGGACTACCAACCCCTCCTTACATGTTGATGACATCAGGGTCTTTATCACACCAGGATATATGGGCAAAAACATGAGCCCAAGCCACGCAACCAGATATGACAAAGGTCTATAACATTCACAATGGGTCCAAGACTTGGGGCCTCATGGCTGAAAGATTTTAGGGCATATTATATGCCCTGCAACAGGTACCCAAACAATAGGCTGTAATTCAACTGTCCAAAGGTCTATATTATTAGTTTCACCTGCCGGTTTTCATCCTCAGGAACTTGTCACACTCGTAGACATTTGCATTACTTGCTTCATAAATAATATAAAAGTTTGTCTGAAACTACCTATTAAAAGTGACTTATTGCGAGAAACTACCTATAAAAAAAGTGGGAAAAATCTACCTTATAAAATGTTTTCGTTGCAAGAAAGTATTGCCGGATTCAAGCAAGTTGACTCTTTTAACCAGCATTGACCATTATGTGCTAGTTGTGATTTCATTTTTGCTTCTTTTTTCTTGTCTTCTTCCTCATTTCTTTTCCTTTCTTCTTTCAATCTCCTTGAATTTCAGCTTCCTGCTGCCAACCAAATCCTTTGCTCTCATTTTCCAATTAATAACTTCCTATATTTACTGAAGCAAATTCTAGCAAGGTAAACAAAGTTTTCCTCTATAATCCAATACTCATAACTCCAGTCAGGTACCTTAAACTTCCCTGAAATCCTCACTCTGCTTCCACGATATAGCTCTGGAGTTCACTTTCCTCCTCCGGGATGTTAAGGTACCTGCTTTCGACCTCCACGGTGTGATCTGCAGTCGGCCCCGTCTTCTTGTATCCATTGTCAAAACCCGCATCGACCCACGCATCTTATTCAGAGCATGAATATTCATGAGGTAACAGGCTTACTAGCTAACTTTCAGCTTCAGTTGAGGATAAATACATGCCCAAGAATTTCAAGCCAAAATAAAATTACTTTGCAGTGGAAATCGGGAGAGATTTGAAGGAATTGAAGGGGTTTTGTTTTTTCAATACTTTTCATTTAGTTTAGAGAGGAGGATCAAGCCTAGGCATCAAAGTTGTGTGAAGAGTGGAATTTGTTTCCTCATCTTGTAATGTTGAATATGAAGGAGAATAAAAATAGAAAGAGATTGGCTGTTTGTTGTAGTTCTTCTATGCCTAAGAGCAATTCGAGGAAAGAGAACAGAAGAAAGGAAGACAAATGAAGAAGACAAGAAAAAAGAGGCATAAATGAAATTACATGACTAGCACATGTTGGCGACGGCCGAAAAATTCAACTTGCCTGAATCTAGCGGTAACTTGCAATGAAATTTTTTTATGAGCTAGTATTTTGCCCCTCTTTTTATTATGTAGTTTCTCGCAAAAAGTCAGTTTTAATAGGTAGTTTTTGACAAATTTTCCAACGTAATAAGGAAAAATTGAAGTACTCCAGTTATTATGTGTCTCAGTCTCCAAATTGTATATGATGTAAAATACAGTGTACCTCTTCCTTTCTAAGATGTCTTAATGAGATATGTTTAAGATAAAACAGGTCTTATACAAAGTCACCAAAATGGTACTAGCATCTTATTTCCAAAGAAGCAAACTCTAGGAATCTTGCAGTCTTGCTCGTATAATTTACATTGTTCAAAAACGGATAACACCAACTGGAATAAGCTAAAAAGGTTCCAAGATAATGCCAACGGTAAAAGTAATGTTCACCTCACTGAATGCCTCTCTATCCATAGCACAATCAAAGGCAATCCTGTTATCATAAATTCATAATGCTAATACTTTTTTGGAAGGCTTCCTAGGAAACATATCTAATATAACTAATAAGGCACAATATGCCAGGACTAACGAGACTCTATTGAAGAATTTATGACATCTGGAAGTATTAGAGGAATTCTGGACGGCTTCCTAGGAAACATATCTAATATAACGAAAAGCACAATCAGCAAAGTGAATCTCTATTATCATGATATCATAAGCTTTAAATCGAATACTCATACCAGGAGAAGAGCCATAGAGTAGTTGTGGCAAGGCATGATATCTAATAGAACATTTAATGACATTTGCAGGTATAAGAGGAATTTTGGACAGCTTACCAGGAAATACATTATGCTGAAAGCCATATATGATAGCAATTGGAAAAACCCACATGAATACCGAAGCAATAAAAAACTTCTTAACTACTTCAATCGCTGTAGCCATAACCTGCAAAAACAAGGCATGAAATAACCAACAAAAGAATATTTACTACTGTGATGAATGATAAATATGCATAAAGACTGACAAATGAGTAGGAAAAAGACACCATATAGGCATATACGAGCATGAACATGAAATCAAGGTATCCCCAATTGGTCCCACCATCAAACGCCATATAAGGTGTGGAATATAGTAGCTATTGAACCTTCAATACTCTTAAGCCATAGACTCAACCCCACCTCTAATATATATGACCTTGGGATAACCTTCCATCCTAAAGATGTGCTAGTCTCCTAGGTCCAATAGGACCATAACACCCTATCCTTGGTCAATGGAAGTTACAAAATGCACATCGGAGTTTGAAAACTGGTCTTGCAGATCAACACATCCTCCCATCACATTTTATCTTCACTCATGTCCTCCCTAGTTTACTTCCATGAACATCACCCTAAAAGAATGGTGCACTTTGTTGTTACATGCAGTACTAACTACTAGCATATCCTTTAATCGTAAAAATTGGACTTTCACACTATTCACATACACTCTATTATGATTTATACGTAAGGATTGATATAGTAATCAGTTATGTGGGATCTTACGCACATAGACAATCGAAAAAAATAATTGGGTAAAGTTGTATATTGGAAGGTGTTAAGCTCTACATTTTGCAATTAATAACCCAAACCTTCCCTCTCTTTGCACCAAAGATTCATTACGGAAGCCTCGCCTACATGTGTTTCCCTCTGGTAAGTTTGTCTCCACAAATCCATCATTCTTCTCAAAATATTAAAACAGATAGATTACGCATTAGGGGTATAGATGAAGGATGGACGATACCGGTGTGGGTTGGAATTAATGTCCCACTATGTTAAGGTACAAATGAGTCCAGTGAGACTAACCTAATTGGTATCGTGGTTTCGTCGTGCTACGATTCAATGAATAGATCTATCGAGCATACCACTACTACCATATACTAATTCAGTAATTCTACAGCATCTGTGGCATTGGTCGGTAATAATACAAACATAAGATGAACTGAAAGGTCTTGGAGTAAATTTAACGTTCAACAAGTCAGCTGTTTCAATTACATTCGCAAAGTCGCAATATAGCATCCCAATTCCCAATTTCCCATTATAAATCAATCGAATAAAGTCGAAATCCAGTCATCAAAAAGTGAATTCGATAACAACTAACTCTTCAATGCTTAGCTATAGTACTCAGTGGCGTATCCAAAATCTGGATTTTTTTCATTTGAACGAGCATCACATACTACTGAATTATATTAAATGAATTCTTACTCAAATATTTGATGCTAAACTACAAACTTTAAAAATTAAAACTTACAATACATTAAAATTAGTCCTACACGAACCTTCAACTTTGATGGAATCGTCAAAAAAGATCCTTCAGTTTCTTTCCTCGAGAAGTAACTTGAATTGATGCTAGAAATACATAATTCGAAATCGAAGTTTTTAGATAGAAAAAAAAAATAACTGGAATGAAATCTGTAATCTGTAGAGAGAGATGGAATTTCCCTAACAAAATTCTAGTGATTGGAATTTGGAATCGGAGTCTCGGAGAGTTAGGGTTACAAACATCTTTTCTAATGTTTCTTCCTTTCTTTCTGTTTTTCTCCTCTTACGAAGTGGAGTATTTTTTTTCTTTATCCTTTCCCTTAAAAACGGGTGTAAATGAGACGAGACAACTCGTAAGCTACTCGAGAAGGCGAGATCAACTCGGTCAAAACTCGACTCGGATAAACTCGAATCGAACTCGAGCTTGACTCGAGATGTTGGCGAGACGAGTTTAGCAACTCGATACTCGACTCAAAAACTCGTGAGAAGCTCGAATACCTAATTATCCATAGCTAAATATCTAAATTCAACATATTTTCTATCTTATGGTTGCTTTTAACCCGAGACACTTGCAAGTTTCAAGCTACTCGAGCTCTACTCGGTTTGTCTTTTCTTTAAGAAAACTCAGTCAAAACTCGAAATGCGAGTCCAGTCGAGCTAGCCCAAAGTCAAACTCGACTCGCATCATTTACACCCCTAATTGTGGGAGTAAAAAAGTCTTATGTGAAATCTATACATACTTCCTCTGTTTTTCTTTAAGATGCACCATTTAGCATTTGGGTAGTACTACCTCCGGTCTATTCCTTTTTGGGATGTTCCTTATTAGTTTACCCATTTCTTTTATTTCTATTATTGGCATGGGACCACTAACTTTCCATCACACATACATTCAACTTTAACATATAATAATAGTTTCTCTTTCTTTCTATGTCCCACAACATTGTTTCACCTAAAACTTTGTGCAAAAGAAACGGGTAAACTAATAAAGACCGGAGGGAGTATTCAACAACTAATTTTGACAAATTTTCTTTAACAGGTGAGATTTTGTTAAATTTGTCTCAATGCGAGGATTCCAAATATCAAGTTCTTATAATTTTTACTTATGCGCAATTAGAGATATCAAAACAAGAAACCGTGTTGGAGTACTTGAAAAAAAAAATTGTGCAACTAAAATAATAGATGAAGTGTGTCATTAAAACGCGCGGCAAGTTCTATAGTATGCCAAGTCAACCCTACTCTTAAGTAAAAGCATGGCACTATGGCAGGTCTGTTCTCTATATGACACTCATCTCTCATGCAAAAACTCTTACCTTACATTCAAAAACAACCTTGTGGAGAAGACATGAAACTCCTACCAATGAGCTAAGTAGCTAACATAATTCATCACAAACTTTTACATTACAAAATAAGAAAGTAATCAAGAGTTAAGCATTATATTATTATGTTTTTACGAACACATTTACAAGAAAAACTCGAGGGACCGCCACAATCCATATGTTGCCACCCTTCTTCTCAATTGCTTACATGGTACCATGTCACTATGTGATATGACATTTATTTAAAATTCTTCAACTATTCAAAAACTAAGGGAAATGTTTGTAAGAGGTCTAAAGCTCTTGACTCATCAATGCGCAAGTCCTTATCCAACTACCATGCTACAGCTTACACTTATGACAAAATTTTAATTGCGAACTCAACAATTACATCATTATGTCTTATCAAACAACCCAGGGCATTACTTGAGCCCAACAAATAATTTTACTCTACGTGCGAGGAATAGATTTGTTACTTTCAACATGTTTACTAATGTTTAACCATATCCTTGCACCATTTTAATCCAAAGAGAGTCCCAGATGTGTTGCACATTGAGATGATACTAACATTGTAATTTAGTTTTAGAATATAGCTACAATTTAACTCATATGATTACCTTTTATACCTTCACTTGAGTATCTTTTACTTCTTCCATCTCATAATAGTCTAAACACTTTACTTCTTTATTTGTTTCAAATTAGTTTAAAGGCTTCTTTTTTTGGTATGAACCTAGTGTTATCATATTAGTTTTCTTACACCCCTTTGGACCGCACTTTATATCTATCAATAATATATACCAAACTTTCTCTCTTCTATAGTAAAAATACCCCCACCAACATTCATCTAATCTATTTTTGATAAAGTAAAATTTGATAATCACACTACAACTTATCATCTTAAATTATGTGTCTCATGTTAATTTTTTTTTTTTTTTTTGGAAAGGAGGGAGTATTAATTAAATTTGTTAACTCATGCATTACACATGTTAGAGAAGTAGTTGCCATTAGAAAGTAGGGCTATCGACCACGTTTTGGATCCTACATGCAAGCACACCGTGTGCCTACATGTATGAGAAGGGCTGTTCAAAGACCAGGGTCGGATCGGAATCTGGAACGGACCAGACCGAATCCTCGGTCCGAAGAAAATCCCGATTCCGGGTTTCCGGTATATGTTAAAAAGTTTAAAAAGTAGTAAAAAGTTCGAAATTTAGAAACCTACTACCTCCGTCCCAGAATAGTCTGAACACTTTCCTTTTATGTTTGTCCCAAATTATTTTGAACACTTTTTTTTTTGGCATGGTCCCACCATTAATATATTATTTTTTTACACATCTTTGGCCCACACTCAACCTTTTATCAATAAAACATTACTCAACTTTCTCTCTCCTCTAATAAAAGATACCCCATGTCCCCACCAACTCCTATCACATCTACTTTTTAAATAAATTACATTTGATAACCACACTACAACTTATCACCATAAACTACGTGTCCCAACAAGTGTTCAGATCTTTCTGGGACGGAGGGAGTACTATTTATAAACTTTAGAAATATTGTTATTAATATTATTAAAATTTTAATATATTTAATTTATAAATATTTTTAAATCAAATTAAATTTTTTTTTTTTAAAAAAATAAAGATTCCGATCCAACAGGTCCAACACCGGACCAGACCGGAAAAAAATTCCGGTTCAAGTCCACATTTTTTCCATATTCAGGTCCGCCGGTCCAGCCGGGTTCCAGTCCGATCCGGTCCGGTCTGGACCGGTGAACACCCCTATGTGTGAGACATGCGTGATGTTGTGCCTCTCACCCATGGTATTTGAGCTTTCTCTAGGTAGGACCGAGTATAAGACATATTTTTTTAACCCCCATTAGGGACCCCATGGTAAGATGAAAGACCCTGCTAAATCGAAACCTCTTGTAGGTTAACCCAGTCTGAGTTTGCAAATATACACTTTGAGAGTGGGGGAGATGGTACGCAGGGCCGTCTTAAACATTTTAGAGGCCTTGTTCTAATCTTAAAAATTGGGCTCCTAATATTAAGAAAAAAAATGAAATTTTCATAATAAAAAAAGTATGTATTAAACATGGTCTAAATTGGTCCCCAATTAATCAACTGCTAATTAACCAATGATTTCAACCTAAAAAATTAAAGAAAAAAATCTCATTAAAATATACACAATGCCACTAAGCCTTATAATATTACTTTACATTACAACATTACATATTGCAATTTGCAAGTTAGTTAGTGAGAACATGCTGCCATCTAATCGTCTTCTTCGTCATACACTCATATGGAGCAATTAGACTACTGCCAATATTCCAATAATTTCAAACCAAAAATTAAAGAAAAAAAATTGATTAATTAATAAACCCAATTGTATAATCGGTAAATGATAATGTATTAGTGTAGATATTTAGAATTTACCTTTTCCCGTCAAAAAAAAAAAAAAAAGAATTTACCTTTGTCTCTCACTCTCTGCTTTCTTTTATCTTCAACCTTCGTCACTCAAAAATATGCACGCCGAGATTGACAACCGAGAAACAATATCTTCACTCTTCGCTCTTAAGTCTTCTCATTTCTTCTTCCCCAAATTCCCAGAAATTAAAATATAACAAAAATTTAAAGGTTGAAGATTGAATGGAGAAATCAGAATTAATATTTTCATATTCTGCATAATTGTTGATAACTGATAACGAATGAATGAGAGAATTTTGGGAAGTTAAGAGAAATTGAGAAATTAAAAATATGGCTGATTTTCAAAAGATAACAAATTTTGGAAATTCGACCGAGAAATTAGGAGAACTAAGAGAGTTGATACTGAATTGTTGAAGTGGTGCGCTGTATCAGTTGAGAAATGAGAAGAAGACGCTTCTTTTTTTTTTAAAAGGCTGTGCTTATATTTGGGCCCTCAAAATTTCGGGACCCTGTGCTGATGGTGTGTTTGCACAGGCTATTGGCCGGCCCTCATGGTACGGAAAACCATCTCCCAAAGTGCCCCTAATGGGATCAAACCCCCAATCTTGAGGTCGTAAGGTTATTTCCTTATCAATTTGCGCGCAAACCAAGACATGTATCAGTTAGCAATCAAATTCTACTCCATAAGCTCTGATGGATAGTACAAGGCAAAATCTTGCATATATTCTGAGTGACTGAGTCCGAGGTGATTCAATCTATAAATGACTTTTAATGCTTTGAAGGGTATCCTTTGATGTCATACAACTATACAACTATACAACTATACAATTATAAGACTTTCTTGCCAAAACGCAGCTCTTAGTAAATTAGCCATTTGGATGTAAAGCCTCAATTACAATTCACACACTTGAATGTACCTAGAATTAAGCATCTTCTGCCTATAACCATTACTTTTAGCTCACCTGCTAACAATTGTAAGACCCAACAAATGAACGTAATAACTTGTAAATAATTGTAAGACCCAACAAATCAACTTAATAACTTGCACACAATTGTAAGAATAATAAATATACATAGAAAAGAAAAACTCAAAAAAGTATTCATCTGCTACGGAACTTCCATATTCTTTGTGGTTCATTTGGATTGCAATTGACAGTAAGTTCCCACTGCAGCTCCAAGATGTGTCAGCTAAATTACAGTCGACTACCCAAAAAAAATTATTAAACAAAAAATGAAAGCAGAGCTCTACAAGTCTACAAACTCTAAGATATGCACTGTGGAGAACGTACTAAGCATGAAAATTTTCAGCATCTCCTTGAACCTAAATGGCTGTGGACTAAACACTACATAAGCTGGGGAATGTACAGATGGGTCATGGAGATGTGTACTGCCAACAAAACAGTAAAAAAAACCCATAAAAAATGTAACTGTGGCTGTTTAACAGCAACTTATTAAATGTAAACTGGCTTAACATCGTTGGGTCCAAAGCTTGCGGCACACACAGGACACTTACGATGGCGGGTCTCAAGCACTTTCTGAACACAAGGATTGCATAATAAATGGTAGCATTTTGTGATGACCACCTGAAATTTTTACAGAATACGTATCAAATGAAAGATGATTTGAGAAGTGCGCTCTCTACTGTTGTAAGTTCTATAAATTAATTTGATCAGGTAACAACGGAAGTACCTCCTTGGGCCTGTCAAGGCAGACACTACACTTTAGTATTTCCTTATATTCTTGGAGCTCCTGGCGAAGCTTTTGCGCTACTGAACCCTCATTTTGCACTCTAAGACGCTCAGCTTTCCTTTTTACCATTTCCAGTTCTTCTTCTACCCTTTTCTTCTCAAACCTGATAAAAACAAGTTAGCCAACTTTATGTTTTATAAATGAAAAAGAGAATGATGTCAAAATACCTTTCTTTATCCAGCTCTATCTGCAAACCAGAGAGGTTTGCTCGACCATCTTTTACTTTACTTTGTAATTCTTCCAAAGATACTTTAGCATGATGGGAAATTTTTCTTGATTCTAACAGCCTCCGTTGGATATTTTCCAGAGAAACTGAGTTTTGACACCTATCTTCTGCAAGTCTACGGTTCTGGTCTGAGCAGCTTTTCACCTGTTCATCAAGTACATCCAGTCATTTATATTCATTATTAGATGACAAACTCCTCTTACAGAAGTTCAAACATACCTGATCCTCAATTCTTGCAGCTTTCATTTCAAAAAAGTCTCGTGAAACATTACTCTGCTGGATCTTCTTCTGCAGACTCTGTTTCTCCACAAGTAGAAGATCATGCGTCTGTTTACTGCGTCGACCTTCCAGTTCGAGCTAAAACACCAATGGCCAACCCAAAGACAAATTTGAACAAGATGGAATAAGATTAAACCCGGTAATACAGATTTCTGTCATTAATGCAGTCACAAACATACAAAAAATCACTACTTCGTCCAGAAAGCACAAAGAAAAGGCCCATTCACTTTAATCTTATTGTGTAAATGAAATAAGGTAATACTATTCCACAAAGATATTGTCAGGTCCATTTTAGAGAATCGAGCAGCAGTAACAAAGTTTTAAGTACCCCACAGAAAAGAGAAGCATATAGAAACCTTAGTTGATCTCCAAGACGAGTGAAAAAATGAAAGGAGCTCTGTGCACAGAATTCTGTAAAGACAACATGGAGCCATTGCCATACAATATTTAAGCAAGCAGATGTGTATCTCCCTACTAAATGATGCCCCACTTCTACTTGAGAAATATTAGCAAAATGATGGTTATGAGGGAACTTCATGGTTAATGTGTACATTGATAGTTGTCTCTAAATAAATAAGCAACCAGACAACTTAGTTAAACCTAGGGAGCTGCAAAAGGATTATGAACTTTTCAGCACATAAGCCTTATACCCAAAACTTAGGTTGTAAAATTATCAAGTAACAGGATATAACGACCTTAATAAATGACATTTCTTGACTATATCACAGCAGGTCGTGTTTTAAGGCTCCAAGTGCCACTTTGATATGCTCAAGAACCATATTCCAGTAATGGTATAGATTGAGTGATACACATGAAATTCTACCAAGGCAATTGCCCACATATAGATGCATTCAGTGAAAAAGACAGGGATGGCAATTGGCAAGGTCCATTTACCTTGATGTTATAATCATCTCTCTCAGTAATTTGCTGCAACAAGTGCTGGTTTTGGTTTTGCATGTCATCATAGGCCTGTCCAATAGTCTGAAGAGGAACACAAGATGAATATTATATGTTGTTGATAGCTGATGAATACTGAAGATGGACTAAAACAAATATTAACCTCAATCTCAGATAAGTAAGCCTCATTCTCTTCATTTTTAGACTTCAAAGAATTGGAAAGCTTTGATTTATCCCTGAAATACAAGGATATACACATAAATAGAAATTCCTAGATCACAAGATGTAGAAAGCAATATATAGTACTATAAATGCAAAACATTTCAGAATGGTACTAGAATGACATGCTTCCTTTGTTTTAAATTTGTTAAGCCTAGATTCCCTCCATGCACTCCAAGCTGAAGAGCATATTTTAACAGCTAAAATACACGGTAACATGAAAGGTTTGTCTTCTCCCTTTTCCTTTCTCCCTCCCTCTCTCTCTCTCTTTCTCTCTCTCTCTCTCTTCCTCTGTTCTAAATTTGTTAAACCTAGATTCCTGCCACGCACTCCAAGCTAAAGAGCATATTTTAACAGCTATAATACACGGTAACATGAAAGGTATTCTCCCTCTCTTTTTGAGACAGAGTGACAAATGCCTTCTATCAAGTTGAAATTTACCAAAATATAACACGATACTAGTGTCACCTACAAATGAAACTCTTCTAGCACCCAAAGAAGGGTGAATTTTTTTTGCAATAATAGTTCTTCTGAAGCAACTAAAGGGGAAAAGGGGCCAATTTTGCAGAGTAAAGAATTGCGGCCGTTCAAGTTTCTACACATATAAATAGTTCTTGTGAAGCAACTGTAGCTCAAGTCAAGTTTTAGATTCTTAGCAGCACTTGACTCTTCTCAAAGTTTTAGTAGTAAAGGAGGGTGCAGGATAGCTTGAGGGTATGACATTTTTTACTTTAGCTATAACTGACCCCCTCAATGTCTTTCTTATATTTTTCTATTAGTATCCCTATTCTGACTATGCTAGCAAACAATTGGCTAAATCACACACATCATTAACACACCTTCACACGCAAGAAAAGTCTACCATGACAGTCCAGGGAAGAGAGGATCTCATTTTAATAGTATAGAACTGTGACTATATGAGAACCCTCGGCAAAAAAATTCCATCTCACTGTTAGCTAGTGTCACCATGCATGAAAGCAAGACTGTCTCTTGAGTTGACCCTAACCCTGTAATGTCAGGGACCCTATCTCACACACACACACACACACACACACACACACACATATATATATATATATATATACACTCCCTCTGTTATTTTTATAAGACACACATGATATTCAAGGCCGAACTTTAAACATTAATTTAATTATAAGAAATTAAGTATCTTTTACGATAAATATAATGGTATAGTTTTTATAAATTTATCTATCATATATAAGACGTATTAGTGATCAAAACAAATTTTCGAGATGCATGCGGCCATGGGGACTAATAACTAGATACCACCAAACAACAATTGGCCAGACTTGTCAGAATGAAATGCTACCTTACTAATTTCATAAAAATCATGAACGAAAACAGAAAAGTTTTTGATCTATGAATGGAAAGACGGGTTAAGTTGCATAAGCTCATGCACAATGAAATTGAAAATAGAGATTGAACGAACTCCTGCGCAAGTATCAACCAAACAAACCCTAACCTTGCAGAGAATTCACATTTCTCCCTCAGGTCTGCAATTTCAGCTTCTGCAGCAGCTAGGCGTTGTTGTGATAGTGCCTCTGCTTCAATAGCAGCCTTTACACGTATTTCCATATTTTGTTCATCAAGAGAAGTCTTCAAGTTATGCACACGAGCCCATGCCCTGTACTCCCTATCCCTTGCCTCTGAGAAGTTCCTATACAAGCAATTAAACCAATTAATTAGGATTACCATATAACTGTAACAAAAATGTCAGTGAAGGAGGCAATCAAAGCTCGCTACAATTTATACTAAGGGACTTGGTTCTGCTGTTAACCTTCTAGATTAACAAAATACCATAAATTTAAAATAAATTGAAGAGATTCAATCTAAAATAACAACAATATCAACTTGTGGACCAAGTTATGAGGAGGCCAAGCTACTTGAAAAGGCAACACAACTCTCCCGTCCCATCCCCCACCCCCGAAACTGAAAAGAATGGATGGGATTTTTTTTGGGGGGGGGGGAACCTAGTTTTAAGAAGCAGTGAATATATAAAGATACTCACCCAAACATCCATTATTTTGCCAAAAGCACCACCACAACACAATAGTGAAGGCCAAAAACATAATTGAATATCTAGCAAGATATGCAGTTTACCAACCACTTGGACTGTGTTTTCTACATCAATGAAAAAGTTAACAAAAATCAATCGCCTTGAAAGATAACTTTCTAATTCCCCCAGACTCCATCCTCTGAAATCTAACTCCTCCTAACTCTGCAATTGCATAAGCTGAGGCTTTAACTGAATCGAATTTTTGGTTTCCTTTTCTCTTTATTCTGCTTAATTACAGTTCTCTTACGACTGCAATGCTTTGACTTCCCTCTACCCCGCGTTAATGGGATATACTTATCATTGTAAAAAAATTAAAATTTTCCTATACCATACCACCCCCATCAATCATATCATACCATTAGTTCACTACTTCTCATGAGACTCTTGCGAAAAGGTAGGACCTACACAATCTTACCACTACACAATCTTACCACAATAAGAGAAGGGAGATTGTGTTTCATTTGACCCTGAATCATAAAGATTCACATGTTGCTTATTCATAGCAGATAAGTTTATACTAAGAGTTACGATTAGAACCTATTTAGTTATGCTAATTTAGAACATTTTAAAAAAAAATCAAAAAGATTAAATGTAGACGTGTTGCAAATAGTCTAAGGAAGTAATATGTGCATTCTTTATTAAAAAAGATGTTCCATTCAGCAAGTTAGTAAGTCCCACTTCCACTCTTTAGCAAGCACAAAATCAAAATGTTCAGCTTTTGCAAAAGAAAGAAATCAAGACAGACTCATCATAGACAAACAAGGTTATCAAATTACACAATGGCATTATACTATTACTGGAGCAAAAGCATCAAGATGACTGAAAGAATTTCAACTCTAACATCTTCTAACCTTGTTACGGTGGATTCACGTCTGTACATCTCCACAATAAGTTTTAGTTCCATATCACTCTCTCTCAGATCCTGAACCTGCAAATTGTTAAGAAAATCTCAGTATCATTTCTTTAAATAATCATCTAAGGAGCATATATAAAGTAGAAAAGGGTAACAAACTACTTATCCTATCTTATAAAGATAAAAACGATCCTCTACAATAGTGAGAACCCCATAATCCCAATAAATAGTATAAGATGGCTTCCACATTTTATCAACATAGAAGCTCTGGACAAATTGGAAGCCATCTAATGCCACAATGCGGAATTCGGGAAATCTATGAAATTGAAAAAGATACAGATTCTAGAAATTACAGGAAAGTTCTCAAAAAAAAAAAAATCATGTCAGCATCAAAGGAACCGCGGACAGATGTGTCTAGAAACAAAAGTGACCTATGACTGCTAGAAGCCTAGTATTCACACCTACACACTTAAAAGCACACACAGAAAATCGGCAGGGGTTGAAGAGAAGGAAAGCAATGGCAGCAGGAGAAAGAGAAAAAGAAGGGGGGGGGGAGGAATAATTTCAACTTCCTTTTTCATAATTCAGATTCATCACCAGAAAAAAGGAACAAACCTATTCCTTTCCATATTCTTTCACTGTACTATTATTTTAGGGCTGCTTGAGTGAATATATTGAAAAAGAAATTCCACAATTGAATGGTGGCAAGTGCATGCCATTAACACTTGCAAAACCAAAAAAAGATCCATAAAAGTTGGCACAGTAACTAGCGAAAGCTATAGCAGCATGATCCCATCGTCTTCCGTGTGCATAGTCATATGGGCACATCTTGGTCATGGTGAATGGTAATCACCTCTCAATTGACATCAATCAACAGCATATTTCAATACACAGAGTGACATTTATTGAGCCATTTCTGGACCAAAACAGGACAATTAAGTCACTTACAATACCCCTAGAGAGCATATCTTTAGAGGGACAAATCTAAGATGTCATCACATTTTGCATTCAACTTAAATCTATAAATTGAACAACTAAGAGATTACAGCACAACATACCACATCTTGCAGTCTCTGGATTTCAGCATCTTGATCGCAAGATCTACTAGATAAAGTCTCCAGTTCTTTGGCCTACCATGAGACTTCACATTAGCTAACAATAACTATCATATAAACAAGCAACTGAGAGTAGAAGATTCACCT
The DNA here is from genome assembly GCA_947646795.1 of Beta lomatogona. Classification (NCBI taxonomy): domain Eukaryota; kingdom Viridiplantae; phylum Streptophyta; class Magnoliopsida; order Caryophyllales; family Amaranthaceae; genus Beta; species Beta lomatogona. The sequence goes on from CANSNZ010001166.1 coordinate 526,248, forward strand.
TTCTAGCAAGAACATTTGAGAGAGATTGTACATCAGCACGCAGAGAGTGGACATCAGCAGCTGTCTCCTTGTACTTGCGTAGCTTGCTTTGCATGGAGCTCATATCCTCAGGAAATGAAGAAGCAAACTCCTTAAAGCTTGAAATTATTTCTTTCCTTCCTGAACAAACAAAACATTTCAAGACCATATGCAAATTTCTTTACTGCTCAACAAATATTAGAAGATTCTCTTTCAGATACTCCAAAAAAATCCCAGCAAATTAGATCCTCCGATACCTGGTTCTCTAGAAGCTTCTTCCAGCTTGAGTTCTATCTGTTTCCTCTCATCATTCTGCCTCTGTATCGCTATTTCAAGATCATCTATTCTGGAACCAGCTGTGGTCAAAGACCTTCGATACACATCACCTAAATCAGTTCTTACCACTGCTTCTCTTTCTTTCCATGCAATTTTATCTTTCTGAACCTGTAACATCCAACGTGAAGTCAATAGTCAGCAACACAAGGAAATTAGTCCAGAAAGTAAGGGATGCATGCACACGTAAAATTACCGACCAGTTACAACCTGAAGTTTTTCATATAAGGCCTGATACTGGATGACATCGGCTTTAGACTTCTCAAGTTCAGCTTTCACTAGCTTAAAAGCGCGGGCACTTGAAATAGACTTTACATTTTTCAACATACCCTGTTGTTAAAACACCATGGAATCAGTAATGTGCTACTTAAGGTCCCTGGGAGTATATCAGGAAAGAAACAATTCTCGCGATGCCCTAACCTGCAAATTGGAAAGTTTCTTCAAAATTTCAATCCTTTCCTCATGCAAACGCTTAAGTTCTTGCAGTCGAGAAGTGGACTGAGCCTGCAACATATTTAGAAGTTTATTAACTGATCTTAGTCTACTCCAAAAAACACCAGAAAATCACTTCTCTACCATTGACTCCTTCAATGTTGATTCCATTTCTTGCAGATCTTTTTGTTCTTTTTGTTTGTCTGCCGTTTTTTCATTATAAATATGCTTATTTCCCATGTTCAAGACGGGGAAAAAAGCTCCTTTTGTTGCATCTTTCTCTGCTTTTAGAGCTGCCAATTTGTGGTTGCTTTCTTCCAGCTCTCTGATGGTAGTCTCCAGCTCCCCTGCATAAGGCAATATATCTATTACGCAACCAGCAAGTACGAAACATCACGTAGGATAAGGTACAGCTCTATCGTATAGATGGAACCAACCTCCATCAATCCTCCAACCCCCCCCACCCCAAAAAAACAGAAGTGGAAGAATACAAGGAAATGCAAAGATCATACACAGCTGAATTTCTTGAAAATACTGTGGAAGATTTGACTCAAAGGAAGTCATATAAGAACTACTGAATTGATGACAATGTAGCCATCTTCAGGAATAACAGGATATTAATATTTAATTGACAGTATAAGAACCTCGAGTGAACTGCTATATCTTCACTCATCATTATTTTGTTTTGACATTAACCGGACAAGATGATGACAAACTTTATCAAAGGTTGTCAACAACTAGTAGATTATGTGGGCATTACTCGGACTCTTCAAATTGTAGCACTAGTTACAAGTATCCGACATGGATAGTTCTACCAATTTTCAAGAGCCATAACATCATATCCATCTCAAGTGTCACCAACTCACATATGTAGCAAAACATGTATGGCGATAAGTTGGAAAGAAAAGAGTAACTAAACTCCTAACTGAACAACAACCAGAATACCCAACGAATTAATATCCGAGTAAATCGAACTAACCATCCTCTGGAAGAGCTACTAATACAGCAACGTCTAATATCTAATTGTAAACATCACAATAGTGTCTAATGTCTAATATAGATTACTTTGCTTAAGAAAGTGCCTACTGGAGTCAAAAGTATAAAAATGGAACACAACTATCCACCAGTGAAAAGTATGCCACGGCTAAATCGATGAAAAAGGATAGATATTAGGTTAAGAGGGTAAAATTAATTCTAACATGAGCTGATTTTGAGGGGATGAAAAGCTGCTTATGCTGAATTGGCAATCTAACAAGAAAATCGCAGTTGTTGACGTTACCTCGCAAGTATTTTAGTTCAGCCTTGTTCTTCAAATCCCCATCCTGATGCTTAAACAGTTCCATTGCAAGTGATCTGTGTTTTAGATGAAGCTCGCTAAGAGCTGATCGCAGATTTTTAACTTCTGCTACCACCTCATTTGATGCTTTCTGCTTGAATGAACCTAAAGCCCCAAAAAAAATGAACATACGTAGAATATAGCAAGCATAATTTACTTGGTAAGGGGGTTGCCCAAAGATTTAATATATAATTAAAGCAGAGTAAACCGAACTAACCATCCTCAGGAAGAGCCGCCAAAACAGCAGCATATAGCCCATCTTTCATACGCCACAAGTCATCAACAGCAGCCACTATATTACGCAAAATATTTCTAGACTTCTCACAAGCCTTATCCCCATCTTCTATCATTTGATCAAGGGATTTACTTGCTAAGCAAGTTTCTGACGAACCTGTTTCTGTAAGTCGCTTTAAGAATACATCATCGGTAGAGGAGGAAGAATCATCTGATCCACAATCAATGGAGAAATCATTAGCCCCAAGTGCAAATCCTTAAGCTCGGTGCAACTACATATACTATGTTCCTGTATGCTACAAAACCCCAATCTACAGATAACAACGAATACTAATCTAGTTTAACTCTCCATATATATAGATAAGTAGTGAGTTAAATGACAATAAAAGAAGAAAACCTGGTGAAGTATGATAATAATCCACAAGTCAGAGACAAAAGAAAACACTGCTTAGTGTTCTCTAGATCCCAAACCAGTCACATGCACCTTAAAGACCAGTACAGCAAGGGAACATCACAACCTTCAGAATTAACAGCTTGAAAGATTTCAGTTTTCCTCTATCTTTCAGATATAGGTACAGTACTTTATGTTATAAATCAAAAACTGATAAAAAAAAAAAATGAAAGAACTGACCAAAGAGTCCAGGGTTTCAAAACAGAGTAAATGAATATTATGTAAGCACAGACCACCAGAAACCTAGCAGCCTGAATAAAAACTACAAGCGCTTACACATCTTGCCAAAATTATAAGACCCTCGATAAATATTAACTTCAGCTTCAATATCTTCCTATTCCTTTCTCATAAGGGTCAAGCAAGCAAAAGAATTAAGGGGTTAAATAGATATCAGATAAAAAGGAAAAAGACATGGCTGGTATAGAGTTCTTTCTGCTAACAGCAACATCAAGACAACTACCAGGGAAGGTCCACGGCTGAACCTAAAGAAACCTATCCAAGAATACGTCAATGACCAATTCAAGAGCCATATTTCTACATGACACCAGCCTAGAAGCAAAGATGCACCATATTTCTTACAAATCGAAGCCCCATCCCCCAATATATGACAATGACCAGTTCAAGAGCATGGAGAGCAAATTCATAACCCTTACAGGATGCCACTCTAATAGTGATACTCATTAGAAGCATTCATGAGCAAAACCAAAGTACAATCCTTCAATATACTTGCCTTTGAAAGTTTTGTTTAGGCAGACAAACAAAAATGTAAATATGATAAATTACTATTTCATAAGAGGGCATTTAAATAACAATTAAAGCATCCATTTAAACACGTTTTGGTGTTCTTTTTACAAGTTTCAGTTATATGGCAAGAGTCACAAAACAGAAAACCTTCTAAGAGCTGACCATATTAATTAACATCATAGTTGACATAATTTCATAAAGAGAAATTTTCATTTGCTTACCATCCATAACAGCTGTATTATGAATATTTACTCCACTGCTGACCAGGTCTTTTGTGTGAGCAGATCGGGCTTCCAAGTCATCCACAAGCTAAAAAAATTTCCCCGTCATGATTGAGAAATATTGTTTCTTAAAACAAAGAAAAAAAAAACGTAAAATGGGAATTAATGCAGAGGCCGCGACTATAGACGTATGAACCATGGGCATAATACACCTAATAAACACAAACCCTCAGCATACACTAAAAAAATATAAATAAACAAATAAAAAAAGACGATGAAGCATGACCTAATTTTACCTTTTTCCAGCAATTACTAACAGCCGTCAACACCTTATCATATGACTGTTGCTTCTCTTTCCGCTGAGACAACTTATTCTCAAGGGCCACAATTTCTATCTTCTGGACCTCTAGCTTCTGGCAGAGCTTCTGATTTTGAAACTGAAGTACAGCGGTGTCAAGCTGCAGCATAAAAAAAAAGAGTAAATTAACCAACAAGAGCAATACAATCTTAAATTACAGAAAAACACCTTAGTTATATAACACCAATTATACTAATCCTTCAGCCCCATATTTGTCTTCCTTCTCTGAAACCCAACTCATAATAGGCATATCAGATGAACAAATGGAAAGAGTAAAAGACAGATGTACATAGGCTCAATCCTAACAATGGATCTGACCCATAAGTGGACACCTAAAGCGCACACAGTCATGTCACAGAACGAAGAGAAAGTAGATTTTGTAATAGAGTTTTAGAGATCTAAACAAAAACTTCAACGTTTGATTGTTCTTGTGTATTGCAAGCATTATGTGGGAGTAGCACCACCATCTAATTTGTTTGCATTGGTTCCAAAGAGTACCAAGAGGCAAGAGTAAAGAAACCACTACATGAAAGTACATCTGCAAATTTAATCATAGCTGAAGTCCAAAACTATTCCCAAAAACTCAAACTAATCAAGCTTTGAAAAGGAGGAGGAAATAGAAGAGACTTATAAATATTGTATCATCCCCTGTAATTCCATTGTCTTGTATTGGCAACACCAAAAAAAATTGTAAAAGTGAAAAAAAAATATTACAAGGAAAAGGAACTGAAGATATAAGATAAAGGAACTAATACAATTGCTAAATCATATGGTATGTTTCTCTAAGAAAAATTTACATTCCACATGGATACAGTTAACCATTGGCATGGTCTAGAAAGGTCAAAAACACATAATTAACATTGCTTTAATTAAAAAAAAATACTCATGAATTTGAGGGATAGCACAAACTAGCAGAACTGCAGCAGTGCACCAAAAGACCAGCCAGTATTGACCCTGATACTGGCAGATTTTAGAAAAGTGACAGATGGAACCATATAATAACAAGATTGAATATACGTAACCAAGCAGGGAAAAGTTTGCACAATTTAATGGCGACCTGGATCCTGAAATTGTGGAATAGATTATCTCACGCCTCGATCATGACTAAAAATACACATACAGATCAAATCCAGCCAAGCATATCACAATCAATTAGATATTCAATTAATCAGATACACGAAAAGCAAATATAGGTTGATCAAGCTGGTAACCGTAACAACCACATCCAATCCTAACCCTTTATAGCTCCCAATTCATCCAATCTACATGAAGCCACAATATCTGCCTACCTATGACATTGACAAGCTTTTGCAATCAGAAATGCTCAAAAAAATAAACCTAACCGCCGCCAAGCCAATATATCATTCCATATTGGACACCAAAAGACCTACCAGTTTTAAAAAAAACAATCTTTTGAGGGGAAAACGACCAACCAATTACCACAAGTCCTTTCGAGTAATAAAAGAAAATCTAATTAATACAATTATAACCTGTGCTACTCGGACTCTTCTATTGACACTTCATTATGGGCCAAAAACATGGAAAATTTTCACTAGATAGATGAGCTGGACACATAGACACGCATGTCTCCGACATGGGTACCCAAATCCAAGTAACATAGTTTATAATGAAGTTTGCATTTAATTTCCCAATTATTTCATGTCCAGGGTAATGCTTATCCATAAGCGCCCATTAATTTTTGTCTTCATTGATTTTCATTATTACACTCCCTAAATGGAAATAAAAAAACCGAATGAAATCCATCTCAATGCCACAGCCTTCTCTATAGGTAAGTCTCCAAAATTCGACTAATAACTACTTCCTAACGTTTCCACCAAATTTTCCTCATACGCAAACCGGTTACCACTTATCAGCACAAACAAATAAGGTAATGCTCACATTATCATCTTAAAAGATAAAGACCCGCGAAGATACAAACTAGAGATGCATAAACCGCGAAAAATATTAAGCTTAAGCAGGTACATAATATCAAACAAACCAAATCAAACACAAAAAAGGTATCTTCCAACAACAACTCTCAGTCAGGGGCTAATCCTAAATCCTAATCAACAGAATATATAGCATATATACATATATCGCAATCGAAACAGAAAAATCAATCCAAATGTGTATAAGCAAAGTGCAAACAATAATTCAAAAAAGAGAATTTGCAAGAATCAAAACCTTCTTGTCCTCAGAAAGAGGTGCAAAAGGCTGCTTTTTAGCCATGGCAGCAGCTGCAGTAGGAGAGATAGAGCTTACGTGACGCCGCTTTCGGTCTGCTTCCCCTGTACTCGCCATTGATGAATACAGAAGTTGCAAACCCTCCAAATTATTGATGGCCTAAGCTAAGATTTTCATAAGATGACACAAAGAAACTGACTTTTTCCAATCTAAACACCCAACAATCAATAAAGTTGGGTATCATAACTCACTAAAAAGTAAGGTAAATCAAAAATCATGAAAAACCCTAATTTGGAACCCTCCTAAATGCTGCGAAACCCTAGTTTTTCAGCGGAATAAAAATGAAATTATACAAAGGGGTTGAAGATGATATTTCCTCTCCTTTTTGTGAGAGAGTTCAATAGTATTTCAGCAGTGATTATCAATGATCACTCGTTTTTTTTCTCTCTCTCCGAAAGTGTGCTTGAATTGTGAATAATATCAAAGGAGATACAAAAGCTTTCAACAATGAGAGAATTTTGCTGTCAAATTACATGAGCACCTAAGAATAAGACGTTTTTTATTGTCAGCTCAGGAAATTCCTTTTAACTAAATCAAGTTGGATCTATTGACATATATGCCCCTCGATTTCTATTCTCTCTCCATTAAAAAATGGCCAAACTTTGAAAACTTTAACCATAATTGATTTTAATTAGTAATAGTACTTTTATAGTAGGATATTGATAGTTGGTTTAGCTTATGTTTTCATAATGTTACTTTTTTGAGATTTTAATCTCATGTATATTTGGTTTCAAGATAATTCTAAATCAAATTTCGAAAAGAAAATTATATTTCATAAAATATAAGTATTGTATACGGCCTCTGGATTTCTATTTATGAGAATCACCTTCATAATCATTTTTTGTTGTGTACAGTTATAAAATTTATATTTATATTACCATATAAATATTTTGATTTGCCCTCAAGCTTATCTTTTGTGACTCATACTAATTATATTTTTTCTTCTTTTTCAATTTTTATCCCCTTATATTCTTTTTTTAGTATTTTGGACTCATTAAACCTATTTTTCTATCTCACTATAGTTATATTATTTATAGCTTGGTAATATAATTCCATATGTACTTCAAGAAAGATAATAATGTAGCAAATCACATATCCATATATTAGCTAATCAAATTATTAGTTTCATTACAAAAGTTCTTTTTGGGTGTTACCGTAATACTTTATCCGTTTCAAAATAGTTACACCATTTGGTATATGATCACTATTCATCAACCAACTTTAACAAGCTTAGGCTCTGTTCTTTTGGACTGAATAAGTCTGAACTGAACTTTAATGAATAAGGCCCTGTTCTTTTGGACTTATTTTCAGCAAAAATAAGTAAAAATAAGTTCAGTTCAGCAAAAATAAGTTCTATTCAGCAAAAATAAGTAAAAATAAGTTCAGTTCAGCAAAAATAAGTAAAAATAAGTTCAGTTCAGCAAAAATAAGTTCAGTTCATATAAGTTCAGTATTACTATTAATGTTGTAATTATTATTTTTGTTTTCAATATTACTATTAATATTGTTATTATCATTAATATTTTAATTATAATAACGATGAATTTGTAATTTTTTCTATTTTTTTATTTTTTTATTTTATATTATAATTATAATAACGGTGAATTTGTAATTTTTTCTATTTTTTATTTTTTATTTTTTTATTTTAATATTTTTATTATTTATTATTTATTATTTATTATTTATTATTTATTATTTATTATTTATTATTTATTATTTATTATTTATTATTTATTATTTATTATTTATTATTTATTATTTATTATTTATTATTTATTATTTATTATTTATTATTTATTATTTATTATTTATTATTTATTATTTATTATTTATTATTTATTATTTATTATTTATTATTATTATTATTTTTATTATTTATTATTATTATTAATATTAATATTATTTATTATTATTATTATTATTATTTATTATTTATTATTTATTATTTATTATTTATTATTTATTATTTATTATTATTTATTATTATTATTATTATTATTTATTATTATTATTAATATTAATATTATTTATTATTATTATTATTATTATTTATTATTTATTATTATTACTATTTATTATTCTATTAATATTATTATTATTATTTATTATTATTATTATTTATTATTCATTATTTATTATTTATTATTTATTATTATTGTTATTATTATTATTTATTATTATTAATATTATTATTATTTATTTTTTATTATTATTTATTTATTATTATTATTATTATTTATTATTATTAGTTATTTATTATTATTATTATTTATTTTTTATTATTAATTATAATTATTATTTATTTTTTATTACTTATTATTATTATTATTATTATTATTTTTTATTTTTTATTTATTATTTATTATAATTATTATTATTATTATTTTTTATTTATTATTTATTATTTATTATTATTTATTATTTATTATTATATATTTATTATTATTATTATTTATTTATTATTATTATTATTTATTATTTATTATTTATTATTTATTATTATATTATTATTATTATTATTTATTATTATTAATATTATTATTATTTATTATTTATTATTATTATTATTTATTATTTATTATTATTAATTATTATTATCATTATTATTATTATTTTTATTATTTATTATTTATTATTTATTTTTATTATTTATTATTTTTATTATTTATTATTTATTATTATTATTATTTATTATTATTTATTATTATTATTTATTATTGTTTATTATTATTTTATTTATTATTATTTATTTTTATTATTTATTATTTATTATTTATTCATTTATTCATTATTCATTATTTATTATTTATTATTTATTATTTATTATTTATTAGGAAAAATTATTTTAAATAAGTCAACCTTTGCGTGGTCTTTAGTCTACCTTTTGATTATCCCTGATTGAGTTAGGCTTGTATGTCTGTTTTCTTCTATTGAGTTTTTAACCTATTTGTGACTTGTTTAGTAGGTTACTTATGATACGTGTTACAATGTCCCTTCTTCTAAAACAGGCGAGGGTGGGAGTGGGACATTGTGACACGTATCATAAGTAACCTGCTAAACAAATCACAAACAGGTCAAAACTCAATAGAAGAAAACAGACATACAAGCCTAACTCAATCAGGGATAATCAAAAGGTAGACTTGAAATGGGCAAACCGCGCAAAGATTGACTTATTTAAAACAATTTTTCCTATTTATTATTATTATTATTTAGCAAAAATAAGTTTAGTTCAGCAAAAATAAGTTCAGCTCAGCAAAAATAAGTAAAAATACGTTTTGTTCAGCAAAAATAAGTAAAAATAAGTTTAGTTCAGTAAAAATAAGTAAAAATAAGTTCAGTTCAGCAAAAATAAAATAAGTTCAGTTCAGTTCAGCCAAAATAAGTTCAAAAGAACAGGGCCTAGGTCTAACCTGAACTGAAATGAATAAGCCTGAACTGAATTGAACTGATCTGAACTGAACTGAATTAAGTGTTATTAATAACTACAAGTAAAGTAATATTTTTATCATCATTGATAATGATAATAATTAATAATATTAATGATAATGATAATAATGATAATAATAATAATAATAATAATAATAATAGTAATAATAATATTATTATTAATATTAATACTGATACTAATAATATGCATAATAATAATATTCTTATGAATTGAGTAATATTAATAATATTTTCCTGCAAGATTGCTATTCGCAAGTCAATCTATACAAAACCAACAGCATGTTTCACGCCTAATACTGTAGAATAGTAACAGTAGCATGCATGACTCCTAATTCTAAGCAACAGAATATTGACTTGCCTAATTTACAAATCACAAAACTATATTTACATATATTTGACTACTCCTATATTTACAAAACTATATTTGACATATATTTTTTAAAAAAAATAAAATTTGCTACATTGTTTAAACTTATTTATTTGGAGTACTTCACCCACCATAAAGTAATACTCCATCCGTTTCCGAAAGTTTCTCCTACTTTAACCAATTTCCTCTCACAAAACTATTCAAAATAGGAACAACAAAATAAATCAGAGGGAGTATTACTTTTCTATCTTTCGCTTCTTTCACAAAAAATACTCTTTTTATCACTTGTCCCCCTTATTTTATATTCAATGGGTCAAAAAGTACCCTCCAAAAAGTTTAAAAGTGACATTGCTAAAAAAAAAAAATAAAAAAAAAAATAATAATAATAATAAAAATAATAATAATAATAATAATAATAATAATAATAATAATAATAATAATAATAATAATAATAATAAGAAGAAGAAGAAGAAGAAGGCCCTGTTCTTTTGGACTTATTTTCAGCAAAAATAAGTAAAAATAAGTTCAGTTCAGCAAAAATAAGTTAAGTTCAGCAAAAATAAGTAAAAATAAGTTCAGTTCAGCAAAAATAAGTAAAAACAAGTTCTGTTCAGCAAAAATAAGTTCAGTTCAGCCAAAATAAGTTCAGTTCAGCAAAAATAAGTTTGGTCTTATCTAATGTTGTAATTATTATTTTTGTTTTCAATATTACTATTACTATTGTTATTATTATTGTAATTAAAATAACGATGAATTTGTATTTAATAATTTTTATTTTTTTATTTTTTTATTTTTTTATTTATAATTTATTATTTAGTATTTTTTATTTATTATTTATTATTATATATTATTATTATTTATTATTTATTATTTATTATTTATCATTATTATTATTATTATTATTCTAATTATTTATTATTTATTATTATTTTTATTATTATTATTATTATTATTATTATTGTAATTATTTATTATTATTATTATTTATTATCTATTATTTATTATTATTATTATTATTATTTTATTATTTTATTATTTATTATTTATCATTTATTATTATTATTATTATTATTTATTATTTATTATTTATTATTTATTATTATTATTATTATTATTATTTTATTATTTTATTATTTTTTTATTTATCATTTATTATTATTATTATTATTATTATTATTATTTATTATTATTATTATTTATTATTTATTATCTATTATCTATTATTATTATTTATTATTTATTATTATTATTTATTATTTTTAATTTATTATTTTTAATTTATTATTTTTTATTTTTTATTTTTTATTTATTATTATTATTATTTATTATTTATTATTATTTATTATTATTTATTATTATTTATTAATTATTTATTTATTATTTATTATTTCTTTTTATTATTATTTATTATTTATTATTTATTATTCATTATTTATTATTATTTATTATTTATTATTTATTATTTATTATTTATTATTTATTATTTATTATTTATTATTTATTATTTATTATTTATTATTTATTATTTATTATTTATTATTTATTATTATTATTTATTATTTATTATTTATTATTTATTATTATTATTATTTATTATAATTATTTATTATTTTTTATTTTTTATTATTATTATTTTTTATTTTTTATTTTTTATTTATTATTATTAATATTATTTTTTATGATTTATTATTTTTATTTATTATTATTAATATTATTTTTTATTATTTATTATTTATTATTTATTATTTTTATTATTTTTTATTTTTATTTTTTTTTATTATTATTACTATTTATTACTTATTTATTATTTATTATTATTAATATTATTTTTTATTATTTTTTATTTATTATTTGTTATATTATTTATTATTTATTATTATTATATTTATTATTATTTATTCTTTGTTATTTATTATTATTATTTATTATTATTTATTATTTTTATTATTTTTTATTATTTATTACTATAAAATAATAAAAAATTAATAATAAGTATTGATAATATTATGTTAATATTTATTGATTATTATAATAATAAGTATTGTTAATATTATGTTAATACAGTTTAGTTCAACAAAAATAAGTTTAGTTCAGCAAAAATAAGTTCAGTTCAGCCAAAATAAGTTCAGTTCAGCAAAAATAAGTAAAAATAAGTTCAGTTCAGCAGAAATAAGTAAAAATAAGTTCAGTTTAGCAAAAATAAGTTCAGTTCAGCCAAAATAAAATAAGTTCAGTTCAGTCAAAATAAGTTTAAAAGAACATGGCCGAAGAAGAAGAAGAAGAAGAAGAAGAATAAGAATAAGAATAAGAATAAGAATATAATAATAATAGTAGTAATAATAATAATGATAATGATAATAATAATAATAACAATAATAATAATAATAATAATAATAATAATAATAATAATAATAATAATAATAATAATAATAATAATAAAATCAATAAGTTGTAATATGAACTGAAATGAATAAGTCTCAACTGACCTGAACTGAATTGAAATGGTTTGAACTGAACTTAACTGAACTGTTCTGATCTGAACTGAAATGAAACTGAAATGAATTTCCATTTATTCAGTCCAAAAGAACAGAGTCTTACTCTCACTATTATCCTAGACCTTTTAAAAGTTGGAAGATTGTGCACTATTCATTTGAATAGTGTTATGAGTCACAAAACCTTGAAAATAACTGTTCACAAGGAAATGGGCAATTTCAGCCCTCCATCTTCTCCCTCCATCTGAGCCGCACGATTTTTTTTCTCTCTCCTCCTTGCTGCGTCTCTATCCGTCTCTCTCCTCTCTCCTTTCTCCTCTTTTCTGTCTCTTCTCTCTTCTCTCTCCTATTTCTCTCCACATCTTCTTCAGTTGCTTCAACATAAAACCCTAGCATATTTTCCCAAATTCCTAGGTTCTTTCCTTCCGAATTTCTCACATAAATCGTGTTCTTCGTACTGCTATGGCCTACCAATTTCTCGGCTCATCTGAATTCTGTCTCCTCATTTTCTCCGCCACAATCGCCGCCGCTTACTCCGACGTCTCTCTTCGTCAATCTCTTCAGTACTTCAGTGGTTTGCACTCATTCCTCTTTTTCTAACATTCGATTTATGTCAAATTTATGAAATAATTATATAGTTTTCATAATAATTTTTAACCTAATTCATCATCCCTGTTGTGAACTTTCGAATTTTCAATTTCAATTTCAAGTTCGTGATCCCCAGGTTCGATCCGTTCGTCAAAGCAATCACAAGGTCAAATGGGTCATGAAAATCCGATATTTTGGACTCCATTTGCAGAAGTTCGAGCCTCAAATCTTCTGGATTCAGGATGCCACTTGTTTCTACTCTGTCTTTCTCTCCTACTACTTCAAGAATCACAGGTGTTCTTGCTTTACTCATTTTTGTCTTCTTTCTTTCGTATTTAGTAATTTTGTTCATTTATTACTTCAAATTAATTTTAGTTCTTGAGTTGTTTGATCTTTGATTTTGTTTATATTATGTCTGCCTTTGTTTTGTGGAACTGCTGGATTTTGTCTGATTCTGTAAATTTCTGCAATTCATGTTTGCAAATGCAGGTTTATATTCTTCATGCTATTTATAATCCTCAAATTTTGCATTATTGCTGAAATTGGTGAAAATGCCATTTTTTACAAACAGATTTTAGGTTGAATAATGCAAATTGTTGGTGTTTTTGTTGTTAAGGGTGGTAGTGGTGTTGGTTGCCATGGTTTTTGTTGTTGTGACAAATTATTATTGGCGTGAGCAATGAGCCGATGTCGCAGTTGCCGCCACTGCAAGAATAGCTGAGTAGTGGTCCTTTTTATGGCAAGACATCTTAAGATCAACCAATATCTTAACGCGTAAGCCTGAGTTAAATGGTGCACTTCTTATTATCAGGTGTAAAACCTCAGCTTAAATTAGTTAACAAAACTGGTGCAATTATGATAAAATTACTTCTTTTGGGACTGAAGCTGTTGAACTTTTCTGTGTCATTGCCTTGTGTTGTGTCAAATCGTTGACTTTTTCTCTCTGTGTCTAAGATGGAGCCGGATATTTTTGTTTTTCCAAGTATATTCTCTGAGCTTGGAAGAACCAAAATAGTTGTCATAGAGGTTTTCTTATTCTTTTTATGCCTAATCTTCTTCTACAAAATGCTTGTGTGTTTGATCATGTGAAAATGTTGTAATTTAATGTAATTTTTTTTCACACGAAGTTGCTAGCAATTGGAGGAGTTGGCTAGGGTACTTTTTTTTGGGACAAAAAAGTTGGTAAATACCCTTTCCTTTCCTCTAATTTGATTTATTTTTCCAGTTCGTGGTTTTAAAATTTTAATTTCACTGTTTTAAGGGTTAGTTTTTGGAGATTGAAAAGCAAGTATGGAGGAATCGTGAATTTTCTGTCAATGATCAGAGAGCTCATAATGATGCGGTATTTTCTATCAATTCGTGTATCTTTGCTTATTTGTTTGAGCTACTCTAAATGTTGCTAATAGTAAGATACTTCTTAAGCCTTCACCTAAAAGAAGTGGTGAGTTCATTGTCCATAAAAGTAAGTTAGAAGTGTGTAGTTTCTTAATAAAAGTTGTTAAAAAGAAAGTGAGTAGATTAAAAAAGAGAGGCGTATTATTAAGTGGTTACAAATATAGTCTCATTGATTATGTGACATTGGATATATGTTTCTTGCCTTCTTCATGGGTGCAGTATATACTACTACCTAGCTTTTTGCTTAGTAAGTTTGACATTGCATCTCCCGGACTCTCTTTCTCTCTCCTGGTTTTCACCCTCTTCATCTCTGTATCTGTTATATTGAAGATAGAGATGTAAAGAAAGCTATCAGTAGGACTCTTATCTGACTCGGTTATCCACTTCTACTTTACCTTTTCTTGACTCTATCAGGAGAAGTCTTATCAGTACTCATGATAGTTATTTAGTTGTTTTGTCCAATCATGTAGCAAACTCCCTAATATGAGATCATGTAGCAAGCTGTGAAGAAAAACAAATTCTGAGGTTTAGGTGGCAAATTGGCAATTAGAATTTTTATGTGTCTTACCCTCATAGTGGTTTACCTTCTTTTGCCTTTCAAGTATGAATTCCTTTCTTTTTTCCCTTTCATTTCTTTTACCTTCTTTCTTCTTTTGCGCTGTTAGCCTTTTACTTTTAAATTTGATTTATGTTCCTTTTTTTTGGGTGCGCTGCTACTTTTTCATTTGATTTATGTTCCTTTTTTTTGTTCCGCTGCAATACATTAAAGAGAGTGTGTTGTGAGTTAAGATGCACAAATATGCAGCTAAACCTGCAATCTTAGCTAATAATCTATATGCACTTGATTAGGTTAGTAAGGCAGTCAGTAGTAGCAGCATTGGTGGTGCAGGGTTCCTGGCTTAAATCTTCAGGTGGTTTAGTGGTAGTTAATAGTGATGGAAAGAAGCTGGGATGAGTTTGATTGATGCGGGATTAAACATAAGAGTGGTATGATTGAAGTATCAGGTAATTAGCAAGCTGTTGTAGTGTCTTTTGTTTGTTTAAGTTTTGAAATGTTAATTATGATCATATCCTGAATTTGGATAGTTCATATAATCATATTGTTATTTTTCCTATCCATTTTTAGAATATGAGAGGAGGAAGGGTGAAGCTGTTCTCAATTCTTATGCCGCCATCAGAGTTTGAACATATTGAAAAGAGACGCATTATATGGTACACCTCTTATCTTTTCTGTCCTTTATTAGCAAAGTTTGTGACCAAGATGGTAGTGAGCAGATATATGATTTCGAGTATATGTTTCTCTGTTTTCTGATTTGTATCTTATTCATTCAGTTCTAATTGTTATGAAATCTTGTGGCAGCAACGGAGTTACATTTTTTTTCCCTACAATATGATTTTTGCATAGCTGTGTTTTTTAGATGAATATGTGTGGTTTCATAAGGTTTACTATGATTCATAAATCAAGCTACTCAAAGAGGGGAAGTTCTTCACACGATGATAATTTGTGTCGTGCTTCCAATTCCTTTTTTTCCCCTTCCTATTTTTCGTTTATATCTATGTTAGCTAGGATATGTGCTGAAATTTTTGTCCTTTGTAAATTAGAATTCGAACTCAAGTCTCATATTCTTTTCTTTTTGTGAGTTTTAAAGTAGATTTCAAATCCTAAATTTTTTTGGTGAGTTCTTTTTCAGATCTGAAATTGGTTAGAAGCTAACTGTTTGTGTGTTGAATTTGGGTTTGATTTTTTTCGGATATCCGCTTATATCCTCTATCAAATTTTCAGTTCCTGGAACCTTAGTTTATTTGTGAAATTAAATTTGTGAAACTAAATATGTGGTGGTTCTCTACTGTTTAGTACTTAAGTTTCTATTCTGTCATCGGACCTCGACTTTTGATTGTGGATTGCCTCAGGATTTTTAAAATTTTATTCTAGGGATAAACCAGTACAACTCTTCCTTTGCTAATTCTATTTACGTTTTGTTTTCTAGATCAAAAACTAGCCTAAAATAGAAGAAAGGAGGAGGCTTTCAACATTTGCTCTTTTTCCCCTGGTATGTTCATTGCTTTGTTCAATTCTGTTGGCTGATTATATGAGTTATGTATGTGTAAACTTTTCCAAATTTTCTTGAGGTTTGTATTATTCCTCTCCTGAAGTTTTTCTTCTTTTACATATCAAATCATCATAAAAGCAAGTGCAGTTTTCATATCAATAAAAGAGAACTAAAAAGGGAGATCGATATTAGGATTATCAAGCATTTGATTTTTTGAATTAAATTAGAATTTGTTACTTTACTCTTCCATTGAAATTGGACTCCAATTTTAGAGCTATGCAAGAAAGGTCAGCTCAGTTTCTTCATTTTTTTTTTTTTTGAAATATTAGTGTAAATTATTTGAGGATAGCATAGTTTGTAGAAAATGTTTAATTTATGCTATTGTTAGTTCTTCGAAAGCGTAGACACAAAGAGATAAATGGAATTCGAAGAGGCAGCGAGGACTCGAGGAGGGTTGTTTACGACAATATTTGGTACCAAAACCTATGGTAGTGAAGGTTGCCCATTTAACTTCCCTACTTTCTCTCTTGCTCCTTCCATTTCTTTTTTGTTTACGCACTTCACTTTGGGGGAGAACCAAGGAGGAAGTATGAAAGTATGAGGGAGAATCTAAAAAGCGTGCGAGAGAGAAAAACTAAAAAGTGGATGGCATGGGTGGAAAAGATGAGAAAGTAAATGGGACATGTTACCAAGAATAGAAAAGGCAACAATGTGTAGATTACAAAGAAACAGACCAAAAAGGAAAATGTGTAGATTAAAAAGGAGGGGGGAGCATATGTTATTGATAATTTGATATACACGTTATATCTTGAGGTATATAAATGATGTGTCTTGGGTAACATTTAGGTGCCTAATAATGCAATTTTTACTACTCAGTGATAGGAAGGGGAGACCCTTAGCTCTTTGAAATCTGTAAAAGGGAGTCAAGTAGTTGCTCATCATTTGATTGGTATTCTGATTTTCATGTTTGATTTATCTGTTTTTAAAAATTGTTACTTATATCTAATTTTCATACTTTCTCCTTTTTTTTTAGTTGCAACACTTTCCTAAAAGGAAATTAATTAATTAGTTGCAACACTTTCTACTTTTGCTTTTCCTTTCTCTCTATCTCTCTCCAACCACATAGGGCCCCCTTTTTTTTTTCCTCTCTACCTCTCTCCTACCCAAATTTTGCATTGGAGTTGATGAAAAAAAAAAGTGTTGCAACTAAAAAAAAGGAGGAAGTAATATAATTGGAAATTTAGCTAGCGATCAATATAAATTTTTTAATGCCAAGGTTACCTTTTCTATGCCCTTATTTTGAGAAATTATGCCGATACATGGAGAGCCACTATAGAAGTCAACTCCTTAGCTCGGTATTGTAGGACTGAATATGATATAGAAACCATATAAATGTCCATGCATGTTTAATTATTGGTGGTATTTGAGTTAGGCTGATTGGGTTTATGCTTATCTAATATTGTAAATGAAGTCGGAATTCCTAAGCTCCTATTAAAGGTGCTTTCATAGAGCACTTTTACTTACTCCCTATAAATTACAGTGACATGGTCGATTACCCTCCAAAATTTTCCTTTATTAAGATTGTAATTATCAATTTTGGTTTTACTTTAAGTTAGTTTCTTACAAAAAATTGAGCGCGTGATTAGGCTTCGACTGGGGTTGGGGTTAAGAATCACAACTGTTTGAGTGTGTTGGAACTGATCTGATCCATATCTACACCTCTAGCATGACGATGTTTCCAAGTTCACTATGTTTCTCTCACCTAGGGCCACATACTTGCTGTAATTCCTTAAAATATGATTGAGAATGGGGATGCCTTGCATTTGAAAAAAAATAGTGGTGTGAGAGCAGATCCACACATCGAGTCAAGGATCAAGCATTGGTCAGATACATATAGTGCGCTAGCTTAAATGTTGTCATAATCTGGTTTTGGGTATGGGATGCTGATAAAAAGATGCTACAGAGAAAAATATGTGATGATTGATGTATGGTGAAGATGTATATAACTATTTTGTTGTATTAGCTGTTACACTATGCATTAGACGAAGGATTATCTCAATCTGAGAAAATTTTCAAGTGGTGTGTTGTTTTCTTTTGGAAGTGATTTCAACACTCCAGAAACAGGAAGAAACAATAGTTTTTTCTTGAAGTGTAACAACTATTTCTCAGTCATGCATACGTGCTCCTCCTCCTGTCCTCCATCTGTAGTGCTAATTGTCATGAAGAGTATTATCTGCTGTTTACATTTAATCTTCAACTTTCCAGTTTCTTCTGGTTTTATGTCGTTTCTCTACTGGCATGCTTTTGATCGCTCTACAAAAGATCAGAGCAAAGTCAAACTGTTTCTCTGATGGGTTTTTTTGTAATTAGTTTTTTTGTCAAATTGTTAGCTTTCTATTATATTATTCTTGGTAAGTCTTACAAGAACTTTCAAGAATATTTTGGAGAACAATGCATGTCAGGAAATACAATGTATGTGTGAATGAAGCTTTTGACTGCCTTGATTACGTGCGCGCTCTCACGATATGATGAGAATGTAGAAGTTATCATTTTCTTTTGATGTGGTTGTTGATGCATGTCAGGAAATAGAAATGGCAGATTATAGAATGCTAGGTTCTAATAAGAGTCTAGGAGTAAGAGTTTTAGTATATGGACATTGAATGAGCGATCTTGGAACTAAGGAACTTATTGTGGAATCTGATATATAACTATGGAGGATTCCAGTTGGTCATTTATTAGAGGTTGTTTCAAGTTCCAAACATATATGGGAGCAGGACGGTATGTTGTTTATAAGCCGTGAATATGTTGCTTGTTGATAAAACTGAAGCAATTGGTAAAACTTGACATCTAATTAATTTCTTTTCTCACTGTATGATGCTTATCTCAGTTAATCTGCAATAGAGTTGCTATACTTCAAGTTGTATCTTTAAAAGTGTTGTTATGCTTCTTTTTTCTACTTCCACTACTCGGTGATACTCCAAATCCTGGAGAACGTGGTTTGTATGGAGTACCCTTCCCTCATTTCTACATATTTTCTGAAATTAGTTATGCCAGAGATAAAGCAACAAGAGATGTTAAGGAGACATTTGTTGGAGAACATGAAAAGTTGAGATGGCAAATCAACCAATGTTCATAGAGAATGATAAAGACTATGATGCGGATTCTAAAAGTCAGTCAAGAATTCAATCGGCTAAGCATCCTATAAAGCAAGATGATTATTCTTATTACTTCATCCATATCAAGTATTGTTTAAGTTTATGCAAATATCTAGGAGGTGTTAGTTATTGCAATAGGAATTAAAATAACTAATTATGTATCAGTTTGTTAAACAATTAATTAATTATGTTGTGATATTTTTAGTGACAAATAATATGGAATGAGAAAAGTTAACTAAAATTTTAGGTTATGTGGTTTTTGGAAAATACAACTTTTCATCAGGAACGAGAACTTAAGGGTGGTATTTATGCGTTCGGAATCCTTAAAGCACAGTCTTCCCAATTTCTTTTTGCTTGGTTTTGCATTCCATATTCTCAATGTAATCTTGTGTTTAAAATTTAAATATTATATCTCGTGAAATGTGAAGATTGAGCTAATACTTTTCAAAGATGATTGAAAGAAGTTTATAGCCTAATTCATATGCTCTACCTATCTTTGTTGTATCTTTCTTCTACTTTGCTTTTCAGGTTGTTAAAATTGTAGTTGTTCCTTGAGATAAATGTAACAACTTACATTTTTATGGCCTGAAAAATTATTGACAGATCATGATATAGATAATATAATTCCGTTATCTTCTACCCCTCTAATTTGACTAAATTATATTGGCTCTTTACTTAATACACAAACTTCATTTAACTCTTGCCATCACGATATTTTGGGTTGCCATTGTACATCTACCAATCCGATATTGCCGGCAACTTTAAAGGTTATCTCATGGTCTGAGCCGATATTTGGCGTTATAACAAACATATCATCCCTGTTCCTGCATCGCCGTGACCGTTGCCACGATCGCAATGGAAAGTCGCATTTTCAACTTATGGCTTAAATTCAATCTTAAAATTCAGATTTTTAGTGGCAATTAGAACTCTCCAATTAACAACTTTAGGAAAATTAAAACGTGTATGTACACCCTAAATACATAATTAATTGACTTGCCACATGAAACCAACATTGCAAGTGCAAGCATCAAATATCCTAGAGTATAGCTTCACCTTCAACATGCTAATTAGGTCTAGCCTAATTCAAATAACACAAATACGCCATTTTGGGGTGCCGCGCGCGTAGGCGCGCGGTGCAACAACTAGTATAAGAAAAACATAGTAAAGTGGAGTCTTGTTAAATTTGTCTCAATATGAGGATTTCAAATACCGACTTTTATATTTTTCACTTATACGCAATTAGAGATATAAATGTTTAAAAAAGTGTATCGGCAAACGTGAAAAAGCAAATGGTGCAACTATTTTGAAGCGGATGAAGTATTAGACTAAGAAATGAAGAAATAGTTTTATGCATGATTTTTATTCTAAAAGCTATATATTATGTAATAAGTATATTGTGAGCATTGCTATTTTTTTATATCTTTCTAGGTGATAAAGATCCAATTGAGAATATGCTTACAATGATGTTTTCAAGAAGATTTACATCTCAAAATAAAACCAATGTAATCATTACTTCTGCAACTTGCCATAATGTTTTTTTCACATTAAAAAATAAGTTTGAGGTCCAATAAGTTTAGATCAGGTCTGATCAACTTTCATCAAACTTGATTAGGTCTAACACAACACTTAAAAGTAAGTTCCAATAAGGGTCAATCAAGGTCAATCAGGTCTAATAAGCTTTAGTTTAGATAAGTTCAGGTTTTTTCCGGTGTAGAGAAAGTACCCTTAGTAGTACTTCATTTCCTCTAAAGTACTCATCGGGAATAGATTCTTTGTCTTCAACAAACTTATACCATAAATTTCAAATTTTAAAAAATGTATAATTATGTGAGTAATTTGTTTGATTGTGTTTGTTAAAAGTTTATGCAACGATTGTCGAACATATTACAATTCCCAAACGTGGAAGGAAAAAAAAATCATTGACGTCTCATCAGTATTTTATACTTCCTCTATTTCACAATATTTGCAACCTTTTGATTTTCATGTTTGACAATGTACATCTTTAGTTATTAATATCTCTAGTTATCAATTTGCAAAGCTTATAAAAAGTTGAAATTGGGAAAACACATATTGCAACTAATTCAAATATCGCCCTAAATCACATTGTGTAAATTTCACAATAGAGTAATCTTACATGATATCTAGAGTTTTTTAGATTGGTAAGGAAAAATGTTCTACTGGATCGGAACCTCACACAAGTTAATCCGACCCAGCTACACAGGCAAGACTCTTTTAGAGTGGGGGGATGGTAAGGGAAACCCACCCCCAAAGTGCCTCTAATGGAGTTTTATCCCATAACCTTAAGATTGTGGGATACAAACATTTCTACTAGACTAAGTAGTACATGATACCTAGAGTACTAATAGTGAAATTTCGAATGAACTAAAATCCATCCTAATAAACATTCAAAGGGTAATTTGGTCCTTAAGAAGACAATTAGCATAGTGATTAATGTGATGAAAAGTAATAAATGTTATGGTCCAATGGATGGCTAAATGAAAATTGAAATAAGGAATCAAATTTAACTGAAGGGTACTCCTTAAATGTACTTCTTCTTACACGATATGATGTTGACTCGTCTCGGCTAAATTGACAAGTGGCAAGGCCCTTTAGAAATGGAAAAAGAAGTAGATTAAATATCATCCGGAATTACCTCTAACACGATTGATTTTATAACCTAAAGATTGTGAAACGCAAACTTTTATTACTAAACTAACCATTGCTTTTACATACAAGTTAAATTTAAAAATAAATATTTTTGAGGCATTATTCATGTATACCTTAATGACAAATAAGGAATCAAATTTTACATAGAAGGTTTAATTTAGATATCGATCTGTGTGAGACATGATTCATTTATACCTTAGTAAAGGGTGGTGCTAATTTAGGAATCAAATTTGGCTTAAAGGGAAATTCCAGATATAATTACTCTATGGATAAGTTCCTATTTTAGCTATGAGAAAAGGATCTACAGACAACATATCAGTGTATCACTATGTGTCTATGTGGTCACCATTCAGGTTCTAGAACCTTGATGCGCAATTTTCGTAGTGTATCATGTTTATCATCTATACCCACTGTTAGAGTGTTTAAAATTACAAGAGAAATTACCAAAATAACCATCTACAACACCAGAGAAGCATCTTACGCCTTTGTTCAAGTTTTTACTGATCACAAAGTAAGCAGAGCTTCTTCTACAAATTCATAAGCATAAGCTGCCTGAGACCATACTTCATTAGAAGAAAACAGTGTGTCAATTGTATCCTATAC
Source organism: Beta lomatogona (assembly GCA_947646795.1). Lineage (NCBI taxonomy): Eukaryota > Viridiplantae > Streptophyta > Magnoliopsida > Caryophyllales > Amaranthaceae > Beta > Beta lomatogona. Next base: position 549,384 of record CANSNZ010001166.1, read on the forward strand.
TTCCACCAAATAAGGACAATCCTGTCGTTAATCATCTTCCGAACCAAGTTCTTGTTTTTTCCTTTCCCCTACTTCCATGAGTAGCTGTAAAAGAGCCTCACACACCTGTGAAGCATTTGCTTCAGATGGATCATCATTTGATGATGAATACACCATCCACGCATGATCCAACTTTCTTTTGGGGCGAACTACCATTGACCCCGGGACTTCAGCATCACGACAAGTCACAAGGCCATCACTCTTCTCCCCGTACCTGACCTGAAGAAGCTGGGCACAAGCAGCCATTGCAGCACCAACCGGTAACATCACAGGAAGTTTGGCAGCCTGACCTAGCTCTGCATGTGCCACACGAGATAATGTTGCAAGTACAGCAGGAGACATATTAGCTTCCGTGTGACATGATACAACAGGCAGCTCTTTTGGCAAGGGATATTTCTTCAAGAATTCCCTTCTTCTCTCATATGTCAAGTCCTCCAAAGCTTGAAGATCACCCTTCGAAAAAGAAGAGAGAAAAATTGTCCATAAGACTTACAATTTAAGCTTTCTGAGAATAAGAGTAAACGAACACATCACCAGCAATGGATCAAAATAAGAATCAAGGAAAACAGAAGAGTAGAAAGACAACGACCTCACTCTTACCTCATATAGCAGATAAAAAACAAGTTGTGGAGATATGGAAAGCTCAGTGCCTAAGTCTACTAGTAGGGATCAAACTACACTTACTAAATACACAACCATTTTACATTTTAAACTACTGAAAAATTCTCTACCTTGCATCTGTTTCAAGCTCAAGACACCCCAGTTTTTATGTTCCATATTTCATTCTACTACTCTAACATACATCTTCCAAACCTGATTATTATTATGGAGCTAAAACACTAAGCTTAGGAAGGCCTCAGAAGTCAACATCCCCAATGATCAAATATCTCATGGATTACTCATGAAAAATAATCTTCCTAGCTCATAATAACAAAATACTGAACCTTACTCTAAACAGAGTTGACAGAGGTTAAGATATGTGCAACCTTCCTATTACAAGTCCAAACTAGTTGAGAAGTGCTGAAGCCCAATGCGATACGGGTCAAAAGCTTCAATTTGGCTATGAAAGCATTATTAAAGAGGAGCGAAAAGGGGCACAGCTACCTTTTACCACACCAAATTTTTATATTTACTAAATGTGCCTAACTTGAAAGAGGAGAACGTCTCACGCTTGCGCTTTGGGCCTAGGCTCTAGGAATCCTATCACCTTAGTGCGCCTTGAGCCTGTTTAAACACTGGGACTACCTCAAGAGGAAAAAAAGCGTAAACAGAGCAGGGCACGCTCCTATTATTCTAGATTATGTCAGTAAGTAACAATTATGAGCATGTTCAGCTAAACTATTTCCACTTAAGACAGCTGTTTGCACATCCCTGGCAAACAGCAATGCTGCAAAATGTCTTCCACAAGCTACCATGGGCAACATACATAATCTAAGCACAAATCAACTTTAAACTGACAAGCAAACAAACCTTGAACAATTTTGTTGCAGACCTCATCAATCAAAAAATTATGATCACCAACTAGCCCTTAAACGTGATAATACATGATAATCCCATAAACAGCAACTAAATATTTTATAACAGTTCAAATGACAAAATTGGACCACATTTATGCTCCCTCCTTTTCACCATCGTTGTTTCTAATCCATATTCAAATTGACAGTTTACATCACCACTACCACTGTAATTAATATCACTCGGCTCATCTGTCAAAATCAATGGAATATCCCTGTCTAAAATGTCAGATAGATGATGGATAATGAAATAACGCTTAAAAATGCCAAATACAATGGTAGTCCTAAAGGAGCAGACTGAAAGCCGTCACTTATACCACTCTTCAACAGCTTATAACGGCAAGGAAAATGCCTAAGTTGGTGATGATACTAATAATGATACTAAGGCATGGCATCCAATAAGAACATGTTTTACTAAAACACAATGCATCCTCAAAGAAAACGAGAAGGTAGATTAGCTAGGGTTATCAAAGGAAATCAAAATTTGCTGTGGTCTCTCTATGAAGAATAACACTGGTCGTGTTCCCAGATATTGGGAATGTACAAAAGTGAAGGAAATATGATACCATTTGTGGCCTCAAAGGTATAAGATCTCATTTTCCAGTCAATCAAGCACTCCAAAACACTTCCATGCTTACAGGCTTAATCCAAAGATACATACAGATCTATGGAAACGTTATACATGCATCTGCATTTATTACCATAGCTCTCATAAACTATACACATATTCTGATGACACTTCCTAAAGACGTAAAACGGTGCTTATATGTTATTCAAAAGTAAACTGTAGCTGTGCTCAGGAATGGAGGAAAGAGAAGAACATACCAACCCACAACCTTCCTCAGCAAAAGTAACACTATTCTAGGCTGTCTAGCTTTCGTTACAAATAGATACAAGGCAGACACCCAACATGTCACACCCCTCATAAAAGAGCTAAAGGGTTTGCGACAAACCCTGAATTCTAGCCAAATCTGCTATGGGTCCAAGCTTAGCATGTACATTCACAATGAACCATTTCCAAATGACCAGAAGGCAATTTACTGTTGCCTCAAGCTTTCAGAAAGCATCAGATTACTACTCAAGTGCATATGTTTGTTCACCAAAGCAATCTTCATCCTATCGAAGCAACAGAGATAAGATGAAATAAAACACTTTTTAAAAGAAAAGCACATATTCGTTTGGACAAGGAAACAGATAGAAACAAGTTAGAAATGGAAATTGAAATTTATAGCACATAAAAGGAGAACACCTCATTGCCAGATTTATATACAAATGGAAACATATCGAACAGTCAGAAGCTTACTTTAATTACTTTACAGATCAAAAATTCCATGAGTTTACGTGCATTGACATAATCACCAAGTTGTCCAGGCCGCAGGATATCTGAAGCTATTGGACTACCACCATATGGACTCTGAGCTAATACCAAGCCAGCAACCTTGTCCTTCAGTTCAGGCCAATACATGGACAAAGCAGCTGCTGCATCTATTCCTCCTTTGCTATGACCAAGCAGCATGACACGTTTCTGAGAACCCCAGTATATCTCCTCAATGTAATCTTTTAGTACTCTGGCATTTTCTTCCACTGAAGCCTATCATAAATTATATACTTAGCAAGAAGGTGCATACAAAAGAAAGACAGTAAGTTCATTAGAACCATAACCACCTCACTATGAATCTTGGCAATATGACATGCTAGCCCCATCTTTGAGAAGTAAGACTTTGTGCTGGTAAAATAGAGTGGTCCATGGTTACTGAAAAGACCTGCAAACAATATCTGTAACGATGAGGTGCAGAAAACTGCTTGACAAATTACTAATGATGGACAAGATGCCCCTAACCTGCTAACCCCCTATCCCCTCCCCCCCAAAAAAAAAAAAGCTTCAACTTCAATGCTTACTTAGCAATATCACTACAAAAAATATTATCTCTGTCCTATTGCAACAGTCAATTATCCGGTAGCATGTGAGAACAAGTATAAATTGGAGAATTCTGATTAAGAGTCAAAAGGGTATCCACTATTAATATAACAGTAATTAGTCTGCGGAAACAAAAAAAATTACAACATAATGAACAAGGAAACATGATGTTTCTCATGATGATACTCGAAACAGAGACCAAAGGGAGCATCTAGTTAAGTCTTGATAGATCCCACCATCCTGTATAGCACACAGTAAGGCTGATTTGGCCATTTAACCAAAAACCAGCACGCCAGAGGTAAACTGGGTCCAGCCACATCTTGAAAAATGAAGTAGCAACCTAAAAATTTACACACATTGATGGTCCCACTCCCATAGCCTCAACCATATGTCCTACCCAAGACAGGTCAAGTATTCTTATTAAATCAAAAAATATGTTAGGTACCTGGAATTAACAGATATATCAAAGACTTTGGTAGCCTGTGGACACCATGACTGACATTGGAAAATAAAAAACAAAAATCAGAATATGTATATCTTAGTAAAGAAAATAAAGGGGCATCAAAGGCGAATTGGAGTAATACCTGATGCTGTCAAGAATTTCCATAAATCTCTCAGTTCCATCTTCCACTGGAGGCATATCAGGATCGCGTTGAAGCCACCCAATATCATCTGCAGATCCACGAACAGTCTTCCGTGCCCGCTCAACTAAACTATAGCATCAGAGTTGCACAGAACTCAACATGAGAGCAATATCATTGAAACCAATAGCTTCACAAAGATTATTTGTAAACAAAGGATTTAAGGAAGTCCATCCATAAAGGCCTCCCAAACTATTGAGTTAAACCTTCTGTCACTCACCTTGTAAGCATGGTCACAAAAGTAACAACCTAGTTTAAAGGAACAAAGTGTAAGAGAGAAATCAGTGAATCCCTCAGATGGCACTGAAGAGGAAGATGTTATACAAGTTGTATTTATGCAAGCCACTTGGTATAGCCTTCTTTGTTCTACAAAACTTGCATGACCTTAAGGTGGCCCTTAACAAGCAAAGAAAAGAGATTTAATCTTAAGGAATCATATGCTGTAGATAAGATATGACCACATTACCACTAAAAAAGCCCTATATAATAGAGCATAGGAAGAACCTAGGGGCTAGGGCGGTAGGGCCACAGGAATTAAAATATATCTTTTATAAAATCCAAAAGATAGCAGCCGAAAGATATAAAAAATCACTAGAACTTAAAATTCACACTAATTATTCAAGCATTTAATATATTACTGATTCCATCACTTCTATGTGCAATAATTCAACAGTTAAATCATTATATATTGCTGCAATCCTGGTACTTTACTTTTTAAAAGCCTCTTACTTGACCAGTGTTCAGAAAATTTAATGCCAAGAATAGCACTTCCATGCCAACTGAAGGATCTCCAATATACCAGAGTGGCATTATAGCATACAAAAAAATATCTCCATATAACGAACTTGATCTATCCAGTTCACCTTCCAGAACTCTAGGAAATTCTATCATATTGCGTCAACAATCAATAAAAACCTAACTGCATCGTTAATAAGTAGTTAACTCTTTATTATAAACAATTAGCTTATACTTCCTCCATTTTTTAATATATGCTACACTTCCCTTAAATGAAAATGTCATAATAGATGCTACATACCATAAATGGATCCCTTTTCACCATAAAGATCTTAAAATACTATTAAAAAGTTGGTGGTCCCCCACCTTCTCCTCTAAAATACCCATACTTTTTCCTTAACAAATGTTTTTTTATTCAAAAAGTGGTGGTCCCCTACTTTCTCTCTCTACCTTTCTTAAAAACCCCCCACTTTCTCTATGTAGCATGTATAAAAAAACGGAGGAAGTAGTTGATAATTGTTGTAACCGGATTGTTTTAGCTAGTTTGATAGGCTTATTGTATTAGTTGTTTGTATAAAAGTGTTTGGTAAATAGCTTATATCATATTGATACTTCATTGCATAACATGACCAAAATGATTATTGCAACAATTTATTATTGTCTATTCTTTTTGGTAAGGGTAATAATTTTGATAACATTTGAGCATTGTGTTATTTTACCTCAATATGACCAATCCTCACACCAAAAGCTCCTCCCACCAACTTTTTCGAAATTGGAGCTTTTGGTCCACACCTCTCTTTCAATCCTCTGTTTCCCTAACACCAATAGTAGATAATTTGACCGGTGATGAGTCAACACCTCTGATTATGCCCAATCCTCTATTTACCAAACATGAATTATCATTGATTGACACAATTCCACACTCTTGTCAGCCTTAATGAAAACTGCTAGTCTGCTTCTCTCTTGAACCCCCTATATGTCCATACGAGCAATCATCATGATTTATTGCAAAATTTCAGCTCTAAATTATTTCCAATGAGAAAAGGACATATATGAAGGCTCCAAAAATTATAGCTATAAAACATCTATGAAGGATGAGCAACTTCCTTGAAGAGGAAAGGAGAAGCAAAGAATATATATATCATACATTTGGATGTTTCGAAAAGTGATGACCATTATGCAAGGAGGAGGACATGGCCAGGAACACAAAACTATAGATATAAGTCCATGGGAAAGAACATATTTCTATTTGAGAACATTAGCAGTTTGCTCACTATAAAATTCATCCTAGTCATGAGCAAAATCTTACCCTTGAAAGAGAGAAATTCCGGATTGACTGGTACTTGTAGAAGTTGATTGCACTAAAGCACCGGCATTTTCTGATGATACATCCGCTGTATTTCTTCTAGTATCACCATGCAATTGCAGAGCCTCGGTGGTTGTATTAGTTGAAGCAGAATGTCCAGAATCGATTGCCTGAGTTCGGTATACGAAACTTGGAGAAAGCGATTCTGTAGTTTGTTCTGAGAACAGAGGAGCCATTTCTTGGTTATCTCCAATACCATCTGCCCTTGTGCCTTGTTCTGCAACAGCACCCAGTTACTGTAAGCTAATAAGAAACTGCTTAAATCATCAGCATGACAGAAGAACTACGCCAACAAAATCACAATCATATAAGAGTTGTTTATGATGTTTGGAGAAATAAGTGGACTAATGAATAGAAAATCATAAAACAATTGCTACTTGCCAGAGTAATGAGGTTTCTATCCCTGACATCTGGATAGGGTTCAATAGTGGAGTAGCTAAGACATCAACTCCCTTCCCTCAGTCTAAAATAATTAGTAACATTGTCCTACACCTCATATTAAAGATTTCACCATGATTTCAGTAAAAAAAAACAGTTGTCTCCTATCCAGTCTCCAGAACTCCATTCAAACTTAGTATATGTGACTATTTTTCTGGACGGAGGGAGTAGTTTATTGACAGACAACAATATAGTAGTTAAACTTTGGCAAAAGAGAATACAACTTCTTTCCACAATATAATTTGTTTAGAAATAAATTTTGGTGGCAGCTCATAAATTTCAATGATGTAGTTAAGTCAAAATTCATATATATATACATAAAGGAGAATGTTTTCGGTAGCATAGAGCGTGTCACCTAAGCCTGCCAAGTGTAATGTCACATATTTAAAGTAAGTTCAAAAATACACTTTTACAGAGATATAACTATAAACAGTATATGGAGTTTAGATAAGAGAAAAGTAGGGTTTAATATTGAGTAAACAACCTAAGACTATGATAAAATGTAAATTAGTTTAATTTTTGCTACATAATTGAACATATCATAAATTTTATACCATTGAAAAATGCTCAAAATATGCTTTAAATAAGATCCATTTATCATATAGTTATACAACCTATAAAAATATAATTGTAAATTATTTATGTAAACAATAATATAATAAATTTTAGTTTTTCTCAAACCACGCATAGGAGCATATAAAACTAGAAAATTATAACAAGAGTAAGACTATAATATCATAAGAAATATATAGTAAGAATAGGAGTATAGTATTATAACAATAACTTATTTATATTGTTCATTTTTTTGCCCGTGCGAACTAGTACAAATATAAAAGTGATTGCTACGAGACTACTATTAAAGGGAAGTTAATGAGAAAAATATTGGATTGAAAAATCCTAAAAACCTAGATATAATGAAGTTCCGGGTCAAAGATCATCCTCATTCAACACCTTCCACCCCCAAGCTGTCAATGTAACAAATCAATAGGCATGCTAGACACAATAATACTAAGTCAAAAAGAGGAGAATTGCATGTAAACCTGGAAGTATGTCAATAACTCACCTGATAAATCAGGGAAACAACTAGTTATGTACGAAGTTGTTTCAGCAAGATAAGAAGCAGCTCCATTGAGAGCTGGCACAGAATTAAACAGCTGTGGGATGAGCCTTCCATTCCCAAAACCATTATTTTGTGCCTGTAAAAAGCAAAATCAGATTAGGAATAGTCTTACCTATTAGAGGCCAAATTCTTCCTTACAAGGGATGACTTGGAGGGAGGTTAAAAAGATATGTAAACAAAGGCAGAAGACCTAAACATAGGGAAAAATCATATCCGACGAAATACATTATGAACATATGAGAAAGCACAAAATCAATATAATTCATGAGGTAAGGACAATGACCTATAAGTTGTATACCAAATTTTGAAAAATGACAAGATTCATGACTTTATATCTAGTTTCTTTGAGATGCTTAGCTCCTTAGCCTACACCCATATTCTTCTATGATTAACATATTCTTAGCCAGATGAATTACAAACATTCAAAGAAGAAAAAGGCAACAAGCCTCATGAGAGAAGCTGAAGGTTGCTTAACTAGAATAAATGGAAGAAACAAAAGTAGGTCCAATGAAGTAATGACAAAGCTAAGAACTATCTAGTCTTTACTCTTCCAAAAGGTTATTAGAAGACATTTGCCTCAGCCCTTGCCATCAAGTTCAAATTAAAAATGGACTAGAAAACTCTTGAACATCACTCAAAATAGCAAGTTAAAGATGATTTTACTAGTTACAAGTACAACCATATTGAAATTACTTTTTAAATTTTCCCTTACTAGCCAACATTTTCCATACATCATTACATTCATTATTCTCTGATGAGAACATTTAAACGCACCTATCATTTTTCTAAATGAATCAACCAGAAAAACAACAAACCAAAGTGTCACCAAACTGTAACACCCCGTATGAGATAATATCCCATATGGCCATATGAGATGAAGTACTAGACTCTTCTCATTGGATGGTATCAGCAGGCCAATTGAGAAAGCTGCAACTGTCTACAGAACATGGCCTCCAGATGACCAAAGAAAATTACACATATAAGCATTTATAAGTCTGTTGGTCACAGCAATAGACATCAGATCAAGAGGCAATTAGCAAAGGAAATAATATAGCTTCCTGTTAGTTTTACATAATGAGATTTTAAGATGTGACTTTGCAAGGATTATCAAACAAAAAGACTTCAAGTAACTTGGAGCAATTCTGAGCGGTTGGTAGGCAGTGTGTAGGCACTTTCTTGTTCTTTCTTTTTCATGTTTATTATGCATCCTCCAAAGCCTTGAAATGCAGCAAGCATTGTAAATATTTAAACATAAAAAATTAAAAAAATGTCACAAAGAGTCAACCACCAAGTGCCACAAATTCTTCCAATAGGCTTCATCCTTCTTTGGCCCAAAATACTTGTTCCCTGTAAGCCTGTAAATATTCAAACCCAAAACCTCACTAAATCACTAAAGCCCATCCTTTCCTTTTTCTTTGTGTTTCTCCAGGGGAACCCCCACATCCCACCTACCTCCATTAACAGCTAGACCTAAAAGGTTAGCTACCCTAAAAAAAAATATAAGACTGGGTAAAGAGTGTAATACTGTAATTCATATTAGATAAATTCACACTCATGAGTCATGAATATGAACAAATACTGTTAAAAGCATAAAGGGCTGATGATCTAATACAATTATCTTTTGTATGAGCCATCATAAGGAATGAAATTACCATCATAAAAGAGCCGAATTTCTCAAGTCTGGAATTCCCAATGTCCATAAATCAAGCAACAATTCCTGGCAAGTATATACAAGAGTTTATGAGTGTTAGACAAACTCGATATGTGCAAAAGAACCTCAAATGTTAACCATTGAACATGGAAAATAGAAATGAATCAAAGGATTATTTTAACTTGTTCAGTTGGCATCACAACTTATCATCTTCAGTTCTTCTCTACATTAATTGTTTCTCTAGCTCAGTTATCAACAAATTTACAGATTGCTGTCTGCACTACACTAAGTTTATGAGCAGATTCCAGCACATGCTACGAGCACCAATATCTCTTACTTCCCTATTAGCATTTGAGGAATGGGCTTCAGGAAATTGGTTATTCCATTGCAAACTATATCGGATAGTACTTCCTCTGTTTCTTGATAGAAGCATCATATTAACCTTTTGCACTATTTAGATATTCACTATTGACCGTATTTTCAAAATATCATTTTTTTTATATTGTTTACTAAGACAAAATTAATGATATTAATGGTCAAAGTTGGCAATTTGTACATTGACAAGTGTGCCAAGTCAATACGATGCATCTACTAAGAAACAACGAAAGTATTGTACAGAGCCACAGATTAAGGCAATAATAATGAGTTCCTTAAGTAGAAACTTAACTTTACTAATTCTCATGAAAATTATGTTACTCAGACTCGGGTACTCACGTCAAACATAGGTACATAATATGTTTCCAAGTATTAAACTCAGTACTTAATAAGAAATTCTACACATTTTTTATCCAAAATGAATCTATAAATTAAGGCAATGGTTATGAGTTCTTGAGTAATAACCTAATTTTACTATATCCATGCAATGGGTATGCAATAAATTTCCAAGTATCAGACATCTTAGATCATGAGAAAAATTAGACTTTTTGGTCCAAGCCCAAGTGTCAAGTATCCATATTCATGTCACAGTATCAAGGACCACTTGAAGTGAAGATGAGTCTTGAATATGCACACCAAGCATGTGTTTTATCCATTGTTATAATCCATTGATCTCATAACACTTCATAGCTATATCTCCAATTGGTACTAACTACTATATAGTACTCTAAACACACACACACACACACACACACACACACACAAAAAACATGCTTGGCAGTCGGCATGCATCATTAGCATTCACACACACCATTCCATGTAAAAGAGCACCCATTTGCATTCAACCCAACGAGAAAGACGAAGTCCCTCGGTCCTAAACAAACTAAAGCAGCAAACTATAACCTCCCAACTAAAGTTGTTCAAATCCACAAGCCAAACATTAAACGAATTTCCAGAAACATTTGCTAACAAGATGTAAAAACAATTCAGCTTCATCATTACAAATTTACAATTCCATCAACCGAAGAAAGATAAAACTATATTCCTACCTAACACATATAACATCAAACCAATTATAGTAATTCATTTCTCAACAATATCACATCATTTAATAAAAAAAATCACCAAATATAATTGCAGAATTTAAATCCGTTAACAACAATTCCAAACGAAACAGATAATTTGGATGACATAAACCTAAGAAATTTCCTCAATCGATCAATTCCAACAAAATAAAAGCAAAATATCATTGTTCAATTAAAAACCCTAGAATTGGAGATGATAAATTTGAAAAGATAATCAGATTGGATGATGCAGCGCTTACCTCCAAAATCTTCGGAAAATGGATTAGGAAAAGCGGCGAAATAAAAGAGAATCAGACAGAATTGGGAATTGCAATTAAAAAAAGCTTCCGGAAAAATCTGGTGGGATTTTGGTGGGAAAATAATCGTTACTGCCAGAACACGCATCAAAGAGAGAATACGGCGTCGTTTCCGGAGATTACGCCTTTACCCCTTCTTTTACGTTTGTTCGGTTTATGGTTTTCCACTTTCAACGTTGGCTCTAAGTCTCTACTAATAATCCTAGACCTTTTAAAAGTTGGAGTTCACTACACCATTCATTTGAATAGTATTATGAGTCACAAAAGCTTGAAATTTACTGTTCCTTTACAATAGGCAATCCCAGCCCTCCTAATCTGAGCCGCACGATTCTATTGATCTTCTCCCCCCTCTTCAGTTTGTCTCTCTCCTCTTCTTCTTCTTCACGTCTCTCTCATCTCTCCTCTTCTTCACATCTCTCTTCTAATGCGTCAATTTTTCTCCCAATTTTTCACTGGTAATTCTTTCGTTACTATTATATTGATTTCTTTGATGATTTTTTTGGTAAAGTTAATCTGAAATTGTGTAATTTTATGGTTGATCTCTGAAATTAGGGTTTCGGTTTTTTGAATTTTTGCAGAGAACTGTGTAATTTGGGAGATGAACAAAGACCGACCGTCTGATCCTCTCGATTTCTTCATCTGGACTGTGCTTTCAGATTTTCGTTCTTAATGGAGCAAAACCTAAGAATGGATCTCTCATCTACCTTCTTCATGTTTTGGTTTGTTTTAGGTTTGCCTATTTTTCTCTCTTTAAAGCTTCTATTTTTACACCTTTAATTTGTTTCTTTTAAAAGTTGGAGTTCACTACACTATTCATTTGAATAGTGTTATGAGTCACAAAAGCTTGAAATTTACTGTTCCTTTACAATAGGCAATCCCAGCCCTCCATCTTTAACCTAATCTGAGCCGCACGATTCTATTGATCTTCTCCCCCCCTCTTCAGTTCGTCTCTCTCCTCTTCTTCACGTCTCTCTTCTAATGCGTCAATTTTTCTCCCAATTTTTCACTGGTAATTCTTTCGTTACTATTATATTGATTTCTTTGATGATTTTTTTGGTAAAGTTAATCTGAAATTGTGTAATTTTATGGTTGATCTCTGAAATTAGGGTTTCGGTTTTTTGAATTTTTGCAGAGAACTGTGTAATTTGGGAGATGAACAAAGACCGACCGTCTGATCCTCTCGATTTCTTCATCTGGACTGTGCTTTCAGATTTTCGTTCTTAATGGAGCAAAACCTAAGAATGGATCTCTCATCTACCTTCTTCATGTTTTGGTTTGTTTTAGGTTTGCCTATTTTTCTCTCTTTAAAGCTTCTATTTTTACACCTTTAATTTGTTTGGGTCACAATTTGATGTGGGTTTTGCAATTAATTTGTGTTTACTTCTTGATTTGATTTTGGGTTCCTCATATTTATGAAATTGATTGAAGTGCAAATTACTTCAGGTTCTTCTTTTTAAGTAGTCTGAATTTATTCTTTGTTTTGCTTGTTTGATTTTCACTTCATTCAAGCACACTGACGCCTGTCGGAATGGCCGGAATCCGGAGTTTGCTGCTGTATCGCCGGTGTTGTCGTCATCCTCCGCTACGGCTTCGCAACAGCAGCAACAACATCAACATTTCAACAACAACAACAACAACAACATAAGAGACAGGTTAGTGTTTGATGCTTGACTTTTTATATCTCAATTTTTCTGATTTATATGCAAACCTTCTGTCTTCTTTATTCTTCAATTCACTGTTTTATTCGACCTAATTTGCTTCAATCGTTTCATTATCGAATTTCTTGCTCTATCTTTCTTTATTTCGGAATTTCATTCACTCTTATAAACCCTAATTGCTCTTATTGTCGTACTTTTCCTTTAATCAACTGCATTTCACAAGACTCGATTTGCTTAGACACAACAATTGATTGAAGAATAGAGCGAGAATCAGAGCAAATTAGGGCAATTAGGGTTTATAAGAGTGAATGAAATTACAGAGGTCTGATTCTCGCTCTATTCTTCAATCTGAATTTTAGCACCGCCAGAGATATTCTACGATCTGAAACTCGAAAGTACACTTCTTCTAGAATCAACGATATTCTGGTCCAAAATTTCCCCTTTTCCTTCCCCTTTTTAATCTTAATTATGAATAATATCTTTTAATTTTTGCTTTAAATTTGATTCTAAATTGTGCCCAGTAACTTTCTTTTGTCAATCTTGAAAACCCATATGATATTTGTGCATGATTTTGAGGTTTACTTTGTAAATTCCAATCAATTACCCTAATAGAAACTTTGTGTATTACTTTTGAAGGATTGTTTGTGTTGCAAGATTGTATTTTGTGATGATTTTTGTCGAAGTTAGATGCTGTGTCTAATTTGGTTGCTGTGTAGTTGTTTGTTTCTGCTGCCTGGTTGTGATTTTTTGATTGTATGTTTTGTTTCTGGTGGAAATAAACAAGCTGTATTTGGCTTTTGGATGTGTGTTGGTTGAAATTGATGGAATTTGGGTTTTAAATTCGAGTATTTACAGGCTCAAGTGAGGTCTTTTAACCCCCACAGAGAGATTGGCACGGGGCTAGGGGTGTAAGTTCGGTTTTTGGTTTGGTTTTGGGGCAAAACCAAACCAAACCAAAATAAATTCGGTTTTCATATTTCAAGTCCAAATCCAAACGAAAATTCGTCTCAAACCGAACCAAACCAAACCGAAATTACAAAACCAAAACCAAACCAAACCAAAGAACCGAAATTCTTTTATGATGCAAACTTTTTTTTCCAAATCTTACAAATAATACGAAAATTATCAAGTTTTAAATCATCAAACATAGAAGAATTACTTCAATTTCAACTAAAGCTTAAAATTGAAGTACTAAAACCAAAGATAATTAATAAAAACATCAAACCCATATAGGATAGGCAAACTTCGGTTTGGTTTGGTTTTTTTCGGTTTTTTAAAATAAAAACCAAACCAAACCGAAAACCAAAAAAATGAAAATTTTCCAATCCAAACCAAACCGAATTTTGAAAAAAAAACCAAACCAAATTATTAATTTGGTTTGGTTTGGTTTGGTTTTCGGTTTTTCACCAAATAACTTACACCCCTACACGGGGCGAAGTAGTTTAGTGGGCTTACAAACTTAGCTTATAGTTGTTCCAAATAATGTTTTTATAGTCTCTTAAGATTTAGGAACATTGTGGACTAAGTGCTGGTGTGGTTAGTTTGAACATGGATATTTGTGCTTGTTGTAACCTTTTAAGTCATCCTTATTTTGTAAGAATAATGTGATTGTTCGATCAATTTGCAATACCTGGGAGAATGGAAATTGGGTTTTAAATACTCGAGTATTTACAGGCTTAAGTGAGTTTTTTTACCCCCACAAAGCGATTGGCACGAGGAGTAGTAGTTTAGTAGGCTTACAAACTTTGCCTATAGTTGTTCCAAATAATTTTTGTATAGTCTCCCAAGATTCCAAAACATTGTGGACTCAACGCTGGTGTGGTTAGTTCAAACATGGGTATTTGAGCTTGTTGTAGCCTTTTAAGTCATCCTTGTTTTGTAAGGATAGCGTGATTGTTCGATCAATTTGCAATACTTGGGAGAATGTTGTGACAGTCATGGAGAATGGAGAAAATGTTATATAAAGAGCTACAATTTTTGTTTCTTTGGACTTAATATTGTATGATGTTTGAGTAATTATAAATGTGGTTTTGCTCGTTCTCATATGCCCGATTTTTTCGGACGCTTTCCTATAGGCAAAGTTGTCTGAAAGAGTGTTGGAGTTGCTTGCCTTGCCTGATGATGGAGAACCCAAATTGCTCCTTGACATTGGTAGTACAACGTTCTCTTTACTTTATTTGTCTTTGTTTTGCCATTTTATTTTGTCATTGGCTTTTAAATTAACTATGGTTTGAAAATTTGATGTTATTAAGTTACATTTTCTTTAGTTTGGAAGCTGGAAGAAGCGCATCATTTATGGAACTTATGGTTCTATTAATTCAGCTTGTATAAATTTACTCTAAAGGTGTTTCATGCGTAATAACGACAAAGAGCATGGACACAATGTGTCGTTATAAACTAAAATTTTCAGTTCCTTGTTTTTTTGTATACTTGGAAATCTTGACTTTCTCAAAAAAAAAAGACATTTAGCTGGACCCGATAATACCTTTTATGTTTTGTAACTGTAACAAGCTTGCAAAGATGTGTATTAATTCCATAGTTGTATATGGCGTGGTAAAGTTTAAATAATGGGTACATGTCTTATGAGTTATGACAATCAATTGAAAGCGTTCAATTTATGAAGTCTAGATGCATGTAAATTATGATTTTCATACAGCTGGAAACCTTATCTACAATAGTTATCAAAAGGAAATTAGCTGCGTGGAGGGATCCTCATCTATGCCACACATGTTATACATGCTTGGCCTTGGTGAATTTATCTTTTTTTTTTCTTTTTCCCCTCTATAGGCTGCGGATCAGGGCTGAGTGGTCATTGGATTGGTTTAGATATTTCTGAGGCTATGCTGGGTATCTCAATTATTTTAATGTTTTTTATTAATCATTGTAGTATAAACTGCTGCTTGAACCTTTTTTGTTTACTTATTTTAGATGTTGCATTGGAGCGGGAGGTTGAGGGTGATCTTCTACTTGCAGGCTGTTTTCAAATTCGTGGTTTCTTTTTATTTTAATTTTCTGTTTTGGGATTTTTTTTCCCTTGGACAAGCTTGTTATATAATGGGGTCTGTTATGCGTCTATGTAATGAGCCGATTTCTTATTGATTGACATCCTAAACCATACAAAAATAAAATGATTCCATAATAACCTTTTTTTTTCTTTTTTTCTGCTTGGGATGCTCAGTGGGTTGTGCTTTAACTAATATGTAGTACTTCCAATTTTGGTGCCATAGATTCTGTCATGTAGATGTCGGATTTCTCTTTTTTATATATATGTTTTTATTTGAAAAGAAATTGCAAAACGAGGACAATTTGTCCTTGAATTAAGATGACTATTGTTTTGCTTACCGTTTGTAGCAGGATCTCTTTCTTTGTGGAATCCATCTCATGAAAAGCATACTTTTCTTCCAACAAGTTAAAGCCAGGAAGCCATCGTGGTGTTGTTGTTCAGGTGTGCTTTGTGTTCTATGATGGTCTGTTGGATTTGAGGGCCTTCTGTGTGTCGACTTGGACTTTTGTGCATGGTTTTGTATCTCATTTTTTAAAAAAGTTAGTTATTCATCTGTTTGATTGTAGTTAGTTGGACTTTTGCGTGTGTCGACTTGGAAGATGTGCTTTTTTGCTTATCTCTATTATACTAGGGAAATTTGTTAGCTTGTATAACCTTTAGCTCTTTTGTGTTTCAGGGATTGTTTAGTAGTGAAAAAAATCACTACTTTCAACCTTTGCTCGTATCATAGGTTTGTTTTCTTATACTCCTGCTTAGTACTCTTGCTTTGTGACTAAATTTTAGAAGCAAAAACAAACAATTTGCATGTATCAAAGTACTTGGCTATTTAATTAATCGTCATTAGGCACTCTGATGTTGGTACTTTACATTCACTTAAGACCTTTTGTTAGTATACTGGGAGTTGTGTGCATTAGTGTTTAAAATATTTACGTGTGCAACTGCCAAGCCATGGACCCAGAACCATATTTTCTAAGAACCAGAAAAACTAATTAGAGAAAAGAGCAGTAAAGTCCTACAGAGAGGCTCTTTTGAACACATACAAATATTGAGAGGAAAGATGAGTGCCCAAGGGATTTGGTAAGTCACTGCTGTACCAAATCAATGCATCTTTAAAAAAGTGGACCCCCTTTATTAAATCAGCTTCTCATAAGTCTCTCCCACATAGTGAAGTAATTTATTTGTTCGATGAAATAGATGTTAAAGAAGAGGAGGAGAGAGAAAATGTGGAGTCTTTTGAGTGCTTGTAAGTTGTAACTAATTCTAATATACTATCTGCTATACTCTAATGTCTTGCATAGTTGCATTTCTAAGTCCCCAAACTTTTCTAAACCTCTAAAGGTGGAGTCTTTTCACCAAGAGCACGGTGGTAATTATATTTGGTAGTTAGGTTAATACAGAAATTAGGACTATAGTCAAGTTCATGTCAAATAGAGTCAAGTTAGTATTTGTTGGGTTAATTGTTAAGTGGTCATATGTTGCAGATGTCTTGCACATTGTATTGTTCGTTGAAGCCACATGAGCAATAACCACATCATATGGCATTGAACATCAAGTCCGCGAAATTGTGATAATTGATCACAGGTTTGTACGCATTTCACACAACTTAGACTGCTTGCACAATCTAACTCATCACTAAATCTGCCACTTTGAATTTTAAACCAGCACCAAGCAGCCATTGACCATATCACCTTGGGATGACCTCACAGGAACAGAATGTGACTTGCTCAATTCATCGAAAGGTCATCGTTGGATTCATGTCTCTTAAACCATCTAATCACAAAGGTAATGGAACCATTACAATTCCCAGTACAATTCCCCTGTATACAAGTTGATACATAGCACACTAGCACATTCATAGCTGCTAGACTATATAAAAAATGAAAACTATTTTAATATGTCGAGGAATTCTTAAACATCAATGCAATATAGAAAATGTATATAACTATATTAGTATGTTCAAGAATCCACAGCCTAGATCAGTTGATCACTATGTCTCTGGATCAGTTAATGATTCTTAACACAATTTAGGAGCACACTTAGTCTAAACTTCCCAGATTTAATAGTATAAGATAATATAGAATATACTTCTACACTAAGTCTAAAGTTAGTAATTCCTTGCAAAATCATGAAACCTTAATTTACCAGTATATATAGTATATATAGTATTCTTGAGACAAGTACTACTTCACAGCCTAATACCACACATCATACATTCATATTTAATATTCTTCTTTGCTAATAGTGCCTCTATGCATTTGCTTTGTTCAATTCACTTAGAAACACAATTAAACAAGATTAATTGCTTCATTGTAGGGAACCTTCAACTTTGAAGCCATCGCAAGAGGCCTAAGCACAGACTACTTCCTGCTTCAAATTGGCCCGGCAACTTCGCTTGCGAGGAGCAAGATTCTTAGCTAGATCCCAAAAATAATTCACTGGAATTAGCGGTTCATTTTGTGCAACAGACCCCTTTTGGATTTAGGTGGCCTTCTAATAGGAATACCAACCTTTTGTGCTAGCTGTAGAAAAAAACAAGTTCGTGTTCTTGTGCAACACCTCTGCTATTTGTCATCTATTAGTTTTTTAAAAGTCTTTATTAGTTTTTTTAAAAGTCTGCAAAAGGCAAGGCCTAGGCTCTCTGTTAAGGATCAACTGTAGCCTAAATGTTTGTAGTTGGTTTTGTCCAAACTATCTAGCGGATCACCAGCAAAAAAACAGATGCCTTGTAATGATTCTAAATAGCCTATGTTAGTGGAAATCATAAAAGTTTTTCTGCCCAAGTCTTTTCAACATAATGCTCAGAGCCTTGTTCCTAACAGCATTATACTATTAATATGTGATCGATTGATTTACAGGACCAGGACTTATGCTACTGCTCCCATGTGATGAATTGCTTTACAGAACATAGTGCCCCTCCTACACACAGTTGCATCTCACTCTCAACATTTGGACGTTACTAACTGATTTTGTTATAAGAGACCTCTCCCACATCTTTGTACCCATTGCCCTTTCACCATCTTTCCTCTCCAACTTACAAGAGCTTCGTGTTTTTTTTTTGGGTCTTAAAATCAACATATGTAAAGCAAACTTCCATAAATTGGTCAGTTATTCTGCACCAGTAAGCTACACTACTACTTGCATTTATATACTTACCCGATTAACAAATAACTAGCCAGTTCTTAATTTTAAACCTTTTTCCAAAATTCCATGGTACACCTAAATAGTGTATGTTGTATTACCAATGGAAGGCAAAAATGTACACGCTTCTGTGGCGGAGATACTTACAAAAAATGTACGTTCTTGTTATGTACACAATGTTTTTCGAAACACTACACTATATTTAATACAATATGTGCTCTTCCCAAAAACTCACTTCTTTTTCACATTTCAATAGATTCAAACAACAAGTGCAAGGGAAACTCACTGGTTAAGAGTGCGAATGCTTGAACCAAATATTTCTAATCTACTTACATATACTACATTCATGCGGCAAACGTATTGCGTTACCAACCAATGTGCCGTACAATTGCTCAAATTGTTTGAAAGAAACCACGCACGGCTGTGTGAAGGTATACATATCCTAAAATATCTAATCATATGTGTGTACAAACCAACACTAACAATACCTAATTGTTTATAGGCTCCACCTTCAAATCGGAGCGTATGCTGCTACTGGCGCAATATTTCTTGCTGCCTATACTAAACAATGTGAAGTGCTTTTCAAAATGCTAGCCGATCATGTTAGCAATCTAGCAACCAATGTAAGCATTCTTGCACTTTACGCTTTTTCTTACTTTGTGTATGGACTCATACTTGATTTTACCGCTCCATTGATCTAATTCCTTAACTATTTACATCCTCTTGCTAGGCCTTCACCAACATGATCTTATGTGAACTAATGGGGACAACCTTCTTAGTCCAAGTCGCACCAACTTCATCAATCTCCAGAAATAGGGTGCTGCAGTGGAGCCTAAATATCCATCTTGCGGGAATAGGCTACATATCTGTTTCAAAAAAGACTTCAAAGACACGTGGATGACCTACAAGTTAACAACAAATTCTAAATAAAAGTTGTTAGCTTAACTATTAGAAATTGCGCTTATTTTCACTTTTAAATGTATTATGTTTCTATATGAAATTAACGACTAAATAAATCGTGTTTGCACACCGAAGTTCAACACTTTGTCTAATGTAACTAACACAACAAGCGTACTTACCACCTGGCTGGAATTCGTGCAAAATAGACATCTTCCTAACTAAGGCTAACGGACTACGAATATCACAATTACACTATTTTGGGGCACCGCGCGCGTAAGCGCGCGGAGCAACAACTAGTCTAATAAAAATTACTAAGTCATCAGTTGGTTCATTATGAATTATGATAAGTCGAAATTCGCATCAAATTCCAATTTATAGGAAATAACTTGTAAATTAAATTTCATGGAAATTTGCTAAATGTATTTGCTTAACAATCGGAGAACCAAATTGTATAGGGATTTTTACCAAGGGATTCAAGATAAACAACTTCCTCCCTCTTGAAAAGTTTAAAATCCTAGGAAATTCATCACCTCATCTTGTCGTTTTGTTGCTAATCAAATAACTCATTTATTTTTTCAATTCCTAGGAAACATTATTTCCTATGTTAAAGATCCTTTGTAGTTCTTTTACTAGACAAACACCGATTATTGATATATCAACCCCTGTTTATGTGTTTGATACACCTGACAATTGTCATTGTTAAACTAACCCCTATTTGTGTATGTAAATATGTTGAATGACAATATTGTCCCTGTTAAACACGTAATCTCTGCCAAAAAGTAAAAATTTGCATCGATATGTGTGTCTCATTCAGCTTTTGTCCCCAAAAGTACAATTATTTATCTATAAGAACCCCTTGACCCCTATTTTTGTGTTTGATACACTTGTTATTGTTAAATCAACTCCTGTTTATTCTTGTGAGTGGACAAACTGCCCATTCACAAATCACAATGAGCGTTTTATCATTTCTCGATGAAGGAGTGCGTTAACCACGAATTTTAGATGTTGTATTTGATATTCAGATTGATATGGATACGACTTGTATCATTTACTTCATTAAAGAACTCACGGTCTTCTCTGTCTTATGTACTAGATTCTTTCACACCCAATATCAATGTCATTTTCAGTACTAGATTGTGATATATTGAAGCTGCGTGTTGTTCTTGGCATGACATATGGGATTGAAAAAATTTCTTTCATGCACGAGTTATTTTCATGTACAAATTACATTGGATGAGTCTGAAACCAAATGACATCGATTACACATTATTTGAGGTGGATATGAGTTGTGACATAACTATGAAACTCTAATGATCGGGACTCGGGAGTTGGTGCAGAGTGCAACTAGAAAGTATCAATCCCATTTTCAGAGGATTGGATCAAAGAATTAAATTTGTTAAAGTTTAGAAGTTTAAGGTCAAAATGAATTTGATAACATAACAAATATTTTTTTTCACATCGAGAAAATTTGCAGTAATTAAAACTGGAATACAGCCTAATGCTGATACAACCAAACAAAAATAAACTAACAGTAACAAGAGCTTTAGTAGCTCGTACATACTTTATAAAGAAAAAAAGAATATATACTACGTGAAGTAGTGATTAAATCTTAGCCTTTGATAAAAACTCTACAGTGTAGAGTTACTTTTTACGTTCCATAATAGTTTGGACACTTTCCTTTTTGTTTACCCGAATTAGTTTGAATACTTATATTTTCGGAATGGTCCTACTATGATTATGTTAATTTTTTGATCTCCTCCAGTCAATACTCTATATTTATCAATAAGAAAATGTACCTAACTTTGTTGGGGAGGGTCCAACCTAGTTGGTTTGTCCCCTCAAGGCTAGTTTTTTGGTTGTAATTGGTTTTTTGTTTTCAATACTCCATATCTTACTTAATTAGCAAAAAAAATAAAATACCTAACTCTCTTTTCTTTAAATAAAATATTCTTCACCAACTCCTATCAAATCAACTTTTAATATAAATAACATTTGATAACCGTATATCAACTTATCAACTTAAACTATGCATTCCCACAAGTGTTGAGATCTTTTTGAGATGGAGGGGGTATTTTTTATTTCTTTATGGGAAGAGTCCAAAGGCTTAAATGTTATTAATGCAAGATAAATAAGGGAGGCTATCATATCATCAATATCAACTGGAAACTCCACCACTCAAACTCTAAAGTAGAGTAAGGGGCTTAAATGAGCAATGGCACCGTTAGCTTTCCTAAAAACATGAACAAACTTAGCACAATTAAAAAACTTAACTAGCTCGATAGTTTGGCGAATATCTACACCAAGGTAACAAGCATCTTAATTGCTCGCTTCTGTTCAATCTTAACACCACTTGCAAAGTGTCACTCTGAACAATTATCAAACGGGTACCGCAATTTAGCTCCATCTAAAGACTGTCAAACTTCATTGGGCCTAATACAAGCCCACGTTGGAGTAGAGTTTGACCACATACAAGGTTGGTAGGGTTCCATCCTAAAACCAATTGGTGATAGGTGGAATAACCCACCAATTTATATGTTAGTATTCTCTCTCTAATTCTTCAATGTGGGACAACTATTCCTAACTCACATGTGGGTTATACTACACTTCCCCTCACATGTGAGCCAGAATCGTCAGCTCTGATACCATGAGAACTTCATTGGGCTTAATACAAGCCAACGCCGGAGGAGAGTTTGACCATATACAAGGTTGGTGGGGTTTCATTCTAAAACAAATTGGTGATAAGTGGAGTAATCCACCAATCTATATTTTAGTTATTCTCTTTCTAATTCTTCAATGTGGGACAACTATTCCTAACACACATGTAAGTGATACTCTTAACAAAGACCCCATAACCACTGCTTTAGCCTCCACAATGTTCACCTCCTACCTATCTTATTCTGTTGGCAGGCTGCTCTTAAAACAACTCTATTGTGGTCCATCATTACCACTTCAATACCCACCCATGCATTACCAAACACCGCATCATCAACATTCACTTTGAGCACCTCAACATGTGGTCGAGCCCAACGAGCTCCAGCTCACCTTCTAACAGTGCAAGCAATATCATAAAAGGTAGGAAAAGGTCGCATCATACTCTCCTTAGCCTCACGGAAAGCTACTACGAGAGACGAGGAACTTGCGGCCACCTCTGCAGGGTGACACACTTTGCTACTAAACATCATCTCATTCCGCTCGTTCCATATTGACCAAGCTATGGTCATTGCTAATTCCATGTTTTCATCATTCAAGGACTCAAAGCATGTATCAACCCACTAATCCACTATACTTCCAAGAGGAGGGATAATTTTAGAAACAAAAGGATGCTCCCACATAACAACATACCTACATGCCCAATTAGAATGTAGTTCATCTTCCTCACTAGCACCACACCTTAATCACAAGGGAGATTACTCTCAATTCGTCTATGCATTTTTTTACTTGTCGGCAATGCCTTAGCACATAGCCTCCACGCGAACATTCTAACTTTGGTGACACAATTAAACTCCAAATCATTTTCCATAAACTAGGTAGGCTAGAACTGCGAGATTCGTCACCAGTCAACCCTCTATAGAATCGTATGAATTAACATGATTTAATAAAATATATTCCATTAGTAGCATATTGTGAAGCAAAAATATCACTCAACAATTGGGCACACAGAGGAATGTTAATTATTTCTTAAGCTGTTGCAATATGTCTAAAGAAGTGTTGCATTAGGCCTATTGCAACGCCACCAACTCCGACGGTACATTTCTATTGCAATACCTAATGCAACATATTTTGGCTCTATTGCAATGGATTTGGGGTGTTGCCTTTGCTTGTTAATGTAGTAGTATTTATGTATATCGATTAGACCACAAAGATTCGGAATACTTGTAATCCCCCGTATTTTTATGAATTTTATAAATATATTTTAATATATAGTTATTTATATTTTAATATATATTAGCATTTTAATGATTTCATATTTCAAACGTTGACTATTTGAAAGTCAAAGGAATTGCTTTAATAATTTATTCAAGTCAAATGTTTATTAAAGTCATGTTTTGTAAGTACTTGAAATTGTTTGAAACACTTAGTGGATTTGAAAAAGGAGTTTAAATGGGCTTGAGGAACCCAAATACTAATAATAGTGATGTTAGGAGTTCAATCATCATTCCTATTCATCATTAAACTCTATTTGAAGACCAATTGTCTTTTCCTAATCCCACAAAGGGAAAACTATAAATACTCCATAAACCCAAAAATTTCCCCACAATTCTATTTTCTCTCTCCTCCTTCCTCCCACATATTTTGGCTCCCTCTCTTCTTTCGTTTTCTTGCTCGGTTTTTGCACGTCTTCGGTTCCTCCTTGTTCCGGCCAGCCACCGTCCGAGCACCACCATCACCGACCGCCTGAAGCGGTCGTTGCCGGCCGTCGCTGTTCGTCGGCGTTCCTTCCTCGTTTTGTTACCTTTGCTTTGGTTTGTTTCTTTTCTTCCTCCTCAAGTTCTATTCAAAGATTGTATTTTTAGGTTTTGTTTTAGTTAATCTATGTTTAAAAGTTACAAGTTATTGATTTATTATTGAATCTAAGTTATATAATTTATGTGTTGATGAAATAAAAATCAGATTTGCATATTTGAGTTTAAAGTAGGTTTTTAATTATCAAAGCATGAATTTTTAGGGTTTTGAAAGTTAGAAAAACCTAGTAGTTTATTATAAATTATGAAAGTTATTGTCTTTATGAATTTAAGCATGTTTAAAGGGGAGTTTTAATAATTATATGTTGCTGGAATTTTAAAAAGGATGTTATTAAAGGGGTTTTAAGGATTTTAATGACTAGAATAGTAGTACTATGCTAGGAAGTATTAGTAATTGAAGTTTTAATGATGGAAACAACTTTTAAATATTTTTAAGGGAGGTTTAAAGTATTTTAAAGTTGCTGGAAATTATTTTAGTATTGATTATAGATTTATATTGGTTGTTTTAGGCGGAGAATTCTCTCTAAGCGACTTTTAAGATCGTTAAAGTGGCCTATCAGTTTGTTTACACAAGGTACGTACATACCTATATATGTGTTGATTGAGATAGTATCATGATTTAAGGAAGGAAATTATGTAGTATCATGTATAGGAACTATGTTGAGTTCATATGTGATATTTATTATGTTAGATTTTGCATGTTTTATGTTGTGGTGTAAACATGTGGATTGTGAGATTATATTAAGAGATTTATATATCATGTTTGTATGGAAGATTGATGGAAGCATGTTGAGCTGGGAACTTTATTGTTATTAATTCACATGGGGGAATTAATACATTTATTAGTATTGGATCATGATTGATCATTGTTCCCTTTTAGTATTTCACTGCTTTATAAGGACCGAGGGTCTTATTTGGTAAGTTGATATTTTCTACCTATGAAAGCTAATTTGGTAAGTTGACATTTTCTTCAATGGTGTAAAGAGGAAGAACAACGCCTCTGTTTTCTTGAACAAGAAGAGTACACCAACCACCCTATCGACACTCTTAAACTATTCAAAGGAGTACTCAAACGGTCAAAGCTACAACCAAGTTCGAAACCTTATTCATTCCATAAGAGACTAATCAAAGTTCCAAACACTCTTAAACTATTCAAAGGAGTAGTTAAATTCATATATACAACATAAACAAAACTCTAAAACAATGATTTCAGGCAACAAAAAACTTGACAAGTTTAATCACCAAAAAATCTGCCATAACATAATTTAAGTAGAAATCAAGCCTTAGAAACATCAATCACCAAATTCAGGAAAAAATAAGCACAAAAAATCATCAGCAGTTCGTTAATCGACACAAAATGATAGACATAACTCAAACTTAATCATACAATATCGAATTCAATCAATAGAATCGGTAAATAATAAAGCTAAAATTAAACACTGAATTGTATAATCATAAATCATGGTTAATTAATAAAAAAAAAAAATGAAGGACAAACTCGAGCAAGGAAGGGAGTAGAAGGCGACGACGAAAAAGACGTGGAGAAGAGCGGAGGCGAGAGGAGAAGGGAGACGTTGAAGAGATCTCACACGCTGCTGTCAACTTCTTGAACCACCAAGCAGCAAGACCGGCGCACCACCAAGCAGAGGCTGAGGCAGTAGCAACAAGACCGGCGCACCACCAGCGATTAGGAACCCTCACCGGAGAAATAGGGTTCAGCGGAGGGCGTAATGCGGGTGAGATGATGGGTTAATGGGAATTAGGAGGAGAGAGAGAAATAGGGTTCAGCGGGAGGGAGTAATGCAGGTGCGGGAAAATGGGAAGGGATGGGGGTTTATTTCATTTTTGGGCTCTTCCAAGGACTACTAGAAGAACCAGCACTTCATTACATCTACATAGATCCACCTTGGAAGATTGACGAAATACCACTAAGTTCTTTTAATTACGTAGAAGATGAAAGTTTCTACAGAGAACTAATGTCAAGACCCCCTAATCACAGACAAGGAGGAGCTATTGCCATGAACTTTCTAGCAGAAGGCAAAACCTTTAAAATATGGGGACCAGAAAGCTTCAAGATTAATATTCCTTTTCATGGTTTTAATATTAATGATACAAAAGTCTTCGCTATGGAAGAGGATAGCGACGAAAATCATGAAGATAATCCCTAATTGAGGAAATGCTTCAAGGAAGAGATTTACATGACTAGCACAACAACTACCTTCATTTTGTCTTTTAGTATTTAAGGGTAATGAGTCATTACTTCTTTAGTGTGTACTTTTACTTTACGTTTTATAAAAACTGTTTGCTTTAGCATCTTTAATCTTTGACCCCTCTTTTAGAAAAGAGAAGTCATTATCTACTTTTGCTTTAGAAAAAGGAAGAAAAACGTGTTTCTCCTTTCACCAGTTATGATGCTCTGAAGCTCTATATAAGAGCTCTTTGTTTCAGATGTAAATACACAAGTACTTACACAGCAATAATAAACACCATGTTTTCTTGCTAAAAGCTTCCTTCTTATAGCTTAAAGTAGCTTAGTAATTTTTGTTCTTAATCTTCAAATACTCTACCAAAAATTCCGCAGAAAACCTAAAGAGGCACCCCTCTTTAATCTGGTATCAGAGCAAGTAACGATTCTAGCTGAAAAGCTGTTCGAGGCCCCAGGACGGAAACCAGGGTGTAGTACGTCGCCGGCAAATAGTAGGCAGTCTCAAGGTAGTATTGTTATTTAATTTTATACCTTTGTCATAAAAATATTTATGAGTATTTGTTGATAGAAAGAACTTAAATGAACAGTGAAAAAGCTATAAGGCGTTTTAATCATTGAAGAAAAATTTAAAGACAATTGCATACTTAGATCTTGCTTATAACTCCAAAGAAAGACATTTTGTTTCATTTGACAAAAACAAGTTTCTTTGTAGATTTGATAATAAATTTAATCATAAACTACATAGTGACAGTTCGCACCTTAATAGCATAACAGACTTATTAATTAGTCTAGCAGATAACCTAGAAAAACAAAATTATCACGAATCTTTAAATAAAATAATCAGAGCCTTTATAGAAAATAGAAAACCCTTAAAAGAAGTCCAGAATAATAACGATTTCCTAAGATCACAGATTAGCTCATTATGCAAAGAAGTTAAGACCTTAAAAGATAAAACTCCTACTAAGGAAGAGGTTAGACAGTTTAGTTTTGACATACAACAAAACAAGCCTAAACTCATAGAATTAGAGACTAAAAAGATCTTAAATCAGACAACAGAAAAATTAAGTAAGGTTGAAGCTTTGCTTCAAGAAGTAAAAGAATTAGTAATAGGTTAATGTCCCGAAAAAATAGAGAAGACTATTTAACAGCTGAAAAGAAATCAAAAGAATATTTAGATTTCACAGATAACGAATTTGCAACTTATAATCCACCAACAAAAGGGGATAAGTATAATACCATTAGGTTTAACATTATAACAGAATTAATTTTAGATCTAAAACAACAAATAAGGGAATTAAAAGAACTTAGAAGGGTCAAAGGACAGACTTCAGCCACAAATGAAGAAAGTTTAATTAAGGCTTTTAAGAATCTTAGTATTTCTCCAGAAGGAAAAATTAAAAAGGTTAAACCAGTAACAGAGTATAAATATTTTATACCAAAACTAGCAAAATGACTAGTTTTCCAGGAACAAGTAGAACCTCAAATAGATCTTTAAGCACAATAACAGCAGAAGAATTAGATACTAATAAAAGATTTAGTCCCTTTAAGTGGTTAACTAAGAAAGAGCCTATATCCCAGTTAGAAGAAATAGTAGATATAGAGCAAAGCTTGGAAAGATTTAGAAATAATAGAGTAAAATTGTTAGAACCAAAGATTTTATATAATCAAGGTATATTCGATAGATCAACTACAGTATTTAGAACATACAGAGAAGAAGCCATCAGCGTACTAAATGGATCTAATAATATAGAACTTATATCACCGCAGACAGTTCAAACGGTAACAAAAAAAGCATAATTATATTCATATAGGAATGATAATTATAGGAGTCAAAGCCTTAATTAGAAAAGAAACCGGAACAAAAGCCTTGTTATTAATAGTAGACAATAGTTGGACAGACCCAGATCTAGCTATTCTATCAGGAATGGAAGTAGATCTATCATCTAATAGAGGATTATTTTACTGTGTACCAGATCTTTTAAAATCAGTCAAAGATGCTAATAATCTTAATATTATAGTCAAAACCAAGGGTTTTGAAGGGTACAAGGTAGGGATGGCAATGGGTCCAGGATTTTTGTTCTTATAGCTTAAAGTAGCCTAGTAATTTTTGTTCTTATAGCTTAAAGTAGCCTAGTAATTTTTGTTCTTAATCTTCAAATACTCTACCAAAAATTCCGCAGAAAACCTAAAGAGGCACCCCTCTTTAATCTGTTCTACGTAATTAAAAGAACTTAGTGGTATTTCGTCAATCTTCCAAGGTGGATCTATGTAGATGTAATGAAATTGACAGCTGTTCTAGATTCCTAATTGCTTGGTCTTGTTGAATTACAGTGTCTGCTTGTGGTATTGTACCCATGACTATAATTCTAATTAAGTTTGTAAAGTTATTGGGGTTATTTCCCATTGCTTTTATGCTGTTTAGTTTGTCTGGATGTTTAGTCTTATATGCCATGTACAGGCCATGAGCTGTTTCTCCTAAGAATGTTTCTAAATAGGCAAACATATCCGTTTCTTCTTTATGAGCTAGTTTTGCCCATTCCTGGATAATTAGTTGTTCCCAATTTTGTATAAGGGAGTTATACTGCTAGGGGGTTACATAATCTAGGTTTAACAATCTATGATTATAAGGGATGTTCTTATAAGGTTTTCCAAAGGATTTTAATCCTTCGTTAGCCGAATTGTACTCCCTTGACTGTTTCCATAATGGTCTGTCTGTAGGTCCAATCATGTATTCATCTGATGGGTTATAGACATCACCATATGAACTTTCTCCATTAGCCATAAAGGCTGCTTCGGTTTTGTGGATACTATCTGGTCCTAATTTGCCTTCTTGAATCAGATCTATTTTTTCTATATGATACCTCTTTTTTATTTCTTCTTCAGCTTCGGAATATGTCATTCCTAGGTCATTCATTAATTCTATAGTAATATCGTCTAATACTTCTCTGATATTATATATTTGGAAATCTTTATTAAAAATTTCTTCTCTCGTTTTGGTCTGTATTTGACTAATAAGAACTTCTTGTTCTTCTTCTAGTTGATCTTCATTTATTCTAGTGTAATTTCCTAAGTCTGTAAAGTTATCCTCTGTATCACTTTCATCATAAGTAGGTGGTTCTTCTTCATTAAAAAGTGATATTTCTTTTCGTTTTTCTTCTAATTGTTTTTCCAGTTGATCAATTTCTCTTATCTTTCGACCTTCTTCTGTATATAACTTAGCACTAGTGTATCTATGACAATCTGTAAATAAGATATAGTTAAGTCTTTTACTAATATAATCTTTTTCCGCTTTTGCTATTTCCATTTTTCTTCTTAATTCGTCTAAATCTTTAGCTATTTCACTGAGTTCGTGGTTTGCTAAGCTATATTCTGTATCATTTTCTTTAGTTTCTAGATCTAGATCCAGTTTTTCATATTCTCCGAATCTAACTGAAAGTCTTCCTTTGCTATCTTTATACATATAACTACTTTGTGGGACTAAAGGACTGTTTTTGTTGTTTTGAAATAATTCTGAGAGTTTCCATTCTTCTCCTGCTAAGATTTCTTAATCTATCACTGTTGGTTCTATCATTTTTATTCCTTTGGACATCATTGTTTTAATAACTTTATCTACTTCTAACTTATAGTTTGTTGTAGTAGTTTTACTGAGCTTAGCTATAGTTCATATTGTTACTAACAGGTTATTGCCCTTGTACCCTTCAAAACCCTTGGTTTTGACTATAATATTAAGATTATTAGCATCTTTGACTGATTTTAAAAGATCTGGTACACAGTAAAATAATCCTCTATTAGATGATAGATCTACTTCCATTCCTGATAGAATAGCTAGATCTGGGTCTGTCCAACTATTGTCTACTATTAATAACAAGGCTTTTGTTCCAGTTTCTTTTCTAATTAAGGCTTTGATTATTTTATTTGAAGATTCGTGATAATTCTGTTTTTCTAGGTTATCTGCTAGACTAATTAATAAGTCTGTTATGCTATTAAGGTGGAAACTGTCACTATGTAGTTTATGATTAAACTTACTATCAAATCTACAAAGAAACTTGTTTTTGTCAAATGAAACAAAATGTCTTTCTTTGGAGTTATAAGCAAGATCTAAGTATGCAATTGTCTTTAAATTTTCTTCAATGATTAAAACGCCTTATAGCTTTTTCACTGTTCATTTAAGTTCTTTCTATCAACAAATACTCATAAATATATTTATGACAAAGGTATAAAATTAAATAACAATACTACCTTGAGACTGCCTACTATTTGCCGGCGACGTACTACACCCCGGTTTCCGTCCTGGGGCCTCGAACAGTCTTTCAGCTAGAATCATTACTTGCTCTGATACCAGATTAAAGAGGGGTGCCTCTTTAGGTTTTCTGCGGAATTTTTGGTAGAGTATTTGAAGATTAAGAACAAAAATTACTAAGCTACTTTAAGCTATAAGAAGGAAGCTTTTAGCAAGAAAACATGGTGTTTATTATTGCTGTGTAAGTACTTGTGTATTTACATCTGAAACAAAGAGCTCTTATATAGAGCTTCAGAGCATCATAACTGGTGAAAGGAGAAACACGTTTTTCTTCCTTTTTCTAAAGCAAAAGTAGATAATGACTTCTCTTTTCTAAAAGAGGGGTCAAAGATTAAAGATGCTAAAGCAAACAGTTTTTATAAGACGTAAAGTAAAAGTACACACTAAAGAAGTAATGACTCATTACCCTTAAATGCTAAAAGACAAAATGAAGGTAGCTGTTGTGCTAGTCATGTAAATCTCTTCCTTGAAGCATTTCCTCAATTAGGGAATTATCGTCATGATTTTCGTCGCTATCCTCTTCCATAGCGAAAACTTCTGTATCATTAATATTAAGACCATGAAAAGGAATATTAATCTTGAAGCTTTCTGGTCCCCATATTTTAAAGGTTTTGCCTTCTGCTAGAAAGTTCATGGCAATAGCTCCTCCCTGTCTGTGATTAGGGGGTCTTGACATTAGTTCTCTGTAGAAACTTTCATCTTCTACGTAATTAAAAGAACTTAGTGGTATTTCGTCAATTTTCCAAGGTGGATCTATGTAGATGTAATGAAGTGATGGTTCTTCAAGTAGTCCATTTGTAACTGGGATCTTGCTGTTGAACTCTATTATTAACTCTTGATTCTTACGATAGTGAAGATATTTCTTAACACATGTCTCGAACTTTAATCCAAAACCATTAGGGATTTGATCTGGATTATCTAAGGTCAGGCTGCTTAACATACCATAGTCATAAAACTCAATAATCTGAGAACGACTCAGATGAGTTTGTTTGATATCAATGTGAATTTTAAAAAGGCCTGTGTCAACTGTTCTTCTTCCGTCAAAACTAGAAAGACTGTAATGTAGTAAATCCTGCCATACTTTGTTTCCTGGTAGAGATCCCTCTTGAGTTAAATGATGGATACCAAGAAGTACTTTCTGTAAGCTTATGAGTTTCTTGATAAAGCCTTTAATACACTTTTGTTCTATGATAAGTTCTGCTTCTGGAAAGTTTTGGAATAATGGATTTAAAGTAGGAAGGGTTGTTTGTGGTCTTTTTAAGCTTGGTTTGAGCTGTTCATAAGTAAGATTTTTGCGGCATGGTTTGAGAGTATTTTTGAAAACTTCTACCAGAGTAGTTTTGAACGGAAGAAGAACAGTTGACACAGGCCTTTTTAAAATTCACATTGATATCAGACGAACTCATATGAGTCGTTCTCAGATTATTGAGTTTTATGACTATGGTATGTTAAGCAGCCTGACCTTAGATAATCCAGATCAAATCCCTGATGGTTTTGGATTAAAGTTCGAGACATGTGTTAAGAAATATCTTCACAATCGTAAGAATCTAGAGTTAATGATAGAGTTCGACAGCAAGATCCCAGTTACAAATGGACTACTAGAAGAACCAGCACTTCATTACATCTACATAGATCCACCTTGGAAGATTGACGAAATACCACTAAGTTCTTTTAATTACGTAGAAGATGAAAGTTTCTACAGAGAACTAATGTCAAGACCCCCTAATCACAGACAGGGAGGAGCTATTGCCATGAACTTTCTAGCAGAAGGCAAAACCTTTAAAATATGGGGACCAGAAAGCTTCAAGATTAATATTCCTTTTCATGGTTTTAATATTAATGATACAGAAGTTTTCGCTATGGAAGAGGATAGCGACGAAAATCATGACGATAATTCCCTAATTGAGGAAATGCTTCAAGGAAGAGATTTACATGACTAGCACAACAGCTACCTTCATTTTGTCTTTTAGTATTTAAGGGTAATGAGTCATTACTTCTTTAGTGTGTACTTTTACTTTACGTCTTGTAAAAACTGTTTGCTTTAGCATCTTTAATCTTTGACCCCTCTTTTAGAAAAGAGAAGTCATTATCTACTTTTGCTTTAGAAAAAGGAAGAAAAATGTGTTTCTCCTTTCACCAGTTATGATGCTCTGAAGCTCTATATAAGAGCTCTTTGTTTCAGATGTAAATACACAAGTATTTACACATGATAATAAACACCATGTTTTTTGCTAAAGCTTCCTTCTTATAGCTTAAAGTAGCTTAGTAATTTTTGTTCTTAATCTTCAAATACTCTACCAAAAATTCCGCAGAAAACCTAAAGAGGCACCCCTCTTTAATTTGGTATCAGAGCAAGTAACGATTCTAGCTGAAAGACTATTCGAGGCCCCAGGACGGAAACCAGGGTGTAGTACGTCGCCGGTAAATAATAGGCAGTCTCAAGGTAGTATTTTTATTTAATTTTATACCTTTGTTATAAAAATATTTATGAGTATTTGTTGATAGAAAGAACTTAAATGAACAGTGAAAAAGCTATAAGGCGTTTTAATCATTGAAGAAAAATTTAAAGACAATTGCATACTTAGGTCTTGCTTATAACTCCAAAGAAAGACATTTTGTTTCATTTGACAAAAACAAGTTTCTTTCTAGATTTGATAGTAAGTTTAATCATAAACTACATAGTGACAGTTTCCACCTTAATAGCATAACAGACTTATTAATTAGTCTAGCAGATAACCTAGAAAAACAGAATTATCACGAATCTTTAAATAAAATAATCAGAGCCTTTATAGAAAATAGAAAACTCTTAAAAGAAGTCCAGAATAATAACGATTTCCTAAGATCACAGATTAGCTCATTATGCAAAGAAGTTAAGACCTTAAAAGATAAAACTCCTACTAAGGAAGAGGTTAGACAACTTAGTTTTGACATACAACAAAACAAGCCTAAACTCATAGAATTAGAGACTAAAAAGATCTTAAATCAGACAACAGAAAAATTAAGTAAGGTTGAAGCTTTGCTTCAAGAAGTAAAAGAATTAGTAATAGGTTAATGTCCCGAAAAAATAGAGAAGACTATTTAACAGCTGAAAAGAAATCAAAAGAATATTTAGATTTCACAGATAACGAATTTGCAACTTATAATCCACCAACAAAAGGGGATAAGTATAATACCATTAGGTTTAACATTATAACAGAACTAATTTTAGATCTAAAACAACAAATAAGGGAATTAAAAGAACTTAGAAGGGTCAAAGGACAAACTTCAGCCACAAATGAAGAAAGTTTAATTAAGGCTTTTAAGAATCTTAGTATTTCTCCAGAAGGAAAAATTAAAAAGGTTAAACCAGTAACAGAGTATAAATATTTTATACCAAAACTAGCAAAATGACTAGTTTTCCAGGAACAAGTAGAACCTCAAATAGATCTTTAAGCACAATAACAGCAGAAGAATTAGATACTAATAAAAGATGTAGTCCCTTTAAGTGGTTAACTAAGAAAGAGCCTATATCCCATTTAGAAGAAATAGTAGATATAGAGCAAAGCTTGGAAAGATTTAGAAATAATAGAGTAAAATTGTTAGAACAAAAGATTTTATATAATCCAGGTATATTCGACAGATCAACTACAGTATTTAGAACATACAGAGAAGAAGTCATCAGCGTACTAAATGGATCTAAAAATATAGAACTTATATCACCGCAGACAGTTCAAACGGTAACAAAAAAGCATAATTATATTCATATAGGAATGATAATTATAGGAGTCAAAGCTTAATTAGAAAAGAAACCGGAACAAAAGCCTTGTTATTAATAGTAGACACTAGTTAGACAGACGCAGATCTAGCTATTATATCAGGAATGGAAGTAGATCTATCATCTAATAGAGGATTATTTTACTGTGTACCAGATCTTTTAAAATCAGTAAAGATGCTAATAATCTTAATATTATAGTCAAAACCAAGGGTTTTGAAGGGTACAAGGGCAATAACCTGTCAGTAACAATAGGAACTATAGCTAAGCTCAGTAAAACTACTACAACAAACTATAAGTTAGAAGTAGATAAAGTTATTAAAACAATGATGTCCAAAGGAATAAAAATGATAGAACCAACAGTGATAGATAAAGAAATCTTAGCAGGAGAAGAATGAAAACTCTCATAATAATTTCAAAACAACAAAAACAGTCCTTTAGTCCCACAAAGTATTTATATGTATAAAGATAGCAAAGGAAGACTTTCAGTTAGATTCGGAGAATATGAAAAACTGGATCTAGATCTAGAAACTGAAGAAAATGATGATACAAAATATAGCTTAGCAAACCACGAACTCAGTGAAATAGCTAAAGATTTAGACGAATTAAGAAGAAAAATAGAAATAGCAAAAGCGGAAAAAGATTGTATTAGTAAAAGACTTAACTATATCTTATTTACAGATTGTCATAGATACACTAGTGCTAAGTTATATACAGAAGAAGGTCGAAAGATAAGAGAAATTGATCAATTGGAAAAACAATTAGAAGAAAAATGAAAAGAAATATCACTTTTTAATGAAGAAGAACCACCTACTTATGATGAAAGTGATACATAGGATAACTTTACGAGACTTAGGAAATTACACTAGAATAAATGAAGATCAACTAGAAGAAGAACAAGAAGTTCTTATTAGTCAAATCTGAGAACAAAACGAGAGAAGAAATTTTTAATAAAGATTTCCAAATATATAATATCGGAGAAGTATTAGACGATATTACTATAGAATTAATCAATGACCTAGGAATGACATATTCGAAGTGAAGAAGAAATAAAAAGAAGTATCATATAGAAAAAATAGATCCGATTCAAGAAGGCAAATTAGGACCGAGATAGTATCCACAAAACCGAAGCGACCTTTATGGCTAATGGAGAAAGTTCATATGGTGATGTCTATAACCCATCGGATGAATACATGATTGGACCTACAGACGAGACCATTATGGAAGCAAGTCAAGGGAGTACAATCCGGCTAACGAAGGATTAAAATCCTTTGGAAAACCTTATAAGAACATCCCTTATAATCATAGATTGTTAAACCTAGATTATGTAACCCCCAAGAAGTATAACTCCCTTATACAAAATTGGGAACAACTAATTATCCAGGAATGGGCAAAACTAGCTAATAAAGAAGAAACGGATATGTTTGCCTATTTAGAAACATTCTTAGGAGAAACAGCTCATGGCCTGTACATGGCATATAAGACTAAACATCCAGACAAACTAAACAACATAAAAGCAAGGGGAAATGACCCCTATAACTTTACAAACTTAATTAGAATTATAGTCATGGGTACAATACCACAAGCGGACAATCGTAATTCAACAAGACCAAGCAATTAGGAATCTAGAACAACTGTCAATTTCAAAATTTGACTATATTAATGAATTCTCTAGAGATTTTATGCGTAATATAGCATTAACAAACAGAGCTTTAGACGATTCCTTAGCAGATAAATATTTCCAAAAACTACCAGGAACTTTAGGAAAACAAATTCATGACGATTGGATAAAAAACTATGGAACAATAGAAAATCTAGGAATAGGACCTAGAATTGCTTACACATATCAATACCTTAGAGATAAATGCCACGTAAGAAATGGCAAATCAAGAAGTAAAGAGACAATCTTATGCATTCTGTAGAAGAGCCATTTACGCACCACAGAACTATGGGTACAGACCCAAATATAAGAAGAAATTTAGGAAATCTAAATATTTTGAGAAAGGTTGAGGAAAACCTCAAAAAGGACACCATTTCAGTAAACCAAAAAACAGAAGTTGCCAATGTTTTATTTGTGGAGAAGAAGGACATTTTGCTAGAACATGTCCAAAAAAGTATAAAAACCAAGAACGATCTTACTTAATGGAAGAAGCAGAAAAGGTAGGATTTGATAATATTAAAGATGCTGACTCAGATGACGACTCAGTATATAGTTTTATAGAAGAAGATGAAACAGAAATAGAATATATTATGACTAATACAGAATGTGAACACCATTGGGTTCATAGAAGAGGAACAGAAGATAAACCATGTCATTTATGTCAATGGTTTCCAGCAATAGAATTAAGGTACCAATGTAATATTTGCTTTTTAGAAGCCTGTAGACATTGCCTAGAAAAACCAGTAGAAGAACTAGTCCCTAGAACTTTTGAAACTGCAGAAAGTAGTTCCAATATTCTTAATAGAATAGAAATTATAGAAGAACAAGTAGCAGAAACTATTAGAAGGGTTAAAAGAATAGAAGAAAAGAAACCCTTAGCACCAGCACCAGAAATAGAGCAGTCCCTTCAAAATGAAGAAAAAACTATGAGTTACATTCAAACCCCACTATACACTAGCCAGGGTTTACAAGTAGCCTGCAAACTATGGTTTGACCAACAAGCCACAGTTGAAACTTATGCTATAGTAGATACAGGGTGCACTAAGAGCCAGATCACTACAAACCTAGTACCAGCTCAATTCAAAATAAAACATAAAGATATTATCACCAATATTATTTTAGCAGATGAGAAAACATGTTTAATAGAATACTATGTTAAACCCATAGCCATACAATTTTAAGATTTTGCAGGAGGATATAGCCAAAAATATGACATACCTCAAACCAACATTTCACCAGCCTATAATTCCAGATCCCAGTTCTTGTTAGGCTTAAATTTTATAATCTCTCAACAAGGTAGTATCTCTATTACTCAGATTAGCATTACCATCAGTAAAAATATTTACCATATTCCAACACGTTATTATCAGCAGAAATCAGAGTTACTGCGAAAGCATGGTGGACCAGGAAATAAAGAATTAGATTTCCTAGGCGAAGAAAATCAACAACAGCCCGAAAATGAAGCGCTAATTACTTTTCAACAAGAAGAATTCCGAGATCTTGAGAAAGGAATAACACACAATAAATTACCCCTTTACCCTATAGTTCAGAAACTTAGGAAACAAGGGTTAATTGCCAACAACATTAGCAAATGTAGGGTTAAATACAAAATAGACCAAAAAATAAGAAATCATGATATTACAATAACTACAGCCAATATAGACTATTCCCCCAAAGAAAAGGAAGAATTTAAAAAACAGATTGCTGAACTGTTAGAAGCTAGACTCATTGAAAAATCCTATAGTCCTCATAGAAGTGCAGCTTTCTTAGTGCAGAATCATAATGAGTTAAAACGAGGAAAAGCTAGAATAGTTTATAACTACAAAAGATTAAATGACAACATTATAGATGATGGATGTTGTATTCCTAATAAAGACACTCTCATAAACTTAATACAAGATAAATCTATTTTTAGCAAGTTTGACCTAAAATCAGGATACAATCAACTTCAATTAGTAGATAGCTTTAAACCTTGGACAGCTTTTATATGCAGCGAAGTACATTTCCAATGGAAAGTGCTTTCCTTTGGATTAAAGAATGCCACTAGTAGAATAATTGCTTATTGCTGCGGTGGTATTGCTGCGGTTTTACCCATACGCAGCAATATATCGCGTAAAAAGAAAAGATAAAATATAAAATAAAGATATTGCTGCGGTTTCGGCCAAAACCGCAGCAATATGCTATCAACAGGAAATTTTTTGAAAAAACGTTGACTATTTGACTAGACATATTGCTGCGGTTTTTGTCAAAAACCGCAGCAATATATTAAAATAATATTAAAAAATAATATTTTAATGATATTGCTGCGGTTTCTGGCAAAACCGCAGCAATATCATTAAAATATATTAAAAAAATTATAAATATGCGTGTATCAGTTAGGGTTTTTTCTATCACTTTTTCCCTCTCACACGCCGTTTCCTCATCTCTCCTCTCACCTCTCACCTCTCACTCTGCTCTCATCTCTTATCTCTCCTCTCAACGCCGACCACTACTCTTCCGTTCTTCGCCGACCACGCACGAGGGTTCCCCTCCCTCGTCCAGGCCATTGCTGCGCTTCTACTCTCAACCCTTCGTCCTCCTTCGAACAACGCCGACCACGAGGGTTCCCCTCCCTCGTCGCCATCGACGCTTCCTCGTCGTTCGTTCGTCGCCATCAACTCCGGCCATCAACTCTTCCGTTCTTCGTCGCCATCAACACCGGCCCTCGTTCGTTCGTTCGTCGCCATGAACTCGTCCATCAACACCGGCCATCAACTCTTCCGTCTTCGTCGCCATCAACACCGGCCCTCGTTCGTTCTTCGTCGCCATCAACTCGTTCAGATCTCGTCGCCATCAACACCGGCCCTTGTTTTCTTCTTCGATTCAGATCTGTTTTTTTTTTTTTTTTTTCGTTTCTGTTTTTCGTTTTCTTTTTTTTTTTTTTTCGTTTTTTTTTTTTTTTTTTCGTTTTTTAGATATGGTTGTAGATTTTTGTTTTAGGATTTTTTTTTTATTTTCAGTTTCTTTTTTTTTTTTGTAATATATTTTTTATTTTTTATATACATTGTGTTGCTTTAGTTGTGTTCATCTTCTTGAATGATTGAGTGATGTTTGCATTTTTTTACATAAGAAATTTGTGTTTGAAACTAATATTACAATTATATGACAAAGTTTTGTTTATCATTACTTTGAATTTGTTGTGTTTTATTTTTTTCAGCATTTTTATTTATCAAATTTGATGACATAATGCAAAAAAAAAAAAAAAAATTTTTTTTTACTCGTACTCATACCTATTCTTTGCGGTTTTAGCTAGGAACCGCAAAGCAATATGCCTATTTTTTATTATTAACTACGGCATATTGCTTGCGGTTTTTCCTAGAAACCGCAAGCAATATACTTTATTTTTATAATAAAAAAATATATATATTGCTGCGGTTTTTCTTAGAAACGAAGACAATATACCTTATTTATATAATAAAAAAAATTTATATTGCTGCGGTTTTTCCCAGAAACCGCAGCAATATGTTTTAATATTGCTGCGGTTTAAAACCGCAGCAACAGATTAATTACCTATTGCTGCGCCGTTAATTGCTGCGCGGTCAAAACCGCCGCAATAGGCCACTTAATGACCGCAGCAATATGCATTTATTCTACTAGTGTGCCCCGGTAGTCTTCCAAAGATTTATGGACAGTTTATTTGGAAAACTAAACTTCTGTTTAGTTTACATTGACGATATCTTGGTTGCTTCTAGGACTTTGCAGGAACATACCAAGCATTTGGCAGAGGTTTTTCAGATAATTGAACACAATGGCATAGTTATAGCAGACTCAAAAATGGAGTTATTTAAGAAAAATATCCAATTTTTGGGATTAGAACTAGGAAATGGAAAAATTAAGCTACAAGATCATATAACTAAAAAACTGCTAGGATTTCCAGATAAAATGGAAGAAAATAAACAGCTCCAAGCCTTTTTAGGATTATTGAACTATGCTAGAAAGTTTATTCCCAATTTTTCTAAGTTAGTTGGACCATTATATGGTAAAATTTCAAAAAATGGTCAAAAATATTTTAATAAAGAAGACATAGTTCTAGTCCAAACTATCAAGGAAAAAGTTAAGCTTTTACAACCCCTAGAGTTACCCTTAACAACAGATTACATCATCATAGAAACAGATGGAAGTAAAGAAGGATGGAGAGCAGTTCTCACTAAACCTTCCAAGTATTCTGAAAAAGCTACAGAAAAATTAGCAGGTTATGCTAGTGGCAACTTTAGACCAAGTACAAATTGGTCATCTATTGATTATGAAATACAGGTAGTTATTAATGCCCTAGAAAAATTTAAAATACACCTTGACAGAAAAGTCACACTAAGAACAGACTGTGAAGCTATTGTAAAATTTATTAAAAATGAAAATAGTAAAAAAGTTAACAATAAAAGATGGATTAATTTTCAAGATTTAATATTAGGAAAAGGGTACAAAATAACCTTTGAAAATATTAAAGGACAAAATAATAATTTAGTTGACTGTTTGTCTCGTGTTATTGACAGATATTGAAAAAACACAACGAAAAATGAACAGCTCAGAATCCAGTAGCAGTACAGCTCCCAAGGTTGAAGAATTCACCTTTGGAAAATTTAAACTTTACAGCAAACCTACAGGAGGATTCAATCCCCTAAGAGGAATAGAACTGGATAAATCTCAACATGCCCTATGTAACAACATATGGGAATTAAAAACAGATCCTATAGCAAGCAAGCACAAGTTATTAGTCCTAAATTGTCTTGCTTTCTATTTTTCAAAAAATTTAGAAAAACCCCTTTCCAAAAACTTTAGTTTTTATGTCATCTTACATGGTCAGAGAACAGGAATGTTCTGATCATGGCATGAGGTACAACTTTGACTAAAGATTTTAAGAAACCTATTTTTCGA
The DNA here is from genome assembly GCA_947646795.1 of Beta lomatogona. NCBI lineage: Eukaryota > Viridiplantae > Streptophyta > Magnoliopsida > Caryophyllales > Amaranthaceae > Beta > Beta lomatogona. The sequence continues at coordinate 590,553 of CANSNZ010001166.1, forward strand.
GGTTTTCACTCTTTTGGTGAAGCCGCGGACTTTGCCAAGGCTTATTTAGGTATAAATTTTTACATACAGTCTGAGATTTTAACTCGCACGGATACTGAGCTCGAGTCAAACGGAGCATAGAAAGACCATTGAATTCAAGAGCAATGGCATTACAGCAGGAAATTTCTGAAAATAGAAACAGTCTGATGAATGAAAAAGAAGAAAAAATTGCTTCCCTCCAAACCGAACTCTCTGACCTACATAGAAAATTTGAATACCAACAGCAGACTATAAGTCTGATTTCCAAACACAACCAAAACATCCTCCAAACAAATCAAAGCCTAACTATTGAGCTCGAAGCCAAAAACACAGAAGCAGCTGATCTAAAAGATATGGTAGAAGTTTTCAAAAATACTCTCAAACCATGCCGCAAAAATCTTACTTATGAACAGCTCAAAGCAAGCTTAAAAAGACCACAAACAACCCTTCCTACTTTAAATCCATTATTCCAAAACTTTCCAGAAGCATAACTTATCATAGAACAAAAGTGTACTGAAGGCTTTATCAAGAAACTCATAAGCTTGCAGAAAGTACTTCTTGGTATCCATCATTTAACTCAAGAGGGATCTCTACCGGGAAACAAAGTATGGCAGGATTTACTACATTACAGTCTTTCTAGTTTTGACGGAAGAAGAACAGTTGACACAGGCCTTTTTAAAATTCACATTGATATCAGACGAACTCATCTGAGTCGTTCTCAGATTATTGAGTTTTATGACTATGGTATGTTAAGCAACCTGACCTTAGATAATCCAGATCAAATCCCTGATGGTTTTGGATTAAAGTTCGAGACATGTGTTAAGAAATATCTTCACTATCGTAAGAATCAAGAGTTAATAATAAAGTTCAACAGCAAGATCCCAGTTACAAATGGACTACTAGAAGAACCAGCACTTCATTACATCTACATAGATCCACCTTGGAAGATTGACGAAATACCACTAAGTTCTTTTAATTACGTAGAAGATGAAAGTTTCTACAGAGAACTAATGTCAAGACCCCCTAATCACAGACAGGGAGGAGCTATTGCCATGAACTTTCTAGCAGAAGGCAAAACCTTTAAAATATGGGGACCAGAAAGCTTCAAGATTAATATTCCTTTTCATGGTTTTAATATTAATAATACAGAAGTTTTCGCTATGGAAGAGGATAGCGACGAAAATCATGACGATAATTCCCTAATTGAGGAAATGCTTCAAGGAAGAGATTTACATGACTAGCACAACAGCTACCTTCATTTTGTCTTTTAGTATTTAAGGGTAATGAGTCATTACTTCTTTAGTGTGTACTTTTACTTTACGTCTTGTAAAAACTGTTTGCTTTAGCATCTTTAATCTTTGACCCCTCTTTTAGAAAAGAGAAGTCATTATCTACTTTTGCTTTAGAAAAAGGAAGAAAAACGTGTTTCTCCTTTCATCAGTTATGATGCTCTGAAGCTCTATATTTCCTTGATAGTTTGGACTAGAACTATGTCTTCTTTATTAAAATATTTTTGACCATTTTTTGAAATTTTACCATATAATGGTCCAACTAACTTAGATAAATTGGGAATAAACTTTCTAGCATAGTTCAATAATCCTAAAAAGGTTTGGAGCTGTTTCTTTTCTTCCATTTTATCTGGAAATACTAGCAGTTTTTTAGTTATATGATCTTGTAGCTTAATTTTTCCATTCCCTATTTCTAATCCCAAAAATTGGATATTTTTCTTAAATAATTCCATTTTTGAGTCTGCTATAACTATGCCATTGTGTTCAATTATCTGAAAAAACCTCTGCCAAATGCTTGGTATGTTCCTGCAAAGTCCTAGAAGCAACCAAGATATCGTCAATGTAACCTAAACAGAAGTTTAGTTTTCCAAATAAACTGTCCATAAATCTTTGGAAGACTGCCGGGGCATTCTTTAATCGTAAGGACAGGACTTTCCATTGGAAATGTCCTTCGCTGCATATAAAAGCTGTCCAAGGTTTAAAGCTATCTACTAATTGAAGTTGATTGTATCCTGATTTTAGGTCAAACTTGCTAAAAATAGATTTATCTTGTATTAAGTTTAAGAGAGTGTCTTTATTAGGAATACAATATACATCATCTATAATGTTGTCATTTAATCTTTTGTAGTTATAAACTATTCTAGCTTTTCCTCGTTTTAACTCATTATGATTCTGCACTAAGAAAGCTGCACTTCCATGAGGACTATAGGATTTTTCAATGAGTCCAGCTTCTAACAGTTCAGCAATCTGTTTTTTAAATTCTTCCTTTTCTTTGGGGGAATAGTCTATATTGGCTGTAGTTATTGTAATATCAGGATTTCTTATTTTTTGGTCTATTTTGTATTTAACCCTACATTTGCTAATGTTGTTGGCAATTAACCCTTGTTTCCTAAGTTTCTGAACTATAGGGTAAAGGGTAATTTATTGTGTGTTATTCCTTTCTCAAGATCTCGGAATTCTTCTTGTTGAAAAGTAATTAGCGCTTCATTTTCGGGCTGTTGTTGATTTTCTTCGCCTAGGAAATCTAATTCTTTATTTCCTGGTCCACCACGCTTTCGCAGTAACTCTGATTTCTGCTGATAATAACGTGTTGGAATATGGTAAATATTTTTACTGATGGTAATGCTATTCTGAGTAATAGAGATACTACCTTGTTGAGATATTATAAAATTTAAGCCTAACAAGAACTGGGTTCTGGAATTATAGGCTGGTGAAATGTTAATTTGAGGTATGTCATATTTTTGGCTATATCCTCCTGCAAAATCTTTAAATTGTATGGCTATGGGTTTAACATAGTATTCTATTAAACATGTTTTTCCATCTGCTAAAATATTGGTGGTAATATCTTTATGTTTTATTTTGAATTGAGCTGTACTAGGTTTGTAGTGATCTGGCTCTTAGTGCACCCTGTATCTACTATAGCATAAGTTTCAACTGTGGCTTGTTGGTCAAACCATAGTTTGCAGGCTACTTGTATACCCTGGCTAGTGTATAGTGGGGTTTGAATGTAACTCATAGTTTTTTCTTCATTTTGAAGGGACTGCTCTATTTCTGGTGCTGGTGCTAAGGGTTTCTTTTCTTCTATTCTTTTAACCCTTCTAATAGTTTCTGCTACTTGTTCTTCTATAATTTCTATTCTATTAAGAATATTGGAACTACTTTCTGCAGTTTCAAAAGTTCTAGGGACTAGTTCTTCTACTGGTTTTTCTAGGCAATGTCTACAGGCTTCTAAAAAGCAAATATTACATTGGTACCTTAATTCTATTGCTGGAAACCATTGACATAAATGACATGGTTTATCTTCTGTTCCTCTTCTATGAACCCAATGGTGTTCACATTCTGTATTAGTCATAATGTATTCTATTTTTGTTTCATCTTCTTCTATAAAACTATATACTGAGTCGTCATCTGAGTCAGCATCTTTAATATTATCAAATCCTACCTTTTCTGCTTCTTCCATTAAGTAAGATCGTTCTTGGTTTTTATACTTTTTTGGACATGTTCTAGCAAAATGTCCTTCTTCTCCACAAATAAAACATTGGCAACTTCTGTTTTTTGGTTTACTGAAATGGTGTCCTTTTTGAGGTTTTCCTCTACCTTTCTCAAAATATTTAGATTTCTTAAATTTCTTCTTATATTTGGGTCTGTACCCATAGTTCTGTGGTGCGTAAATGGCTCTTCTACAGAATGCATAAGATTGTCTCTTTACTTCTTGATTTGCCATTTCTTCTGTGCATTTATCTCTAAGGTATTGATATGTGTAAGCAATTCTAGGTCCTATTCCTAGATTTTCTATTGTTCCATAGTTTTTTATCCAATCGTCATGAATTTGTTTTCCTAAAGTTCCTGGTAGTTTTTGGAAATATTTATCTGCTAAGGAATCGTCTAAAGCTCTGTTTGTTAATGCTATATTACGCATAAAATCTCTAGAGAATTCATTAATATAGTCAAATTTTGAAATTGACAGCTGTTCTAGATTCCTAATTGCTTGGTCTTGTTGAATTACAGTGTCTGCTTGTGGTATTGTACCCATGACTATAATTCTAATTAAGTTTGTAAAGTTATAGGGGTCATTTCCCCTTGCTTTTATGTTGTTTAGTTTGTCTGGATGTTTAGTCTTATATGCCATGTACAGGCCATGAGCTGTTTCTCCTAAGAATGTTTCTAAATAGGCAAACATATCCGTTTCTTCTTTATTAGCTAGTTTTGCCCATTCCTGGATAATTAGTTGTTCCCAATTTTGTATAAGGGAGTTATACTGCTGGGGGTTACATAATCTAGGTTTAACAATCTATGATTATAAGGGATGTTCTTATAAGGTTTTCCAAAGGATTTTAATCCTTCGTTAGCCGGATTGTACTCCCTTGACTGTTTCCATAATGGTCTGTCTGTAGGTCCAATCATGTATTCATCTGATGGGTTATAGACATCACCATATGAACTTTCTCCATTAGCCATAAAGGCTGCTTCGGTTTTGTGGATACTATCTGGTCCTAATTTGCCTTCTTGAATCAGATCTATTTTTTCTATATGATACTTCTTTTTTATTTCTTCTTCAGCTTCGGAATATGTCATTCCTAGGTCATTGATTAATTCTATAGTAATATCGTCTAATACTTCTCTGATATTATATATTTGGAAATCTTTATTAAAAATTTCTTCTCTCGTTTTGTTCTGTATTTGACTAATAAGAACTTCTTGTTCTTCTTCTAGTTGATCTTCATTTATTCTAGTGTAATTTCCTAAGTCTGTAAAGTTATCCTATGTATCACTTTCATCATAAGTAGGTGGTTCTTCTTCATTAAAAAGTGATATTTCTTTTCATTTTTCTTCTAATTGTTTTTCCAATTGATCAATTTCTCTTATCTTTCGACCTTCTTCTGTATATAACTTAGCACTAGTGTATCTATGACAATCTGTAAATAAGATATAGTTAAGTCTTTTACTAATACAATCTTTTTCCGCTTTTGCTATTTCTATTTTTCTTCTTAATTCGTCTAAATCTTTAGCTATTTCACTGAGTTCGTGGTTTGCTAAGCTATATTTTGTATCATCATTTTCTTCAGTTTCTAGATCTAGATCCAGTTTTTCATATTCTCCGAATCTAACTGAAAGTCTTCCTTTGCTATCTTTATACATATAAATACTTTGTGGGACTAAAGGACTGTTTTTGTTGTTTTGAAATTATTATGAGAGTTTTCATTCTTCTCCTGCTAAGATTTCTTTATCTATCACTGTTGGTTCTATCATTTTTATTCCTTTGGACATCATTGTTTTAATAACTTTATCTACTTCTAACTTATAGTTTGTTGTAGTAGTTTTACTGAGCTTAGCTATAGTTCCTATTGTTACTGACAGGTTATTGCCCTTGTACCCTTCAAAACCCTTGGTTTTGACTATAATATTAAGATTATTAGCATCTTTGACTGATTTTAAAAGATCTGGTACACAGTAATATAATCCTCTATTAGATGATAGATCTACTTCCATTCCTGATAGAATAGCTAGATCTGCGTCTGTCCAACTATTGTCTACTATTAATAACAAGGCTTTTGTTCCGGTTTCTTTTCTAATTAAGGCTTTGACTCCTATAATTATCATTCCTATATGAATATAATTATGCGTTTTTGTTACCGTTTGAACTGTCTGCGGTGATATAAGTTCTATATTTTTAGATCCATTTAGTACGCTGATGGCTTCTTCTCTGTATGTTCTAAATACTGTAGTTGATCTGTCGAATATACCTTGATTATATAAAATCTTTGGTTCTAACAATTTTACTCTATTATTTCTAAATCTTTCCAAGCTTTGCTCTATATCTACTATTTCTTCTAACTGGGATATAGGCTCTTTCTTAGTTAACCACTTAAAGGGACTAAATCTTTTATTAGTATCTAATTCTTCTGCTGTTATTGTGCTTAAAGATCTATTTAAGGTTCTACTTGTTCCTGGAAAACTAGTCATTTTGCTAGTTTTGGTATAAAATATTTATACTCTGTTACTGGTTTAACCTTTTTAATTATTCCTTCTGGAGAATTACTAAGATTCTTAAAAGCCTTAATTAAACTTTCTTCATTTGTGGCTGAAGTCTGTCCTTTGACACTTCTAAGTTCTTCTTTTAATTCCCTTATTTGTTGTTTTAGATCTAAAATTAATTTTGTTGTAATGTTAAACCTAATGGTATTATACTTATCCCCTTTTGTTGGTGGATTATAAGTTGCAAATTCGTTATCTGTGAAATCTAAATATTCTTTTGATTTCTTTTCAGCTGTTAAATAGTCTTTTCTATTTTTTCGGGACATTAACCTATTACTAATTCTTTTACTTCTTGAAGCAAAGCTTCAACCTTACTTAATTTTTCTGTTGTCTGATTTAAGATCTTTTTAGTCTCTAATTCTATGAGTTTAGGCTTGTTTTGTTGTATGTCAAAACTAAGTTGTCTAACCTCTTCCTTAGTAGGAGTTTTATCTTTTAAGGTCTTAACTTCTTTGCATAATGAGCTAATCTGTGATCTTAGAAAATCGTTATTATTCTGGACTTCTTTTAAGAGTTTTCTATTTTCTATAAAGGCTCTGATTATTTTATTTAAAGATTCGTGATAATTCTGTTTTTCTAGGTTATCTGCTAGACTAATTAATAAGGTGGGAACTGTCACTATGTAGTTTATGATTAAACTTACTATCAAATCTACAAAGAAACTTGTTTTTGTCAAATGAAACAAAATGTCTTTCTTTGGAGTTATAAGCAAGATCTAAGTATGCAATTGTCTTTAAATTTTCTTCAATGATTAAAACGCCTTATAGCTTTTTCACTGTTCATTTAAGTTCTTTCTATCAACAAATACTCATAAATATTTTTATGACAAAGGTATAAAATTAAATAACAATACTACCTTGAGACTGCCTACTATTTGCCGGCGACGTACTACACACTGGTTTCCGTCCTGGGGCCTCGAACAGTCTTTCAGCTAGAATCGTTACTTGCTCTGATACCAGATTAAAGAGGGGTGCCTCTTTAGGTTTTCTGCGGAATTTTTGGTAGAGTATTTGAAGATTAAGAACAAAAATTACTAGGCTACTTTAAGCTATAAGAAGGAAGCTTTTAGCAAGAAAACATGGTGTTTATTATTGCTGTGTAAGTACTTATGTAAGGCTACGTTTAGTCCAAAAACAGCAGCCCTTAAATTATGGGCTGCGATTTTTGAATTAACCGCAGCTCTTTTATCACGAACGGCTGCGGTTTTAAGGCTAACCGCAACCCTTCACATTAAGGGTTGCGGTTTTAGGGCTAACCGCAGCCCTACACATTAAGGGCTGCGATTTTCAATAAACCGCAACCCTTGCTTTTTTTTCCACTAGTGAACCTCTGTAAAGTTTTAGTCAAATATAACATTTTTTCCAAAAAAAAGATAATTATTCTGTCTAATAATTATGTATAACTCGATTGAGACTATCGAGTAGGTAGGCTTTTCTTCATGCCTAGCAATGGCTTTTCTTTAACTTTGTTATATAATCCATCAGTTTCAAAATAAGTGCAACATTATTCTTTGTTAAGAAATTGCGAATTATCTGCGATATTTTTTTACTCTCTTTATTACATGGGCCGCTCTTTTCATATCTCTATATTCTCTCCTATTTTTTCTTTATACTTATGAAACAAAAGAAGTACAATTGATGAGTTGGTAACAAAAGCACTTATTGTTTCTCACAATCCTTGACACTAAGACTTGGAACTTTTCTTTCTAATAAGATAAGAAAAATGGCATTAGCAGACTCTCAGCGCTAGAGGTGGCTAATGGGCGGGCTAGGCTGGCTCGCCATGGTCCAGGACCGCACCATAAGTTTCGCGGGCTGAGTGGACTGGTCTAGTGGGCCAGTTTGCTCGGCCATGGCGGTTTGGTATGGGCTTTCGCAGTTCATGATCGGGTTTGGCAGGCTATGGGTTTGATGGGTTGGACCGGGCTACCGATTTTTTTATAAAATAAAATTATTTAAACA